>CM060200.1:16471404-16678039 GCA_030562195.1 Nipponacmea schrenckii | reverse complement strand
AAATTGTAAGTCTTCATTTCTGTATAGTTTGTCGTGTTTAAGTGCAGCAGCATCAACTCTATTAACTGGTTCTTCACCTGGTTTTGGATTATCATTTTCATCCAATCGTAAATCTAACCTTGTTCCCGGTCCAGTGTAATTATGACCTGGAAGATGTTTCTCACCTTTATATTTAGCCCATGGAAAACCGGGAAGTTTAATCAGAGATTTCTGAATGTCTCCTGCTCCAAAATTGGTTTTAGGGGAGTTTATATTTATTAAAGACATTTTTGGTGATGTATTTTATTGAAAAGGGAGGGTGGGTGGGCAAATAAGTAGTATATGAGCTTATAGATATCCGGTAGCTCGGAGCGGAGCGGAGCGAAGCGGAGCGAAGCGGAGCGAAGCGGAGGGGTGCCGGATATCTATAAGCTCATATACTACTAACCTTGGTAAATATTTGTACAACGCTCCCACCAAACGGAATAAGCAGTTGCAATACTATATTTTGTAATATTTTTTCCTATTACATGTATATTTATTTAGATATTTATATACACCACCCTCTGTCATCTTAATATCTTTGATTGTAAATATATTGTGTCTATGTCTATGTACCTACGTATACGACAATAAAGCAATACAATACAAATAAGGTAATATAGGTCAAGTATTTGAATTAAGACCGAGCGGGATTGACTAATTAGGTAATTATCTCTAAATTTGAAGCTGATTAGTTACCAATGACGTTAAAAAAGTGTTAATGAAAAGAACCGTTAATTGATAAGATTAGAGGTGAATACAGCACCAGCTGTCATACTTCCGGGAAGCCATTTTCTTTTTTAGGAAAAGGACGAAGTTCCAGCAATCAATGTTTTTACCTCAAACCTTCCCACGACCTCCTTATGCCTGCACCACCATCAAGACACACAAAATATCACATTAAAGCCAGACTTCTTGTTCTTGCTCTTCACTTCACAACACTGCTCAATACCTGGTCAAGCTTCTCTCACCACTAGGTAGGTCCTCACCGTCTTTCATTAAAGATTCTAAAGAATTTTGCAAGGATATTAAAGACATCAACGATGCTGGATGCCTAGTATCGTATGACGTAGTTGATCTATTAAGATGCCATCTCCGTTCTACAAGACAGAATCCAGAATTTACCAGACCCCCTCGATACCAAATTAACCACCAACAGCATCATAACCCCAACCCCAGATTTGTATAGACTCCACCTACTTAAGTTGTGGAGATAAACTTTACGCACAGCTCAATGGTTTACCCATGAGAAAGCCCTCTCTCCTCTCATCACTGAAGTATATGACCTATTTTGAACAACAAGCTCTACTCACATCGCCTATTTCACCGATATGTTGGTTCCACAAAGTGGATGATGTGTTTGCCATCTTAAAAGAAACCTATGACATCCACCATCTACTTAATCATCTTAACAGTATAAAAAGTCCTATTCAATTTACTATTGAAACTAAGGCCAACAATCAGCTCTCCTTCCTAGATGACCAGATCTAAAGTGTGGGCACCACAGCCACCACTGTATCCTCTAATGTGCACCGAAAACACACCCACACCGACCAATACCTCAACTTCAACTCCAATCACCCCAGCCAAGTTAAGAAAGGCATTGTATCCACCCTCACCTGTCGTGCTATCAATATTTGTAATCCCGAAAATCTTGAGAATGAGCTTAAACATTAAGATGTTTTCACCGATTTCAATGTCTACCCTGAATTATTTACCAAAAACATAACATCATCACTCAAACCCTGAAGAACCAAGACATCCCAGCAGTACCCAAACCCTTGTCATTATCAATCCGAATCTCTCTTCCTTTCGTTGGAAAATTATCATACCAGATTAGAAGAATCCTAAAACAAACCGTAGGGATCGAAACAGTATTCTCATCTGACCAACCATTAAGTACATCCTCCACGCCAATGGTCAACTCCAACCCACTACATACAAAGCACCTAAAGGCTGCGTTATAAAATAACCTGTTCCTGCAGTGCAGTATATATTGATGAAACCAGGAGCCCAGTCAATGTGAGAACACAGGAACATCTATCACTATTACTATTGCCTAAATCATTATCAAATTCAACACGAATATAAGGCCTCTTCTTTTGTATGTAATGATTATACTCATCATTGTACTCACACTGTTCAAATAAATTTGTATCTTCACAATCAAGATAGCTTGCCAGGCAAGGTAATATACGCCCACTGGCAGCATTGATTTTGAATAAAAAATAAACCATACATATACTTCTTTTCTAGGGTGATAAATGTACAATATTACTAAGTTCCCTTAAAAACAGTCAAGAATTATACCTAATAACAAGGCAATAACTATAGATTTTCAGTATTTTAGGTTGTTAAAAGAATTCACTCTTGGGTGAAAAAAAAAAATCAACAAAATTCATCAAAATCCTTACGCGTTTTAAAGAACAAGGGCAATAATTCATATTAAATATTTTGTGATATTTCTTTTCAATAGGGTTCATCCTTGAATGATAATTAAAAATTTCAGCAAGTTCTGTCAAAATCTGTAAAGCATTGTGCCTTCTAAAGTGTTTACATGCTAAAATTTTGACGCTTTTACAAAAACAGAGCAATAATTGGTATTAAATATTTTAAGATTTATCTGATTATCAGTAAGGTTCATCCTTAGGTGATTCCACATACTCATGCCAAGTTCCGTTTTTATCAGTCAAGAAATGTGACTTGCAGAGTGTTTATGAGCCAAAAAATCGAAATCATTTGAAAGAACAAGAGCAATCAAATATTATGTGATATTTCTTGTTTTCAATAGGGTTCATCCTTGTGTGATAATTAACAATTTCAGCAAATTTTGTTAAAATCTGTAAATCATTGTGCCTTGTAGAGGGTTTACAAGCTAAATATTTTGACGCGTTTTCAAAAACAAGGGCAATAACTAATACTTAATATTTTTTGAATTTTCAATTAGGTGATTACAAATACTCATGCCAAGTTACATCAAAATCGCTCAAGAATTGTGACTTGTAGAGTGTATCTAAGGAAGAAATCGAACACATTTTATAAAGCAAGGGCAGTAATTCGTATTAAATATATTTTGATATATTTGATTTTCAATAGGATTCATCCTTTGGTGATATTAAACAATTTCAGCAAGTTTTGTCAAAATTGGTCAAAAATTGTGCTTTGTAGAGTGTTTACAAGCCACAAATTGAACGAAATTTCAAAAACAAGGGCGGTAACTGATACTAAATTTTTTTGATTTAACTGAATTTCAATAGGATTCATCCTTAGGTGATTAAAAATACTCACGCCAAAATCGCTCAAGAATTGTAACTTGTACAGTGTTTACAAGGTTAAAATCTGACACATTTTATAGAACAAGGGCAATAATTCATATTAAATATATTTCGATATTTTCTATTTTCAAAAGGGTTCATCCTTGGGCAATATTAAACAATTACAGCAAGTTTTGTCAAAATCGGTCAATACAGTTCTTTGAAGAGTGTTTACAAGCCAAAAATTATACGCATTTTCAAAAACAAGGGCAATAACTGATATTAAATATTTGTCGATTTAACTGGTTTTCCAATAGGCTTCATCCTTGGGTGATAGCAAATACTCAACCCAAGTTTCATCAAAATCCATTAGGAATTGTTTTCTCAATAGTGTTTACAAGCTAAAATTGAACACGCTTTTAAGAACAAGGGCAATTACTCATACTCAATGTTTTTCGATTTCGCTAATTTTCAATAAGGCTCATCCTTGAGTTATAACATACTCTCACACCAAGTTTCATCACAATCAGTCAAAAACTGTATGTTGTAGAGTCAAGGGCAAGAACTCAAACTAATTTTTTCTGATTTCGCTGATAGGGTGCATCCTTGCGTGATCATAAACAATCATATCAAGTTTCATCTAAAACCGTCAAGAATTGCACCTTGTAGAGTGTTTACGAGCAATTGTGGACGGACGGACCGACGGACGGACCGACATGGGTGACGACAATATAGGCCCCCCATTTCATGTGGGCGTATAAAAGTCAGTTTGACCATTCACATGTGTTGCCTCTACTAGACTTAATTTTATTTTTGAAGTCCTGAAATCTTGTTCTGAGATATTATTCAGGTCCAATTAATGTTTATAACTAATTTCTATCGTAGATACAGTAAACTTCGCATAACTTGAACAGCTGGGGACTGGAAATTTTGTTGGAGTAACGCGAAGTTTCGAGTTAGGCGATTTTTACTTTCTGAATAACTACCTAGCACAAAATGTGTCTGTAACAACACAGTGTATCAAGTTCACGATGAGAGAACGATATCCAGTTATATAATGAACATAAAACAACAGTTAGGTTTTTTTGGAAACAGCAAAAAGCCAGACCAATAGTCTTTGAATGTACTGTTATGCACATTACTTGCACAGTTCGTTTGTTTTTGTTTAGTAATTTTTTGCCGAAAAAGTCTGTAATGTTACTCTGCCTCACTGTCTCATGGCCGCGCTTTGTTATCTGCTGTTATTTGATCGACCTTATCCAAAAATTTTATGAAATAACTTCATCTCCGAGTTGCAGACCATAATATCGAAGCTTTTTCACGGCTTCACATGCTTCTGGCGTAGACACATGTGGGATGATGGGATCAGCCTCTTCATTGTCAACTGCCTTCGCTTTTTGCTGTACATTATTAGCTATCTCTCCGTCTGTTAATAGGTCTTCATCATCACGGCTGTCATCGTTTTGCTCTTGCTCATCAACGGAAAGATGGTCAGAAATTGAATCTTTGACGAATCCTGCCTTTTTGAATCAGTTTCGGAGGGTCTCCGGTTTCACTTTTCTCCATGCGTCTTTAATGGCGATAATAGCTCAAGGATATTCCAACTAAACAGAGGTGCACCCTCAGACGTGGCTTCTAGTAGGCGTATAGCTAAAGTGTGCCGGTAATAAAGTTTGAGATTTTTTATGATTCCGGTATCTATTCGTTATGTGTGGCATGTGGTGTTAGGCGTAAGAAAAACGAGTTCAATATTGGTCAATTTCACTTTGGGGTGGGCTGGGCAGTTGTCTTCGAACATAGCGATCTTTCGGTCTACCAATCGCATGGGCCAGTCCAGCTTCATTAGCCATTGTTCGAAAATTGGTCCAGTCATCCATGCTTTTTTATTGGCAAGATACTTGATGGAAACTTTCATGTTTCTTAAAGCCCTAGGCTCCGGGCTCTTACCAATCGTGAGCAAGGTAATTTCTCAGAACCATAAATGTTGCTGCCTACTAGGAGCGTAAGTTGCTGTTACGATTGTTTTGACCCGTGGTGGGACTGACCTTTGAATCCCAGTGAATGATGGGATCATCAACATCAACATCAACCAGAATAAACAGGTTTTGTTGGCATTGAAGACGTCTTTGGCCTCGTACCGCTTTAGAACCTCTACCAACTTTCCATCCTTCCAATCTCTGACAACTTTTATATCAACTCCGCTAGATTCGCCAGATTTCTCAATCTTCCCTATACTGTGACGTTGCTTAAAATGTTCAATCCAGCTCATTGTTATTCGTTCAGAATCCAGTTCCATTAGTTCACGAAATCTGGTCGCTTACTCGAGTAACATAGCCCCATCAAATCGTAGATCAGGATTTAGAGATTTCTGTTGGAACCACTGAAATAACGCATCATCGACCAGCTGGTGAGTTATAGCACTTCGCGCTTTTTCGAATTTGATGAAGTTCCGGCAGAAGCCATCGGCAAGACCCCATCGCGATCCTTCAAGATGTCCGTCGGCGACGACCTACCCAAACTGAAATGGTCTGCAATTGCCCCTTTTTTCATACATGGGTTTTCTTCAACAAATTTTATGATCTTTGCCTTGCCACCGAATGACCTACTGGTCTGTTTCCTCTTCTCACTCGTAGCTTTGGGCATTTTCCCTGAGAAGAATGTTCAAGATTGACACAAAAAATCAATGCATGCATCAATGCTATTGACTCGTATCTAATGATGAACTGTGTGATAAGCATGGGTCTTTTCAGCCTCAGCCAACCTCGTTTCAAGTCCACTTCAAGAAAGAATACATAGGCTAGGCCGGCGCATAGCGAAGCCTATTGTTTTTTCGAATTTTTTGGGAAAATGGGAATCGGGTTTGAGATAGACGGAGTAAATTACATAACATTCTGAACAAATGTACAAAAACTTCTGTTCGAGTTATGCGATATTTCGAGTTAGGCAATGCTTTGTGAAGGGAAATATGAAAGAATTGATCCGCTAAGCAAGGTCTTGTACGAATTAGGCGATTTTTTGAGTTATACGGTGACGAGTTACTTTATATTATCTAACTATCGTACATATACCATCTAACTTTTGTTCATATATTATCTCATTATGTAGATATATCATGAAAAAATACAAAAAATTTTCTAATACTTCCACACAAACCATTCAATGCCAAAAAAAAATATGATTGAAACCATGATGGATCAGGATTTATAGTATTATGTGTCATAGTGGATAACATGGTAGGCAACAGGTCATGTGATCTATTTTTGTTTTTTGAAGAGCGCTAACCTTGACTTTCGTCATTATATTGCAGATTATACATGTGAAAGCCAAAGTCTATATGGAAAATTAATAGTTAAATATGAAAACAACTATACAAAGTTCTCACCTCTAAATTAGAAAGATTTATTAGACAATTTGATCTACCATATAAAAATAATATCCTAACAATATATGGTGGTGGTAAAATAATATCATCTACTGTTGGTAAATCTACTTTATGTTCTCTAAAAACAAAATATCACTTACAGCAAAATCTTTCAAAGAAAAAGCTTTCTAGGCAAGGTAAAATACAACCACTGACAACGTAGTCTTTTGTAACTTTGAATTATCTCATAAGTTCTTCAAATTGTAGTTATAATTAGGTCTCATCAACATGCATATTCTTTAAAAATTTCATATTGGATAAATACTCTATAATTTATTCTTCATCCATTTCTTACCAAATTTGAACTTGATCAAGATTATATATCTATTGTATTTCAGAAACTGATAGTTATGAGTTACAAAATGGGCAACAAGAAAAAATTCCAGATACACCAGCAAAACCTATTTTAAGTTATTTATTGATCTTCTTTCTTAATTTCAGTAGTAAGTTACTTAAAAGATAGCATGCCAGGCAAGGTAATATACGTCCACTGGCGGTATTGAATTTGAAAAATAAACTGGGCAATAACTAAAAAATATTTTTTAAATGCTATTGCTTGCTCCAAATTTCAATAAAATCCTTTGAAACCTGCTTATATGCACCCACAATACCATTTTGATGAAATTTTACTAAGTCAAAGGCAGTAACTCAAAAACTGTTCATGGAAAATTGTCCAATTCAAAATTGACCACCTTCTTTCATTTCATAATCATACCAAGTTTCATCAAAATCTCTTCAAGATAGCTTGTCAGGCAAGGTAATATACGCCCAGCATTGAATTTGAATAATATATTGGGAAATAACTCAAAATACATTCATTGAAAATTTTATTCAATGCCATTGCTTACACGAAGTTTCATCAAAATCCTTAGACACCTGCAGCTTCTATGCACCCATAAACCCATGTTCATTGATAGATGTTCATATTCAAACTTGGTCACCATCTCATCTATTCCAATACTCATACTAAGTTTCATCAAAATCTATTACATATTGTAGCTTTTATTGCACACACAAAAAGGCCAATTACTCAAAAAAATTATCAAGTGACCAATATCTTGGTAAACTAGTGGTTGCCTAGCAAGATACGCCCACTTTAAAATATATTTTCTGTTTCAACACAGGCAGAAACTTTAACATTATTTAGGTTTAGTCAAAGTTCTCATCAATATAAATGTTCACAACTAATTTCATTCAAATCAGATGATACCTAGTCTCTATTGCATTTACTAGCAAATTTTCATGTGCTTGGACTAAGTCAAGGGCAATAACTCAAATATAGTTCATCGAAAAATAGTAAATATTGAACTTGTTTAAGATCTCATCAATAACAAGCGGTTGCCTAGCAAGATACGCCCACTTTAAAATATATTTTCTGTTTTAACACAGGCAGAAACTCCACATTATTTAGGTCTAATCCAAATTCTCATCAATATAAATTTTCACACCAAATTTGATTCAAATGAGATGAAACCTAGTCTCTATTGTATTTACTAGCTAATTTTCATGAGTTTGGATAGAAGATAGAAACATAAAAAAATAGCCAATAGCTATTTTAAGCTATTTTAGTGACTTAATTAGACCCAAAATAGAACCTTAAAAAAATAACCAATAATAGAAAAATAGCACGAAAATAGCCGCTATTGTAGTCCTCAAAATATAAATTGAAAAAAGAACAGCCGCTATACAGCCGCTCTTTCAAGCTATTTTAGCCACTTAGAATATCTGATCGACTTCAATACATTTTTTGGTATATTTCAATAACTAATAGCCGCTATTTTAGCAGAATAGCTGAAATAGCCGCTATTTTAGCAGAATAGCTACTTTAGAATAGCTAGTTGGCTATTTTAGCAGAATAGCTGAATGGCCTAGTTAGAATAGCTGATCTGCTATCATAGACTTTCACATTTTAGATTTGGTATATTTAAGTAGCTAATAGCCGCTATTTTAGCACAATAGCAGAATAGCTACATTAGAATAGCTGGTTGGCTATTTTAGCAGAATAGCTGATTAGCCTAGTTAGAATAGCTGATTGGCTATTTTAGACTTCCATGTTTTAGATTTTGGTATATTTAAGTAGCTAATAGCCGTAGAACATAAGAATAACGAGGTATCTGAATAGAGAATATCGCAATTTTTAATTAATTCTGAGTGATTTTTTTTTATATAAACAGTATTTATTTTCACTGGATTGGGCAGCAGGCTACGCCTATATAAACCCTCTCCAGACAAACATATTTTACAGATAAACATATTTACAGACAAAAATATTTACAGACAAACATAGAAAATAGAGAATTATTTACATTCAAACATAACATACAGATATATACTCTGGATGAGAATGGTGAAAGTATTATATCTTGAATCTTCTGCTGATGTCGAAAAAGTTATGAATTTGTTCGAAAATTTTTCTAGAGGTGTCTATATCATCTGGAATGCCGAAAAGGAGAATATCGATGTTGTGATAGATTATAGGTAAGAGTAGGATAGATAGGTTCCTGGCATCTGAATGTAAGGGGCATTCTAAGAGAAAATGGTAAGTATCTTCATTTGTATGACCACAACTGCAAGCAGGACTGTCAGAAATGTGCCTTTTATATTTATGCTCGTTTAAATCGCTACAAGAAAGACGAAGGCGACAGTGAATAATTTGGTTTGTTCTTTTTCCAAAAGAATAGTATCTAGGTTCACTTTGATCCTGAGAATTTAGAGCGGAGTTAAAGGAAGATATTGATCGAGAGTTTTTAACTGAAGCATCAAGTTTGTTCCATTCACGAATAGCTGATGGGATAAAGGAATTTCCAAATGTATTTGTTCTATATTTATATTCGTCAAATTCAAGTTCATTTCTGAGTTGGTAGTTTGTTTGGGTTTTGGTTAGATGTTCTTTTAAATACGCAGGGGTCATGTCATTTTTTATCTTATAGATTAGTTTTAGTTTATGGCGCCTTCGTCTTTCCTTCAATGGGACAAAGCAAGCCTCTTTATATAATAGACTGTGACTGGTCCCCCTTACAGCTCCACAAATAGATCTGAGTGCATCTAGTTGTAACTCTTCAAGGTTATTAGTCAGTTCTGCTGTGCACCCATCCCAAATTGTGTCACAGTAGTCAAAGTGGGGCAGGATAAATGAATTGTAAATTACGCGGAGAGATGGTCGAGATAGTCTGTATTTAAGAGATCGTAAGCAGTTTACAAGTCTATTTGTCTTAGTGATGATTCCGAGGATATGCTTATCCCACTTACAATTCATTTGAAAGGTCAGTCCGAGATGCTTGTGCGAGTCAACTTCTTGTATAGGTGTATTATCTAAACTAAGGGTAGGCAGTGGAGGGTTTCTTTTAGTAGTCAGTGCCAGTGTTTCAGTCTTCTGTGGATTGAAAGTAACCAGCCATGTCTTTGCCCATTGATTAATGCGTTCAAGATCATCATTTAAGACAGTCGCGCCTACCGTTGGGTCATCAATCTTAAGATATAGACTAGTATCGTCAGCAAACAGGCGGATTTTAGACTTAATATTTTTTACTATATCATTTATGTAAATTAAGAATAATAAGGGTCCAAGGACAGAGCCCTGTGGGACACCAGCAGGAATGACTCTGTGGTCCGAGGAAACCCCCTGGATAACAACACATTGTTTTCTATCAAATAGATAATTTCTAAACCATTCCAGGAGGTCACCGCGAATCCCAGAGGCATCCAGCTTATGACAGAGTGCAGCATGCCACACTCTGTCAAAAGCTTTGCTGATGTCACAGAACACTGCCCTTGTATATTGACCATTGTCAATGGCTTGACAGAAGAAATGAGTAAGATCTGTTAGTTGATAGAATTTTGAATCACCGTGTAGAAAACCACTTTGTAGATTAGTAATAATGTTATGTTCCTTTAAGAAGTTAAAGACAAAATTTTTTATCACGATACTAAGAAGCGAAACAGGGCGATAATTACCGCATATAGATGGATCACCTTTTTTGTGAATGGCGGTCACGTTTGCAATTTTCCAAATAGATGGTACTTGTTTGATTTGAAGAGAAAGATTGAATAATTTACAGAGAGGATTACAGATAAGATTGGATGTAATTTTGAGAAAAAATCCACTTAATTCATCTGGCCCGGTTGCTTTTGAGATGTCAATGATTGTTAGCATGTCTTCAACTTCTGAAGGTGTTAGTTGAATGTGGTCAAGTGAATATTCATTGTGATCGAGAGTAGGAAGAAGTGCATTTGTGCTATCAAGTTGTGATTGGGTTATGAAGAAATTATTGAAACAATTAGCCTTGTCCTCATGAGAAAAGACTGGTGTACCGTTGTTGATAAGAGGCGGAATTTCCCTTTTATTTGACCGTTGACATTTTACAAATGAGTTCAGCAGATGCCACCAATCTTTCTGGCCAAATTTCTCTTTTTCATTAATTTTGGAGTCAATGCGATCATAGTATTCTTTTTTACGTTTCCGAATCAAGTCAATATATTCATTTCTTATTTTTCGATATTCCTGCCAATCAGTTGCCAAATTTGAATATTTTGCCTTACGATGAATTTTGCATTTCTTTTTACTAAATTTCCGAATAGAATTAATCATCCAAGGTTTATCTCGTGGTCTAATAGTAACAATTTTATTTTTTATATTCTTGCTTGCAATCTTGCTCAACTCATTTGTAAAAGTCAAGCTGGCAATATCAATACACTCATTGTCAACAATGGCATCCCAGTCTGTTCTCAAAATGTCTTGCTTAAGTCCGTCCATATTAATGTCTTTGTAATCCCAAATTCGTCGTTTAAAGCATGCTAATTTTGGTCTTGTAAGAGAAAGCTGACAATGTATAGGACAATGATCACTGCAAAAGTTATCTAATATTCCTGATTTTGTTACATAGCCTTGACAATTAGTAATTATTAAATCAATCATAGTTGAGGTTCCTGAAGAATCGTATCGTGTTGGTTCGTTAATTAATTGTTTAAAATCGAAAAGAGTAATAAATTTATGCAAGAAAGAATTTGAATTTTGAAGAAAATCAATGTTAAAATCCCCAAGTATGAAAATATTTTGGATATCATCTGACGCTGCCAAAGTTAAAGAAGATAGAATGTTTTGATCAGTTTTTGAATTTGAATTTGGTGGTCGATAGAAATTTCCAATAATAAATTTTGTTTTGTTGATTATAATTTCGACAAAAATGGCCTCTACATTATCAGTTTCAAGGTCCGTGCGTCGTTTGAAATAGAGGTCATGTTTCACAAAAATAGCCACCCCACCCCCTGGTCGGTCTGTCCTGTCCTTTCTAATTACCTCGTGATATGATGGGATAGATAAAGAGGTGGAAAGAATGCTTCTGTCAAGCCACGTTTCGGTAACACAAATGATATCATATGTATCTGATAATTCAGCTGTAAGTAGATCTATTTTGTTTCGAAGACTCCTTACATTCAGATGCACTATAGAAATATTATTGTTAGGACCAGGATTTTTTTCGACATCAGCAGCGATAAGGTAATGTAGAAGTAAAAGATTTCTGATATGTCTGTTGTCCAAATTTAAGATAATGTCTAAATAACGAAATAAAAAAGTAAAAAGATATAACGAATCATACACGACAAAAATATAAACATTATATACAACTAATGTTCGCAGAATAATCTGTAGAGGTTAGTCCGAATCGAAGTCAATCATGGAGCTAGAATTTTGATATGTTACTTTCTTTGAAAACAGTTTTTACAGTTAGGTAGTAGTAGGCTCAATAGAATAATAATCCTATGATATAAATATAATGATCAATATTTAGATGTAGGCCCTATTACTTGTTTTAAACAAGGTAAAATAATAGTAGGTTCAATAGAATGATAATCCTATGATGTAATTATAATGATCAATATTTAAATGTATTACTTGTTTTAAACAATGTAAAATAGTAGTAGGTTCAATAGAATGGTAATTCTATGGTATAATTATAATGATCAATATTTAAATGTATTACTTGTTTTAAACAATGTAAAATAGTAGTAGGTTCAATAGAATGATAATCCTATGATGTAATTATAATGATCAATATTTAAATGTATTACTTGTTTTAAACAATGTAAAATAGTAGTAGGTTCAATAGAATGATAATTCTATGGTATAATTATAATGATCAATATTTAAATGTATTACTTGTTTTAAACAATGTAAAATAGTAGCAGTCTCAATAGAATGGTAATTCTAAGATATAAATATAGTGATCAATATTTAGATGTATTAATTGTTTTAAACAAAGTAAAAAAGTAGTAGGCTCAATAGAATGATAATCCTATGATATAAATATAATGATTAATATTTAGATGTATTACTTGTTTTAAACAAAGTAAAATAGTAGTAGGCTCAATAGAATGGTAATTCTATGATATAAATATACTGATTAATATTTAGATGTATTACTTGTTTTAAACAAAGTAAAATAATAGTAGGTTCAACAGAATGGTAATTCTAAGATATAAATATAATGATCAATATTTAGATGTATTACTTGTTTTAAACAAAGTAAAATAGTAGTAGGCTCAATAGAATGATAATCCTATGATATAAATATAATGATCACTATTTAGATGTATTACTTGTTTTAAACAAAGTAAAATAATAGTAGGCTCAGTAGAATAATAATCCTATGATAAAAATATAATGATCAATATTTAGATGTATAACTTGTTTTAAACAAAGTAAAATAGTAGTAGGCTCAATAGAATGATAATCCTAAGATATAAATATAATGATCAATATTAAAATGTATTACTTGTTTTAAACAAAGTAAAATAGTAGTAGGCTCAATAGAATGGTAATTCTATGATATAAATCTAATGATCAATATTTAAATGTATTACTTGTTTTAAACAAAGTAAAATAATATTAGGCTTAAAAGAATAATAATCCTATGATATAATCATAATGATCAATATTTAAATGTATTACTTGTTTTAAACAAAGTAAAATAATAGTAGGTTCAACAGAATGGTAATTCTAAGATATAAATATAATGATCAATATTTAGATATATTACTTGTTTTAAACAAAGTAAAATAGTAGTAGGCTCAATAGAATGATAATCCTATGATATAAATATAATGATCAATATTTAAATGTATTACTTGTTTTACACAAAGTAAAATAATAGTAGGCTCAGTAGAATAATAATCCTATGATATAAATATAATGATTAATATTTAGATGTATTACTTGTTTTAAACTGGGCTTGACAGAGGTAAATCTACTTTCTTTTATTAGAAATTTAAAGTCCCTTTGCTTTGAACACTATCATGACAAGGAGTAGAGGTAAAAAATGTGCGTACAGATGACTGCTTTAGTGGCATAGTAATATCAGGTTGAATTTCCTCGATAATTGGCCTGGATGTATTGCCGACTTGACTGGACGCTCTATTATCAACATCACTAGTAATGGTAGTTCTATGATATAAATATACTGATTAATATTTAGATGTATTACTTGTTTTAAACAATGTAAAATAGTAGTAAGTTCAATAGAATGGTAATTCTATGATATAAATATAATGATCAATATTTAGATGTATTACTTGTTTTAAACAAAGTAAAATAATAGTAGGCTCAGTAGAATGATAATTCTATGGTATAATTATAATGATCAATATTTAAATGTATTACTTGTTTTAAACAAAGTAAAATAATAATAGGCTCAGTAAAATGATAATTGTATGATATAAATATAATGATTAATATTTAGATGTATTACTTGTTTTAAACAAAGTAAAATAATAATAGGCTCAGTAAAATGATAATTCTATGATATAAATATAATGATTAATATTTAGATGTATTACTTGTTTTAAACAAAGTAAAATAATAATAGGCTCAGTAGAATGATAATTCTATGGTATAATTATAATGATCAATATTTAGATGTATTACTTGTTTTAAACAAAGTAAAATAATAGTAGGCTCAATAGAATGGTAATTCTAAGATATAAATATAATGATCAATATTTAAATGTATTACTTGTTTTAAACAAAGTAAAATAGTAGTAGGTTCAATAGAATGGTAATTCTAAGATATAAATATAATGATCAATATTTAAATGTATTACTTGTTTTAAACAAAGTAAAATAGTAGTAGGTTCAATAGAATGGTAATCCTATGATATAAATATAATGATCAATATTTAGATGTATTACTTGTTTTAAACAAAGTAAAATAGTAATAGGCTCAATAGAATGATAATTCTATGATATAAATATAATGATCAATATTTAGATGTATAACTTGTTTTAAACAAAGTAAAATAGTAGTAGGCTCAATAGAATGATAATCCTATGATATAAATATAATGATCAATATTTAGATGTATTACTTATTTTAAACAAAGTAAAATAATAATAGGCTCAATGATAATTCTATGTTATAAATATAATGATCAATATTTAGATGTATTACTTGTTTTAAACAAAGTAAAATAGTAGTAGGCTCAATAGAATGATAATCCTATGGTGTAAATATGATCAATATTTTGATGTATTACTTGTTTTAAACAAAGTAAAATAGTAGTAGGCTCAATAGAATGATAATCCTATGATATAAATATAATGATCAATATTTAGATGTATTAGTTGTTTTAAACAATGTAAAATAGTAGTAGGCTCAATAGAATGATAATTCTATGATGTAAATATGATCAATATTTTGATGTATTGCTTGTTTTAAACAAAGTAAAATAGTAGTAGGTTCAATAGAATGGTAATTCTATGATATAAATATAATGATCAATATTTAGATGTATTACTTGTTTTAAACAAAGTAAAATAGTAGTAGGCTCAATAGAATGATAATCCTATGATATAAATATATTCAATATTTTGATGTATTACTTGTTTTAAACAAAGTAAAATAATAGTAGGCTCAGTAGAATGGTAATTCTATGATATAAATATAATGATCAATATTTAGATGTATTACTTGTTTTAAACAAAGTAAAAAAGTAGTAGGCTCAATAGAATGATAATCCTATGATATAAATATAATGATCAATATTTAAATGTATTACTTGTTTTACACAAAGTAAAATAATAGTAGGCTCAGTAGAATAATAATCCCATGATATAAATATAATGATCAATATTTAAATGTATTACTTGTTTTAAACAAAGTAAAATAATAGTAGGCTCAATAGAATAATAATCCTATGATATAAATATAATGATCAATATTTAAATGTATTACTTGTTTTACACAAAGTAAAATAATAGTAGGCTCGGTAGAATAATAATCCTATGATATAAATATAATGATTAATATTTAGATGTATTACTTGTTTTAAACTGGGCTTGACAGAGGTAAATCTACTTTCTTTTATTAGAAATTTAAAGTCCCTTTGCTTTGAACACTATCATGACAAGGAGTAGAGGTAAAAAATGTGCGTACAGATGACTGCTTTAGTGGCATAGTAATATCAGGTTGAATTTCCTCGATAATTGGCCTGGATGTATTGCCGACTTGACTGGACGCTCTATTATCAACATCACTAGCATTGGGAATAAGATCACTCACGTCTTGTAGGCTTCTTGATGCAAGTCTTGGCCTTGAGTTTCCAGAGAATTGTTCTAAAGCACTGGCATCTGATATAAGAAGGTTTCTATCATCACTAAGAGGCCTAACAAAGATTTTGCCATCAAAGGTCCAACAATTCTTGATCAAATTTTGCTTAAAGATGTTTCTTGTCAATTTGTAAAGGTATGCACGTTTCTTTGTTAGTGCCTCGTTAATGAAAATTCTGTTAGTGTTTTTATCATTGTATTTTTTCAAATTGCGTTTTTGGCTATACACTAAGGCTCTGTCGCGATAGCTTATGAATCTAACAATTATGTCACGGTTTCTGGAACCCTTCGGACCGACTCGATGTGTTCTTCCGATTTCCCTTAATGTCAGCTTGGTATCGTTAGTTGAAAGTATCTTATTATTAATAATATCAAGGGCAATTGAGTCAGTATTTTCATTTGACTTCTCGGGTATTCCACTGAACTTGAGGCATGTCCGGCGAGAATATTGCTCCAGATCATCAATACGTTTGTCTTGTTCCTCGATTTTTGAGAGGAGATCACTCGACAACTCGGGTTTTATGGCATTTACGATATGTTCAATTATGGCTTCGCGTTTTAGAAGTTCACCGATGAATGTTTTCAAAGTTTCATCATCCTTTAGCACTGTATCCAAAAATTCTGTTATGCTGGAAGAATCTTCGCCCTTCTTCCTTTTTGGTGGATTTTTAACCATGATTTTGTTTGAGTGTGTAGTTGAGTGTATTAGATAGTGAACACTTACTGTTTTGGTTGATGACGATTACTCACTATACTCAATGATAGAGACGAAAATGTCCAAAATATCACAGAATAGCACTTGATTTCTCTCTGCAATTGATTGAATCAGATTTTGAAGTCCTTATACAATCCTTTGTATATACACAAGCATAAAGATCTATGTCGATAACTGTAAATTTCACAAAAAACTAGCTCCACGTTATGTATGACTTCTCTATGCCGCCATCTTGAGCCTTCAATTTAGAGTACTTATTAGTTAGAATAGCTGATCTGCTATCATAGACTTTCACATTTTAGATTTGGTATATTTAAGTAGCTAATAGCCGCTATTTTAGCACAATAGCAGAATAGCTACATTAGAATAGCTGGTTGGCTATTTTAGCAGAATAGCTGATTAGCCTAGTTAGAATAGCTGATTGGCTATTTTAGACTTCCATGTTTTAGATTTTGGTATATTTAAGTAGCTAATAGCCGTAGAACATAAGAATAACGAGGTATCTGAATAGAGAATATCGCAATTTTTAATTAATTCTGAGTGATTCCACAAACATATCTAAATAATGAATGTAAGCATACACGAACCATAAGCATAAACAAATAAATATGTGTTATATTAAATGGAAAGGGGTCATGTGATTATCATATTTAGAGAGACTTGCATTTCTCTTCCGTTCGGGTATTTTTGCTATTCTTAATAACCATGAGAATTTCTTGGAAACGGGATAGGTTAGGGTGAAATCGGCACACTGGATTCCCATCAGGTGGATAGCATTATCATTCAAATCGGATAAAAACTACAGCTTCTATTGCATACACAAGTAAATTTTAACGTTTATTCATTTAATCAAGGGCCAGAACTCATAAACTGACATCTGGCAAGATATTATCAAGATGAATACACATACCAACTTTCATTCATATCGAATGAAAACTGTAGCTTCTATAGCATACACAAGTACATTTTAACGTTTTTTTCATTTAATCAAGGGCCATTACTCATAAACCAACATCTGACGAGATATTATCAAGTTCGAAAATGGCACGATTCCAGATGTTGGTTTATGAGTTATGGCACTTGATTAAATGAAAAAACGTTAAAATTTATTTGTGTACGCAATAGAAGCTGTAGTTTTTATCTGATTTGAATGCAACTTGGTATGTGTATTCATCTTGATAATATCTCGGACAAGTTCGAAAATGGCATTATTCCAGATGTCGGTTTATGAGTTATGGCCCTTGATTAGATGTAAAAACGTTAAAATGTACTGGTGTACGCATTAGAAGCTGTAGTTTTCATCCGATTTGAATGAAACTTGGTATGTGTAACCATCTTCATAATATCTCGGACAAGTTCAAAAATGGTACGATTCCAGATGTCAGTTTATGAGTAATGGCCCTTGATTAAATGAAACAAGTGGTTGCCTAGCAAGATACGCCCACTTTAAAATATATTTTCTGTTTTAACACAGGCAAAGTCTCTAAGATTATTAAGGTCTAATCCAAGTTCTTGTCAATATAAATGTTCACACCAAATTTCATTAAAATCAGATGAAAACTGTATTGTCTATCGTAAGTCAAGTGCAAAAACTCAAAAACAGTATATCGAAATGTCAATTTCGAACTTGACCAAGATGACATCAACTTCAATGATCACACCAAATTTCATTCCAATCTGTTGTCTCTATTGTGTTCACAAGTCTATTTCGACGCAATTTGACTTAGTCAAGGCCAATAACTCAAAAGACGTTCACCCAAAAATCGTCATGATCAAACTTGTCCAAGATTTCATCAATATAAATGATAACACCAAATTTCATTCAAATCCAATGGAAATTGTGATTCACAAGCAAAATTTGAGGTGTTTTGACTAAGTCAAGTGCAATAACTCAAAAACCATTCATTGAAAAATCACCAATTTCGAACTTGTCCAATATCTCATCCATATAAATGATCACAGCAAGTTTCATTCAAATTTGATGAAAACTGTAGTGTCTATCGCGTTCACAAGCCAATTTTGACGCGTTTTGGCTAAGTCAAGTGCAATAACTCAAAAACCGTTCATCGAAAAATCACCAATTCCGAACTTGTCCAAGATCTTATCAATATTGTTGATCACAGAAAGTTTCATTTAAATTCGATGAAAACTGTAGTCTCTATCGCATTCACAAGCCAATTTTGACGCTTTTTTACTAAGTCAAGTACAATAACTCAAAATCCGTTCATCGAAAAATTGCCAATTTCGAACTTGTCCGAGATCTCATCAATATAAATGATCACAGCAAGTTTCATTCAAATCTGACAAAAACTGTAGCCTCTATTGCGTTCACAAGCAATTGTGGACGGACGGACGGACGGACGGACGGACAGGGGTGACGACAATATACGACCACATTATAATGTGGGCGTATAAAAATGTTAAAATTTACTTGTGTAAGCAATAGAAGCTGTAGTTTTCATCCGATTTGAATGAAACTTTGTATGTGTATCATATTGATAATATCTCGGACATGTTCGAAAATGGCAGGATTCCAGATGTCGGTTTATGAGTAATTGCCCTTGATTAAATGAAAAAAACGTTAAAACTTGTGTACACAATAGAAGCTATAGTTTGCATCCGATTTTAATGAAACTTGGAATGTGTATTTATCTTGATAATATCTCAGACAAGTTCGAAAATGACACGATTCTAGATGTTGGTTTATGAGTTATGGCCCTTGATTAAATGAAAAAACGTTAAAATGTACTTGTGTATGCAATAGAAGCTATAGTTTTCATCCGATATGAATGAAACTTGGTATGTGTGTTCATCTTGATAATATCTCGCCAGATGTCTGTTTATGAGTTATGGCCCTTGATTAAATGAATAAATGTTAAAATTTTCTTACGCAATAGAAGCTGTAGTTTTTATCGGATTTGAATGAAACTTGGTATATGTATCCATTTTGATAATATCTCGCCAGATGTCTGTTTATGAGTTATTGCTCTTGATTAAATGAGAAAATGTTAAAAATTACTTTTGTACGCAATAGAAGCTGTAGTTTTTATCCGATTTGAATGAAACTTGGTATGTCTATTCATCTTAATAACATCTCAGACAAGTTAAAAAATGGTGCGATTCCAGATGTCGGTTTATGAGTTATTGCCCTTGATTAAATGAAAAAAATTCCGTTTGCTGAAGTTGGCGTATGTTACCTTGCCTGGCAAGCTATCTTTACTATAAGTAAAGCCTAATTTAACGACTACCTGTTCCTTCAAGCCGAAATGACAATTCATCCAATGCCACCCTTCTCATTTCTCTTTTGGAATAAGATTTGCTGTTTGTATCAAACAGACATGGTCTCGCCCGCCACATTTCAATCAAGACATTTTGTTGTGTTTCGATGTACAAATTGGGTCTCGTGACCAAAACGAAATGACAAAATGCTTACTGCCAGTTGCAAGGACGCGCACATCGAAGAAGACAAGAGCAACTGGGTGTAACTAGTCACAAGAAAGTAGAACATGTGCAACTGACAGCAACTGAGCGATTATTTGTGTTCGGCCAGTGATAACGGGTCGCACATCGACTAAACTCGTAAGCGATCAGTTACCCCTAGACGCTCTCAGTCTCTAGTAACTCACTTATGACTGGTTTCTTTTAGTTGTAAGGTCGGTGTATGCCAGGGTTTACCCGTCATTTTATAAATTATATCCTCCACTATGAAATATATCTATACAATATCCTTTATTTTATAAAATATATCCCACACTATGACATAGATTACCCTTTATTTTATAAATAATATCCCCCACTATGAAATATATCTATAGAATACCCTTTATTTTATAAATAATATCCCCCACTATGAAATATATCT
This sequence comes from Nipponacmea schrenckii, assembly GCA_030562195.1. Classification (NCBI taxonomy): domain Eukaryota; kingdom Metazoa; phylum Mollusca; class Gastropoda; family Lottiidae; genus Nipponacmea; species Nipponacmea schrenckii. The sequence goes on along the minus strand of CM060200.1, from coordinate 16,657,165 downwards.
ATAGATTATCCTTTATTTTATAAATAATATCCCCCACTATGAAATATATCTATAGAATACCCTTTATTTTATAAATAATATCCCCCACTATGAAATATATCTATAGATTACCCTTTATTTTATAAATAATATCCCCCACTATGAAATAGATTTATAGATTACCCTTCATTTTATAAATAATATCCCCCACTATGAAATATATCTATAGAATACCCTTTATTTTATAAATAATATCCCCGACTATGAAATATATCTATAGATTATCCTTTATTTTATAAATAATATCCCCCACTATGAAATATATCTATAGAATACCCTTTAATTTATAAATAATATCCCACACTATGAAATATATCAATAGAATACCCTTTATTTTATAAATAATATCCCCCACTATGAAATATATCTATAGATTACCCTTTATTTTATAAATAATATCCCCCACTATGAAATATATCTATAGATTACCCTTCATTATAAATAATATCCCCCACTATGAAATATATCTATAGAATACCCTTCATTTTATAATTAATTCTACTATCAAACAGAATAATAAGATTGCCCTTTATTTTATAATTATGTTCCCCCACTGTTAAACATTATTATAGTTGACTCTTTATTTTATGAATAATTACCCCCCCCCCCCCCCACTATCAAACAGAATAATTAGATAACCTTTTATTTATAAAAAAAATTTCTCCAACTATTTAATACATCTATAGTTTCCCTTTATTTTATATATCAAACATCTATAGAATACCCTTAATTTTATAAATAATATCCCCCACTATGAAATATATCTATAGATTATCCTTTATTTTATATAAAATATCCCACACTATGAAATAGATATGAAAACTGTATTGTTTATTGCAATCACAATTTTGCCGCGTTTTGACTAAGTCAAGCGCAATAACTCGAAACCAATTTATAGAAAAATCATCAATTCCAAACTTGACCAAGATCTCATCAACTTCAATGATCACACCAAATTTCATTAAAATCAGATGAAAACTGTTGTCTCTATCATGTTTACAAGTCTATTTCGCCTATTTCAAATTTGTCCAAGATCTCTTCAATATAAATGATCACAGTGAGTTTCATTCACTTCCGATGAAAACTGTAGTCTCTATAGCGTTCACAAGCCAATTTTAATGCATTTTAACTAAGTCAAGGGCAATAACTCAAAAACAGTTCGATCAAAAATTTAAACTTGTCTGAGATCTCTTCAATATTCATGATCACAGCAAGTTTCATTCAAATCCATTGAAAACTGTAGTCTCTATTGCGTTCACAAGTCAATTTTGACACGTTTGGACTAAGTCAAGTGCAATAACTCAAAAAACATTCATGGAAAAATCGCCAATTTCTAACTTGTCTTAGATAACATTAATATAAATGATTACAGCAAATTTCATTCAAATCCGATGAAAACTGTAGTCTCTATCGCGTTCACAAGCCAATTTCGAAGCGATTTTACTAAGTCAAGTGCAATGACTCAAAAACGGGTCATCGAAAATTACCAATTTCGAACTTGTCAGAGATCTCATCAATATAAATGATCACAGCGAGTTTCATTAAAATCCGACTAAAACAGTAGTCTCTATTGCGTTCAGAAGCAATTGTGGACGGACGGACGAAGACGACAATAAACGACCACATTATAATATGGGCGTATAAAAATTTCTTTTCTTCTGTCAACTTCTACCATTCAACCCCCAAAAACATCTGATAGTTGCATCTGAATGATGATTTAAATCTATTATTTGTTGAAATAAATAATAAATACCTTGCTCGCTCCGATTTTTTCTGGTGCAAAATTTTAAAAAGAGCTTATAAATAATAAATAATAAATTCACCCACATTTAAAAAAAAAAGGGCTGTAAAACAGACTTTTTACTTTGTATGGCCTAAATAAAAAATATTTCAGCCTGTCTGTCAAATGAGTTATGTGAAGTAAAGGGAAGTCTGAGAAAGGAATTTCTGATGGGATAAGCTTGCATTCACCGACAAGTAAATAAAATATTACCCATTTTGTTCTGAAGTGTCACGTATCGTCAAGTAACGGTTCGTGGCATGTGGTATCGCGATACATCGATCAAGTGATATATATCATGCCAGCACTAGTCGCCGTTCAAGAGATCAAGGCTAAAATTGAGGTAACTGCATGAAGATCAAGAGACAAACTGAATATAAAAACATGTTGTACAAAAATGTACTAAAATACACTTACATGATATCAAATACTTGAGAAATATCAAAAGTATCTGATACAGGTTTATTTGAACACATCAGATCTTCCAACAAAGCTAATATATCTTTTTGGTTGTTGGTAAAGTCATTCATCTATAAAATTTAAAGAAAAGGTATAACACAAACATGATTAACTAGAATTGCTTACAATTATGAACGTATTTCGACAGCCTTAAAATATTAAGAAGGCTAAATTTGCAATGACCTACATCTAGACAATATATTGAATACAGGCCTCGAAATTTGCTTCCCCAGCGTAAACGAAAAATCTTTGACGGTAATTTTCATCACGTAACCGATAGTTCGGTTCCGACTCAAGCGTTCGCGAAACCGATCGGTTACGTGAATCGGTTACGTCGTTTAGTTGTGAATAATGGTGTTAACTTCAAATACCTTGGTGTTTCGTTCGTTAGTTAACAAGAACTTCCTTAACAGACACCTTTTGTATATTGCCATTTTCTAACAGGTGACTGAACTGGCCGATTCCCTGGCAACAACAGTACAAGATCGAGTATAGGCTAATAGTTAATAAATGTTTAGTTACGCAGGAAAATCACAACTGGCTGATATGTAACATTTCTTTAGTATTGTTTGTTGAATTTAATAAGTGAGAGTAAAACCAAAACGTCATTTAAACAATAAAATCAATTTAATCTATATAAAACGATAAATTAGAGATGGACGTTACATTACATAGGCCCCACTACAATAACAAAGAAACAAATATTAATTATATGCATGGCCTAACATTGGCCGGGAATGAGGATAATAAATTTTTCTTTCTAAGATTGGTTCACGTGATGATCCCGTGTTACTGTTAGATAATTTAATGCTGCCATAAAACAATGTGGAGTTTTTATTAGGAGCGTATTGAAAATGAAATGGTTTAACACACTGTCACCTTCTCGGTGAGTTTTACCGATTGAAAACTGATTTGAGACGGTTTTATCGTTATACAGTAGAAGTTCGCGTAACCGATTTTTCGTTCTGCCAATTTTAGACTTTGAAAAAATCGAAATTTAAATATTTCGAAAGATAATACGAAATATCACCTATTAAGGTGGGTTGACAACCTTATCGTTCGAGGTGTATTTCAATCAAGAAACGTATTAAGTTGATATCCATTCTATTTGGTATTAAAAAAAAACTCATCTAGTAAAATTTTTAGCTCAATCGCTTCAGTAGTTTGTGAGATATCGGTCCGTAAAGATAATCTATTTACAGAACACAATGGGGTAATCCTCTATGTAGACGTACAAATTACGTTGTCAGTTGATATTTTTGAGTACTACGTCATCAGCTAAATAAACCTTTCCTACGTTCGTCCAATGACATTGCGTTTGTCGATCAGATTTGTATTGGGGGAATCCAGAAGTCACGTGATTTCCCATAAATCTTTACGTCACATATAAACAGAGAAGTTTTATGATTTGTGGGTAGGGGTGTTTTGACATGTGCTAATCCATTGTTTCAGCACTCCAATTATGTGGTTATTGGTGCATATCGATGCATAAAAGGTGCTTAAAGATTTCTACAGCATGAAAGACAATCTTTTAACAACATGATAGTTAATTACGTAAGGTTGACATGTGTTTGCAAAATTTTGAAAAAAACTGCCATTTTTCTAAAAGCATATCTCGCTTACAATTTATCCGATTTTTCGTAAATGCACACGCAAAATTATGATTTCTATCAATATCTTCAAAACAAAACAAAATTTTCCAAAAAGCCAACGTAATGTTGTAGAGATACATGAGGACTTGTGTTGTGCAAAATTTCAAACTTCTATATTAAAATTAATAGCCTAGTAGATATGCTAATTTTAAGGGAATAATTGACGTTTTTTTCGTTCATCTTTCATACCCTATTTCTCAAAGTTGAGATGTCATAAAGAAATAGATTTTATATTTTTGGATAGCTGAAAGTCCCCTCTTTCCATTGATATTTAAATATTTCAGATGGTGGAAAAGAAGTGGTTGAAATCGTCTGTTTTGTGTACATAGGTTTAGGGTTCTCAACCCCCTTAACTGGTAAAGTTTCAAAATTTTACCATTTATATTAAAGGGGCCCAGGCTTGATTTTTAGGGGTCGTTTTGGGCCTTTGTTACATTTAAACAGTCCTCAGAAATATTCAAGCTCTGAGAAAATCGCAAAATACCTTGAAATATGCCTCAAACAAAAAATTTTCATTTTTTTTCGTGCTGTACGCGGCTGGTCTCCAGTCAGTCTGAAAATTGTGTGTCCTGTTGACAAAGTCTACAATTGAAAAATGCGTTGTAGTCTGTTTATATAGATGACCGCTATTGCACGACGGGAAGGATAACTCTTTGATTGTCAAGACGAACCGTTTTCCAATATGGCGGGACGTTCGTAATTTCTTAAGTCATTTATGATTAACACGGATAATTATGGATACACATGGATTTGAAGACTCAAATTTCAAAGGTAAGCTCTGTAGACTATTTCTGATTAGCTAACCAAAAAATTTCATGTGTTTGAGGCTGTCGGATGATTTTCCGAAACAAATAAAGCCTGGGCCCCTTTAAAGGGATAATAGGCGTTAGAATACACTCGTCCTACGGCTTATATTTGTATTTCATATTGACTGTTAGTTAAATAAGTATGCATCCCACACTTTACCAAATTTTAAAAAGCCACAATAGAAATATATTCGGAATTTTAAAAAAAAGTGAGCCAGCGACGATTCCATTCAGTTTGAGAATAAAAGCGTCTGGTAAATCAACGCTAAAACATCATTGTGGAATTCAACAGTAGGGGTCAAGGACGCGTGAAAACTCACATGTTAGAGTTACTTCCCTTTATATTTACACGATTTGAAAATCGCTTGATGGATGGCTCAAGCGTTTTTTGATTAACTACTTTATTTTGGGGATTTATCGGATTTTAGAGGGATTTTGATGTATAGGTAAGTCCACTGATGGATATATACTGTTATTGTCCAAATTTGAGTGAACTTAAAATTTTATGTTCGTTCTAACGCCTATTATCCCTTTAAACGAGAAATCACGGCCTGAAATTTTTGTTTTGCCGATGACCCTTGAATATTGAATTGCAAATAGTGGGTAAAAGATTTAACCGAATTGCATAAAACTTATAATTGTTATATTATAATTGTTAGTTGACAAATACATTGAAGTTTTCAAATTTGAAAATCAAGTTGAAATCGAACTGAAAATAAACATGCTTAAGCAAAAAAAACTCAATTTCCGGTTTTCACTTACGGTCAGAGATAGAACTTCCGGTTTTGTTTTATTTGATAATAGAAATCATTCTAAGATCAACTGTAGCTTTAGAATTTCTGTACCTCTTACCAGTTTGTCTGCAAACTCATCCAAGAAAAGCAAAAAAAAAAATATAGCTTGCCAGGCAAGATAACATACGCCCACACATCAGCATTGTTAAATCATTTTTCCTATGATTTTTAGTATATATATATATACAAACAAAATGTAAGAATGTGTAATAATTTTATTAACAATGTTATTGGTAAACATGCCTTGTTCCTTCCATGTCATTTATTGAAATCAGTGACAACCTGAAAAGAGATTTATTTTATATAAATGTACTGTACAAAAGTACAATACCCATTTGAAGTTTCAAGTTAAAAATTCGTGACATTATTTTTTGAAGTTGATAATATTTCAGTTAAAAACTATTTTAGCATTTTATGCTTCTCTAAGAATTGTAATTAGCATCTGCTATTTTCAAATTTAATTATAAATGGAGAACAAGAATATTAACTCTGATTAAAATACAGATGTGATGTCACCCTATGTCAACATATTGGTACTGGCAATTGGCCAAGAGTCCAATATTAAAGTCAATATTGGACTCTAAATATCAGCCACTTGCCCATAACGAATGGGGATTAGTCTGACAACTACTCACATTAAATTCACTCATACTTTATTCAGAGAACTAATCCAGGCTTCAAAATGTATAGTGTTCAATGTTACGTCCAATTAAAACTAAAAGTTTATCTTCAAATCCTTACTTTCAAATGAAAAAGATAATTAATTATTCATTAGGGCGACATCTGTGAGCATCGATTTATGTTGTATTTCAAATCTTGTCAAATAAGCTTACCAATTGATAAATTAGGCTTTTTTTCATTGTTATTTCGTGCATTCATAATTTATTTAACGTTATGTGGACACAGGAAGGTCCATCTGTGTTTTATGGATAGTTCTGGTAGATGTTAGCTAGGTATTTCCAACGTAATTAGGCCGATTATGAGTTAATTCGGGAACAAACTGACAAAGTTTTCCCATTAATTAGAACATCTTTACTTTTGATTTCTATAAGTATTAAAGAATAAAACAATTAAACTTTTTTCGAAACACCATGTGCTGCCATATTGGTTGGTTCATTGTTATTGACACATAGTCTGAATATGGATGATTCTTGTACTAAAGGGCTTAAACGTTTTGATTTCAGGTTTTGTTTGTAAATAAAACTCTAGTGAGTTTATAGTGAGCTGTTTTTTTGTTAATCTGTATTTTAAGTTGGTTAATGGATCTCGAGTTTGTCAATGCGTCTAATAATGACCGAATAACTCGGACCTTCGGTCCTCGTCAACGGTCATTATTAGACTTATTGACAAACTTTCGACCATTAACCTATACTTAGTGCTGTGTATAGTTGAAATAATATAAACATTTTTATGATTATAAACCAATGATTTGACAACCAATGTTTCCTAATAGGCACCAAACTCATATAACATAAATGCTTATCAAAGATTTAAAAGTATCTTTTCTTCTGTACTTTGATTTTGAATTTGTATCAAAGAATGAAATTGAACCATGTATATTTTGAACATTTTCATCATTTAGGAATAAATTTCTATAATTCTTATATGAATTGATTTGATGTCAGGTGTTAAAGACACAGACATCATTAGATTTCAGGGTCAATTCAAAAGAATTGACATTAGAGTATTTATGGTCAAGTCATGAAGACTGACATTATAAAACATTTAATTTACTGGTTAATTTGCATTATAATGCATTAATGTATCTTTAATTGTATTTCTGTACTTAATAATATATCGATCACTTACTTTCAGAGATTATTTTTTAATTCTAAATCAGAATACATACACCACAATCTGAGAATTGGGCTGTATAGATATATTTTTCCAAGAAGACACTGTGTCATCTTCTAAACCTTCTTGAAAACCTTTTACCTTCAACATTACATTTTGCCCACGTACAAAACTGTAAATGGAATCAAAATATTTAATAGTTTTACTATATACATAAACAATTAGTAAACTCCAATGATTATCATTATGAATAGGTATGAGAATTTTCTCATACATTAATAGATTTTGTGGCTTGTTCATTTCTAAGGCAGTTTCTAAATTAGTATTCTAATAAAGAAAAATGTATCCAAAGATAATATATTATTTCCAAGCCTAGTTTATTTTTCTTCCAAAATTTTCAAATAAAAGTTAATTATTTGATCATTTACCGAATTTAAATCATCTATTTAACCCTTTCATTGCGTATACCAGTACCGGGTATAATAAAATGTCGCTAAAATGCACATATCCGGTATATTCGGGTACCTATTAAATTAATTACTACATTTAGCGCCGATACTACTGGTGCAATCTATCATATTGTCGATAAACTAGATAATATTGCCAAGTGGTTGAAAGCCGCAAAACGTAAAATGGCGGGCAAAAAGTCCTACACAGGCAATTCTCTGTCGCCGAAGTCGTTGAGTACATCTCTGCTAACCAAGACAGCGAGGACAATTTCGTGGAGGACGATTCAAGTTATTCTAAACCATTTGACGATAGTAGTGAGGACAGTGATTTGGAGTATGAAGTCGGCGATTTGTTCGTCAACGATCCACCCATATCTAGGCCCATTTCTCCCGTGCTAGGCCTATGTCCAAGTGATAACAGCCCTATATCTGAAATAGATTTTGATGTTGATAATGGTGCGGACCTGTCGAATTGTAAAAACATAAGCAATCACTAACTCCCGAACGTTTATTGACTGACTATGACAATGATATGAAAGTGAAAGTGATGGATAAATCGAGCCAGTGCAAGCCGTACTTGGTCGTGGAATAGCAAGACGTGGTCCACGTATGCGTGGTGGTATTTCTAGAAGCCGCGGTGTGCCGGTTACTGGTCGTAGGAGAGGCGGACGTGGTCCGCATATTCGCGGTGGCCTTGCTCGTGGCCACGTTGTCCAGATTCGTGGTCGTAGAAGGGGTGACAGAGGCCCTTTGCCTGCCCAGTTTCAGAACCCCAGGATAGTGATGAGACATTGATGAGAATGACAGTTTTATGCCAAAGCAAATTCCTTTCGTTGGTGGCGAAAGATTCAAAGTTAGGCTTGGCAACAATGCTACTATTGATGAATTCTTCTCCCAGTACTTCACTGATAACATCTTTGGGTAAATTGCAGAGGAAACAAACAGGTATGCGCATCAGTTCATCGAAGAGAACGAAAGAGGGTTCATGCATGGACGGACACTACTGTAGCAGAAATGAAGACATTTTTTGGTTTACTTGGACTAATGGGTGTTATTCGTAAGCCAAGGCTTGAGATGTATTGGTCCAAGGAAGATCTGATAGAAACCCCTATATTTGGGAAAATAATGACAAGGGATAGGTTTCTTCTTCTACTTAGATTTCTGCATTTCGCAAATAACCAGGACCCAGCATGTGACCCCAGAGATCCCGATAGGGACAGGCTTTACAAGGTCAGGCCATTGATCAGAAAGGTGAGGGACCGTATGAGGCGGGTGTATGCCCCTAGTAAAGATCTCTGCGTTGATGAGTCTCTTATTATTCAGAACTAAGAGGTCTCGATTTGGAATAAAATTCTATGAACTTTGTACATCCGAGGGCATCTCTCTAGATTTCATCGTCTACTCAGGTGAGAACACATTCAGGGATCATGATGATCCAGAGCCACAAATGCTGGTAACTGAGCGAATTCCTGTGAACCTGATGCAACCTTATCTTGGCCTTGGGCACACATTATATCTGGATAACTATTAAACGTCTCCAGATTTGGCTACTTACCTCATTGATCATGATACATACATTTGTGGGACCATCAACCCAAAGCGTGCAAATTATGCTGGTGACCTTGGCACTAGAAAACATGAGAAGGGGAATCTTGTTTCATGAAGTCACAGACAGAGCACATGCAAGCTGTAAAGTTCAAGGCCAAGAAGGACAAATCGAATGGCAAATCTAAAGAGGTGTGTATGCTGACCACTGAAGGAAAGGCCGTTATGATTCCTGCTAACAAAAATGACAAGGATGGAAATCCTATTTTTAAACCTTCTTGCATCATTGCTTATAACCACAAGATGGGTGGAGTTGATATGGTAGATCAGCAGCTCCATAGTGTGACTGTAATGAGGAAGACATACAAATGGTACAAAAAAATAGCTTTGAGATTGTTCATAACATGTGCATGACGTGCGCATAAACTTCATCGTAAATTCACTGAGTCTAATAAAGATTTCCTAGCGGACTTCAAGGACCTCCTGGCAGTACTTGTAAGTTCTAGCCCAAAACTGAACAAAGAAGTTATCAGGACAGACACCATACACAGGCTTACAGGAAGGCACTTTCCACAGAAAAGAGAGGTCAAAGCTGGCAACACAGGGTACAGAAAAGATAAAATGTGTCGTGTTTGTTGCACCCGTGGACTTCGCAGCAAGTTTGGTAGACAAATCAGGACGGTTTGGATTTGCCCTGATTGTCCAAGTCAACCAGGCCTTCATGCAGATCAGGATTGTTTCAAGCTCTATCACACAGAATTTGATTACTCTGTAGGTCCTGAAAAAGACAATGGAGATTTGTCCAATGAAAATGTGTAAATGTTCCACGATGTCCTCACCATATCAAATTTAATGTTTTTTCACGATTCTGGTATCTTGCATACAATTCTGTATTTTGTTCAAAATAAGAGTAAAAATAATCCAAACTATTGATGTTTTTGTTCATTTTATATTTCTACATCAAATTCCAGTGAAAAAAACAAAATTCCATATGTATTATTCAGAAAAAAAGTTGATTTTTCACAGATTTGATGCAAAGAAACGAAATCCAAGATGGCCGCCAATCTGTCACGTGACCTGCTTACTATGCAAATTTCCAAAATTCACATAAATCAACCCCTTGCCCACCCTATCACACAACAATAATTTCCAAAGAAGCTTTTATAAGTATTTGTTGGCCTTTATTTATAAACTACCTGTTTGCCTTAAAATAAGGCCTAGCGCAGAGGGTGGATTGAACTCTAGCAGTGAAAGGGTTAACGTGTTAATGTCAGATTGCTTTATAATATATCAGTAGTAATAGTACATTCAGATTTAGCGCAACCCCAATGCGCATGCGCCAGATTTAAATTAACAACATCTCTAGTGTATAAGTAGTTAATGTCCCTTTAACATCTCTATTTCCTTGACATTGGGTTGCGCTAAATCTGAATGTACTATGAATAAACGTTCAGTCAATGTGCATGGGGTAGATTGGCAGCAGGATGTGCTTATTATACAGCACCTTAAATGTAAGCAATTAGATTTTTAGGATTGACTGGCGTAAATTCATAAAAATCTAAAAAAAATGTCTTTGATAAACGTGCAGTCGACGATTCATTTCGGGTCGGGAGACATTCAAAAATCTTTAACTAAACTTCCCGGTTTCCCGTGGGCTAAATATAAAGGCGAGAAACATCTGCTGGGTCATAATTACACTGGTCCGGGAACTAGGTTATATTTACGACTGTATGAAAATGATAATCCAAAACCAGGCGAAGAACCAGTTAATAGAGTAGATGCTGCTGCACTTAAACACGAAAAACTATACAGAAATGAAGACTTACAATTGCGACACAAAGCAGACAAACAAATGATTAAAGAATTAGAATCTATTCCAAATCCCACATTTAGAGAAAAAGTTGAAAGAGCATTAATCATAAGATTATTAAAATCAAAAATGAAATTGGGTATGGCAGATAAAATTCATAAAGAATTCAGAAAAACTAAAAACTTTTTAAAAGTGAAAGTTTTCGCCAAAGACGATATATGGTCAGCAGATTTGATTAATATGCCCCCAGAAAGAGGTTATAAATATTGTTTAACAGTTATAGATTTATATACCAGATACACTTGGGTTATTCCTCTAAAAAACAAAACGGGTCTAACTGTTAAAAAAGCATTTGAAACGATAATGAAACAGAGAAAACCAAAAAGGTGTGGGTAGATCAAGGAACAGAGTTTTATAATAAGGACATGAAATCTCTAGGGTTTGAAATTTACAGCACATATAACGAAGGTAAAGCTATTGTAATTGAGAGATTTAACAGAACTCTGAAAAACAAATTATTCAAAAAGTTCACAGAATTGAAATCTCAAAAAAGGTTGAAAATATTACCCATTGTCGGCGATGAATATAACAACAAAATTCATTCATCTATAAAAGCGTCTCCTTCGAAAGCTTCAAAAAATCCAGATATTATCAAAGCAATCAATGTTAAGTCACCAAATACAGAGGCTTCTTCATATATAGTTTAATCATAAACAGTTAAACATACAGACAAAACCCCACCACCATCACACGCCTATGACTAGGACACGAGTGACGCTATTGTCACCGCACGGATCTTACCCAACATGCAATACTATCAAGTCATGTGACTGACTTGGCCCTGTGCCAACTAGCAGACGATATCTCATAATATAACTGACATTCCCCTCTTTCTATTACATGAATATATAAATATTCTATAAGGTGGTGCCAAAGGTGGTGAGTTCAAAACAAATTACAAACAATGAAATGTTAAATAAATATTACATTACAGAATAAACTAGTAATTGAATTTTATTTACATGTTATTTATCCACATTTACATAGGTGGGAAATTCACCATGAATGAAGACGTTCCGGAGATGGACAGATGAGGCTCCCCTTTTAGTGAGACAATCTCACAATTGTCGACTTTCTACAATCCAATTAACTGCTTGCAATTCCCCTCTTTCTAACATTTGTTTTATGGATGCAATGTCAATTCTTAATCGTTTTTCTTGAACCAATTTAGTTGAATAAAGATTTTCATATAAAGACATGTTATCAATATAACTTACAATTGGGATTTTATTACATGCATGATCAAGAAATAAAATTTGTTAGCAATGAGCCTAGATAAAATGACATATCGAGTCCATCAACTAACGCCAAAGTTTCAGCTGCAATTGTAACTCTCCTTATTTTCTTAGCAGCCCAAGCAATTGGACAACACTTTCCGTTATCCCCTAGCAAAAATATGACATAACCTTCAGCACTAGAGACCCCATCCCCTAGATTTGCATAGGCATCTGAAAACAAAACAATTTGGATGTTTTTGATTTCCCCTCAATTAGGAAAAAAAAGCTCACAATTATCATTTTTAACTTTTCTGACTAGCTTATTAGCAAATGCTAAAGTTTCAACTTTGGCATTTTTAACACAGACACTTATATCAAGAACGTCATAACTTAAGTCAGGACGAGTTTGGTTTCCTAAGATCGGATAGAAACTGTAGCCTCTATTGTGGATACAGCCCAAATTTGACACGTTTTTAAGTCAAGGGCAATTATTCAAAAACCGTTCATGCGATAATTTCCATTTTCGAACTTGACCGAGATATCATCAATATATACATGTATACCAAGTTTCATTAAGATCAGATAAAAACTGTAGCCTCTATTGTGGATACAACAAATGTGGACGAACCGATAGACGGACGGACAGGGGCGACGACAATATACCTCCACATTTCCATGTGGGCTTATAACAAGGAATATATGGATGTACTCCCTCTGAATGTATTACATACTACGTTTCGGAACACATACAGGTAACGTTATCAAATGATATCAAAATCCATTGAAAATTGTAGCTTCTATTGCACCAGTAGTATTAGAGTATTTTGATATCCGGCATCCCGCCATTTCGCTCCGCTCCACTCCGGTCTACCGGATATCTAAATACTCTATTACTTTTTAGAATAAATAAACCAAAAAATGTCTTTTATAAACATTCATTCCCCTAAAATCTATTTTGGATCAGGGGACATTCAGAAATCTCTAACTAAACTTCCCGGTTTCCCATGGGCTAAATATAAAGGTGAGAAACATCTTCCAGGTCATAATTACACTGGTCCGGGAACAAGGTTAGATTTACGATTGGATGAAAATGATAATCCAAAACCAGGTGAAGAACCAGTTAATAGAGTAGATGCTGCTGCACTTAAACACGACAAACTATACAGAAATGAAGACTTACAATTTCGACACGAAGCAGAAAAACAAATGATTAAAGAATTAGAATCTATTCCAAATCCTACTTTTAGAGAAAAAGTTGAAAGAGCATTAATCATTAAATTATTAAAATCAAAAATGAAATTGGGTATGGGAATAGCAGATGAAATTCATAAAGAATTTAGAAAAACTAAAAACTTTTTAAAAGTTAAAGTATTCGCCAAAGATGATATATGGTCAGCTGATTTAATTAATATGCCCCCAGAAAGATGGTATAAATATTGTTTAACAGTTATTGATTTATATACAAGATACGCTTGGGTTATTCCTCTAAAAAACAAAACAGGACTAACTGTTAAAAAAGCATTTGAAACAATAATGAATCATAGAAAACCCAAAAAGTTATGGGTAGATCAAGGAACAGAATTTTATAATAAAAATATGAAATCTCTAGGGTTTGAAATTTACAGTACATATAACGAAGGTAAAGCTGTAGTAATTGAGAGATTTAACAGAACTCTAAAAAAATAAATTATTCAAAAAGTTCACAGAATTGAAGTCTCAAAAATGGCTTAAAATATTACCTATTGTTGTCGATGAATATAATAATAAAATTCATTCATCTATAAATGTTACTCCTACAGAAGCTTCAAAAAATCCAGATATTATAAAATCAATTAATACACAAAACAATTTTGAAAATGAGAATTTGAATATTAAACGCAAATTTAAAGTTGGGGATCGAGTTCGTATTTATAAATATAAAAGTAAATTTGAAAAAGGTTATGTTGGATATTGGACGAATGAAATCTTTATTATTGATAAAGTTAATGAAACTTCACCACCAACTTACAGTTTAGTAGATTTACATGGTGAAGAAATCTTGGGTAGATTTTATCAAAACGAACTTCAAAAAACTGATTTTTAAAATGATTACTTTTAAAGAATTCTTACAAAAATACGGAACAGATACTACAACAAATTTTCAATTAATCAGATGGGCAGAAGAATTAAACATAAAACCTTTTTACTATTGTATGCGTGATGAAATATCATATCTAAAAAATAAAACAAAATTCTATGCTATAACTAATATCCATACTTCAGTTGGATAGAATAAATTTATGAATATCACAACTAGACGAAAAAATTACAAAACAAAAATCAGATATTAAACAACTGATAGGTAACATTAAACCAGGTATAAATGAGGAAAGATTGAAACAAGAATTATATAATCTGAAACGAAACTCAATGATGATAATGAACTAACAGAAATTAAAACCTATATTCAACAACAATTAGTTAATGTGGTTGATAAATCTCAATTACAAAATTTAAATTTATTAATATCCAAATTAGATGATAGAATTACAAAAGAGAAAATAGATTTGAAACAACTAATAGATAATATTAAACCAGGTATAAGCGAAGAAAAATTAAAACAAGAATTAATTAATCTAGAGACGAAACTTAATGATGACAGTAAACTAACAGAAATTAAAACTTATGTTCAACAACAATTAGTTAATGTGGTTGATGAAACTCGGTTAGAGAGATTAAGATCATTAATATCCAAATTAGATGATAGAATTACAAAAGAGAAAATAGATTTGAAACAACTAATGGATAATATTAAACCAGGTATAAGCGATGAAAGACTGAAACAAGAATTATCTAAATTAGAAACAAATAATAACAACGAGCTAACAGAAATTAAAACCTATATTCAACAACAATTAGTTAGTGTAGCCGATAAAACTCAGTTACAAAATTTAAATTTATTAATAACCCAATTAGATGATAAAATTACCAAACAAAAATCAAATGTAAAACAACTAATAGCTAATATCAAACCAGGTATAAGCGAAGACGAATTAAAACAAAAATTATCTAATTTAGAAACTAAGCTCAATGATAACAGTGAACTAACAGAAATTAAAACCTATATCGAACAGCAATTAGCTAATGTAGTAGACAAAGCGGAGTTAGAGAGATTAAAATCATCCACATCTGAATTAGATAAAAAAATTGAGTCAAGACACATACAAAATGAAAAGATGTTTAAAGAAATTAATACAAAACTTCTACCTAAAGAAACTAATTTGAACTTGTTAGTTCAGCAGATCATAATGAAGCGGTTAATACTATAAAATTTCCCTTTAAATTAAAAATAAAACAAATCGTTTTTTCTCAAGGGTTTCCTTCAAGTCGAAAAGTTTTTCTTGGAGAATTTTTTACAATAAATAAGGGTGGAGGAACTAATAAAATCAAAAATGTTGATTATTATTTATTAGATAAAACTTTTTATTTTCACAGAATACAAATTGATTCAGATTTTGTTTATGGATTTGAATATAGAATAAAGCTTAAGCCAACTGATGTATTAACTATTGTCGAGTATGGTTTATTATTCCTTGACTTGGTATTAATGACAAATGAAAAACCACAAATTTTTAATTTGATAAATAATAAGAAATTACAAAAGGAGGGAAGAAAATCATATACATTTTTAAAATGGAAAGAATTTGAATATATAAGAATATATTTCAATTTTGATAATATCTTTACTTCAACTGATGTTCATAAATCTCAAGTAAATAAATTATTTGTAACAAATCCGGTATTGCAAATAGAAAATAATAATAATATAGATTTCTTTGCACGTTTTAAAATAGAAAGTATAAGTGAATGGTCAGGGGCATATGATTTTCCTGAAAATGTGGTTCAAGTAAATATAGTAATTATTATAGAATTTCTTGGTTTTAGAGATAAAAACAATAACATATTTATTTCTGAGAAAAACATTGGTTTATCACAAATACAGTTAATTTAATTCCTAAAAAATGAATACTGAAGATTTGACTACACAGAATTTACAAGATGTTATGATACGAAAACAAAAAGAGTTAGAAGAAAAATTCAATCATTACAAAAAGTTAACAAAATGATGGAGTAGGATAGACACTACTTTTAAAACTGTAAGTGTTATATCAGCTTGTCTTATAGCAACAGCAACCACTTTAACAGCAAGTATTTCTTTTCCAATATTTATTCCATCTATCTTGGGAGCTCTTACAGCGATTCAAACATCATCATGTGTTTTAATTACTATTGGGTTTACCTCTAAAAAGAAATCATATTACAAAACCATATCAAATTTAATAAGAACATATTTAGATAAATTATTCATTTTCTTCGAAAGAAGCAAATCTGACAAAATTATTACCATAGAAGAACTCAAAGAATTTAATGAAATATTCGATGAATTGTTAATTAAAATTGAATCTTAAAAAATAGAGCATAAAAAATTGAAAAAGAAACATGACTAAACCAATTAAAGAAAAAGAATCAAATGTTGTAAAACCGAAGAAAAAAATTGACCATGAATTATTTGCGAAAGTGATTTCTGATATAATTAAAGAGTTTGAAACTTTTAATGGTCAAATTGAAATCGATGGACAAATTTTCGAAGATGGAAAATTCAAACAAAATATGACTTTAGCTTTCTTTAATGTGGCTATGATTGGCAGAGTTGTCGATAATATGAATGAAAAATCAGATAGTTCAGATTGGTATTTTACTGGTCATATAATATATCGTACAGACAATTTCAAACCAATCAAAAGATCAAATGTAGGTAAAGGAACTCAATTGCTATTTACAATCAAAGAATATGTTGGAAAATACTGTTATATTCCAACTGACGGAGCGTGTTTTATAAAGTGTGTAAATCATGCTTTAAAACGTGATTTGACAAAAGAATTTAATGATTTTATTTATTCCTATTCAAAACATAATAGGAGGGGAATAATGACTCAAGCTCGAATCGGGGAATTCAATGAAAAAAATAAAACTTCGTTCCAAATTTATAATCCTAAAGATAGAAGTTTATATCCCAGAAAAATAAACACTCAATTTAAATGGGTTTTGTATTTACACAATAATCATTTCTGTTTGATAAAAAGAGATAAGAAAAGTTTAGGAATAAAAGAAATAGAAAACAACTATGAACAAGTATGGAAAACCTGTGTTAACGAAAACATTAAACTTTTTTCAGAATTTAATCCAGCTTCCATGTCACAAAACACCCAACCTGAAACTCTTTATGCTTGGGATTCGGAGACCTATACAGAAAAAGAAACCGGTAAAACAATACCATATGCATGCTCTTTAGTCAATTTGGAAAAGCTGCGAAAAATATTAGAACGAATAAATTGTCGTTTTCCAGATCTAAAACCCACAGATAATGTTCCTAAAGAATTTATGAAAAAATAATGAATATAGTTCATATAATTGTAGGTACAGATTGTATAGATCAAATGTTAAAATATTTAGGAAATGTTGATCAAAAACAATTAACTTTAGTTTCTCATAATGGTAGTGGTTTTGATAATTGGATTATTATTAAAAATATGTCAAAATTAACTCACTGTCCTCCAGGAGCGTAGCGTGACCATTTTGACTGGGGGGGGGGTGTAACGTCTAAGTTTTACCGACGAACACGTGTAACGTCAAAGTTTTACCGACGAACACGTGTTCTTCCCGGGGCAAAAATAACCTACTCGCACTTTTAAGTATATACATTATACACGAACGAAATCCATCGTTAAAGCAAATCCTAAACCTTAGAAAACCATATCAATCAGGGGTGTATCTAGAATATGCCTGAGAGGGGGGACTGAAAGGCGATTTTTCCAAGGCAAGCCCTGCAGGCCAAAGGCCTTCGTATTCGGCCCTTGCAGTAACGGGGGGTTCGGGGGTCCTTCCCCGGAAAATTTTACATACTTGGAAACCCGGAGAATACATCTGACGCGATTTTGGAAGTCTTTTCCACTGGTCCAAATTATCAATTTTCATCGGAAAACCATATGTTTTATATAGCCTTTTTCGACCTATTCTGCGGTTTACCGACAAGTTCAGTAAAAATCACTTTTTATGTAGACGAACAGTTTTCCGATAACATCATAACTGACACAAGGTTTCCACACTTTCGGTCAGCCAATCGGTTTTACTGAAGGCTCTATTTCCCATCCACGACCGTCTATTATCGACCGATTCCGCGTTTTATCGACAAGTTTAGTAAAAATCACTTTAATGTAGACGAACGGTTTACCGATAACATCTTAAGAGACACAAGGTTTTCACTCTTTCGGTTAACAAATCGGTTTTACCGACGGCTCCATCTATGACCTTCTTCTATCGGCCAATTCCGCGTTTTACCGACAAATTCAAATAACGAACAGCTTACCAATAAAAAGGGTATCGGTTAACCAATCGGTTTTACCGAAGACTCCAGTCATAACCAACTTATACCGACCGATTCCGGTAGTTTCAGTAAAAAAAAAATACTTTTAATGTTGACAGTTTACTGATAAAATCAAAACCAACACAAGGTTTTTACTTTTTAGGTTAATTGGTTTTACCGACGGTCCCACCTTGCCGTCTTTTATCGACCGATCATAACCAACTCAATGTTTTGACTTTTTAGGTTAATTAATCGGTTTAATCGATCGATTCCGCGTTTTACCGACGGTTCCATCCATGAACTTTACCGACCGATTCCGCGTTTTACCGACGAGTTCGGAGACTTTTTGTCCAGCTGGTTTTCTGGTATTTACAAAGATATATCCATGATCGTCAGGATTGCTCCATTGTCTTCTACAAAGTTTTTTAAATTCATCTTTCTCCATACCATGAATTATTGATTGGAGTATTTGAGATAGATCTTTATCGTTTAATTCAAACAAAATAAAACAATTAGCGTTTTTTCTAATAAACATTCCGTCCATTCCATAAAATGATTGAGATTGGTATATACAATGACAATTGTGATGTCTTCCTTAAGTAAAGAATTCTTGTTGAACTGTTTGGTTTGATTGTGCTACGCAGTCATCGAAAATGATCAGGTTTTTCCTTTTCTTGTCGATATTAGACAAATCTAAATCATTCATGTTTTTGGTTAGTAAAACTTGAATATCAGTTGGTGTTAATGATGGGTTGTTTTCTTTAATACAATAACTTATAAATTCTTCAATAGTTTTATCATTTTGAAGATCTTCATTCTGTTCATAAATTCGAAATATTTGCTGTATATCATCTTTTTGTAAATATTCTAAGGCTTTCAGAAATTGATAATATAATTGATCTGGAGTTGATGTATAAATGTAAAGGGAATTAAAATCTAATAATTTGGGTGTTGTTAACATCTTAAATAAGAGGTGAGTTTTTCCTGATCCTGATTGACCAACAATACACATTAACATTGGATTTTGTGGAAACCTATCTGAATGTTTAAATTTTGCAGCCATTTTTTTTAATGAGGATTTAATACAATACCGTCTCCTTTGTATTTCGAAAGATACAAACCATCACCACTGCGAATGTGATTAAGTATTAATCCCTCTCCTTCTTTTTTAATCTCAGTTTCACCCGTATCGATTTGGTCAATTAACTTAGACAAACCTTCTTTTACTGTTTTCTTGGTTGCGTGATTGAATTGTTTAACACTGGCTAAGATATCCTTGATCCCAGAACCTTTGGCTAATTTTTCCATTTCTAAATTATGTCTTCGTTTTTCTCTGTTTGCAGCGTCTTCGGCTTTTTTCTTATTTACCGCTGACGCTATACCACTAGCTCCACCGGCAACAGCACCTGCAGCTGCTAATCCTCCGAAAATTAATGGGAGAAGAAATAGAAACCCACCTTCTTTAGCTTGCTTGTCTATTTCATTATAATTAATATTGTCCAGTACTTT
Source organism: Nipponacmea schrenckii (assembly GCA_030562195.1). NCBI lineage: Eukaryota > Metazoa > Mollusca > Gastropoda > Lottiidae > Nipponacmea > Nipponacmea schrenckii. The sequence continues at coordinate 16,636,848 of CM060200.1, read as the reverse complement.
ATGATTTTTTAATTTGTTAATAGTTGATTGTGAAATATGTATCTTTATACCATTATAAGTAATTGTTTTCGGTTTCCCTTTTTCGATTGATTCTAATATTTTAGCGACTAAAACTTCTGGTTTCATTTTTAAAGCTAGAAATTTATTCAATTCTATTCATCTTTCTATCCATTATATTTATGATATGACGAGATTCCTCTAACAAGAGACAATACCCTACCATATCTCCAGCTGTTTTTTCAATGTATACAGACAACTGTACGCCTGTTTTGAACAAATCTTCTTTATGAGCAGAGAGATCAAAACAAAATATAGGATAATTCAAAATAAAATCGAAATAATTAAACTGTGGTACATTTCCAAATAATTCGCTCATAAGCTTATAGTTTCTATACAACTCATTAAAGTCCTTCGTATCAGGATTAATTTTTAAGGGTTGATTTGGATAATTTTCATTGTTTAATCTTACTTGAACCCTTTTTATTTTAGGATCTCCAAAGTTGACACCAGCTACTTTAAAAAGGTTGTTGTTGTTCGTTTGTGAATCTGGAAGATTTTTGAAACCAAGTATTAAATATCTTGCTGGTTTTGTAGTATTCGTCACTTGCCATGTGAAATTCTCCCTTGTGATTGTTATCGATCCAATCGTATTTCTTCTTAAAAATGCTATTTCAATATCTTTTTTCAAACTACTAAGAAGTCTTGTTTCTACTTCGATTGTTGGGGTTATTACGGCACGTATAATTGGATATCGGTTATTTCTAATTTAGCATTTGAATTGTTTTCTCCAAAAAATATTCTATCGTTATTTATTAATCTTTGAAGATGGATTTTGAAGGGTAGACCAATGTAAACTTTCCTGTGCTCAAGTAATCCAAAGAGGGGATATAAATTCCAGTTTATGTACGAACCCCAGCTATGTCTATCAATAGGTTTATTGTAAAATACAACCCTCTGTTTATAACCTTCATTATTTTGAAATTTGGTTATATTGATCAAATTGTTAACACTAGTTCTAACTGCTGCCAAGTTGGCGTCTGCTGCTACATTTTCTTCTTGAGATTGTATTTCCCCATCTCCCGTGTCTGGCATCTAACCCGATGCCGTTGTATAATTTTTTGGATACAAAAGAGTTTTAAGCATTGTGTCAAACTCACCTGGGTGTTTGATTGTTTCAATTATATTTGAACCGGCTTCTAAAACCATTTCGCTAAATAAAGAGGGGAAGAAATTGTTCTCCAATGTTACCATCTGTTGGGGAAAACGATTTTGATTGGGGGCCCCATCACTTATTTTGAAATCACAGCGGAAGTAAGCATCGGAAAGAAGTAACCAATTGGACAACGAATTGATTTCAAATGTGACTCTACCCCCGTCATTAATCTGAGATTTGGACCCAACAGTTGGAGATATAATGATGTAGTCTTCTTTTTTCTTATTGAATGTATATTCTATTGGTTCATAAAGTTGAAAGATCGGATCGAGTTTTGCCATTTTTAATAAGAGGATTTAGGCTTTATCCCAACACCTTAAATCCTTGGCCTTGTTTCGCTTTTTGTCTAAGTTCTCTTATTTTGCGCAATTCATCTAATTCATTTTTTTGTTGGACAGATTTGCTAATTGAACTCGCTGCCTGCCCGACTGATGAAATCGCTTTTGCCCCCGAGGATATAAGGTCTTTGTTTCTAGTTACAAAGGATGTAACCTTGGGTATAAGGGACATCAATCCAGAGAAGAACCCATCTCCAGTGTAATTGAACTTTTCCTTTTCATGCTTTAAAATCAATCCCATATTTTTAATAGAGTAGATTTGATAAAACAACAAAAGAATTTTATTATAAAATCAATGTATAATAATAACATTACAATTATAAATACATTCTCTTCAAAGGTTCATAATCAATACTCTATTTACAAACACATTATCATAAATAGTTATTAATTGTTTTCTCAACTGCGCATGATCGAAATCGGTCCTATAAGACCGGTCGTTAGTTACAGATGTTGTTATTTGGTTGCTATTCATAACATGTTACGTCAGTTGCGGATGTTGTTGTTCTATTCAACTGCGCATGATCGTAACCGCTCATGTAGTACCGGTCCTTAGTTACCAACTGTTTGTTATGTTGTTAGGTAATTTTCTAGAACTTTTATTGATCGTTCAATCATCTATGGAATATTTGCCACGTAACCTGAAAATATAAAATGGAATATATTTTACTACACACTCACCTTTCTAACAGAATATTGAACTGTTTCTCATAAATAATTTCAAATCACATTAATTTCCAAAACGTTAAAATCATTGTAAACATTGTTCTATGTCTGGAATCATTACTAGTAATTTGAGAATTGACAAACTTACGAAATTTTGATATAATTACACCGTTAAGGGGGTTGACAACCTTATCGTTCGAAGTGTATTTCAATCAAGAAACGTATTAAGTTTATATCCATTCTATTTGGCATTAAAAGAAACTCATCTAGTAAAAATTTTAGCTCAATCGCTTCAGTAGTTCGTCTGATATCCGTCCGTGAAGATAATCTATTTATAGAACAAAACGGGGTATTCCTCTATGTAGACGTACAAATTACGTTGTCAGTTGACATTTGTGATTACAACGTCATCGGCTAAATAAACATTCTCTACGTTTGCCGGTCAGTTATTGTTAATATCGGCACGCGAAGTAAGAGTTTGTGTATCGGGGGAATCCAGAAGTCACGTGATGTCCCATAAATCATTACGTCACATGTAAACAAAGAAAATTTTATGATTGGTGGGTTGGGGTGTTTTGACATGTGCTAATCCATTGTTTTAGCACTCCAATTGTGTGGATATCGGTGCATATCGGTGCCTAAAAGGTGCTTAAAGATTTTTACAGCATGAAAGACAATCTTTTAACAACATGATCGTTAATTACGTAAGGTTTACATGTGTTTGCAAAATGTTGAAAAAAAATGCCATTTTTCCAAAAGCATATCTCGCTTACAATTTATCCGATTTTTACAAACTTTGGCTTCAGCTAAAGCTTACGATGTCCTCTATAACTTTACGTTGGCTTTTTTTTTTTATAAAATGAATAGTTTTTTAAAAATTCAATTTTTCGTAAATGCACTCGCAAAATTTTGATTTCTATCAATATTTTCAAAACATAACAAAATTTTCCAAAAAACCAACGAAATTTTGTAGAGATACATGTAGACTTGCGTTGTGGAAAATTTCAACCTTCTATATTAAATAACCTGGTAGATATGCTAATTTTAAGGGAATAATTGACGTTTTTTTCGTTCATCTTTCATACCCTATTTCTTAAAGTTGAAATGTCATAAAGAAATAAATTTTATATTTTTGGATAGCTGAAAGTCCCCTCTTTCCATTGATATTTAAATATTTCAGATAGGTGGAAAAGAAGTGGTTGAAATCGTCTATTTTTTGTACATAGGTTTAGGGTTGTCAACCCCCTTAATATTAAATAAAGCTATTACATACCTGGATTGGATAATAGTCAAATATAATAACGTTAATCTCTTGTCCAAGGAATATTAAAACAAGAGTAATATTGAAACTAAACTGTATACAACTGAGAAAGACTTGAAATGAATTGACTGAGAATACAACGCAATTCAGAACAAAGAAAGTATTGATCGATATCAACTCCATGACTACACATACATGTTATGTTCATAGTTCTAGTTATTAACTGATTTCCATCTAGTCGTAAATCTAACCTTGTAATTATGACGTGGAAGATGTTTCTCACCTTTATATTTAGCCCATGGAAAACCGGGAAGTTTAGTTAAAGATTTCTGAATGTCCCCTGATCCGAAATAGGTTTTAGGGGAATGAATGTTTATAAAAGACATTTTTTGGTCTATTTATTCTAAAAAGTAATAGAGTATTTAGATATCCGGTAGACCGGAGTGGAGCGGAGCGAAATGGCGGGATGCCGGATATCTAACTACTCTAATACTACTTGCACCCACTACAAAATTTTGACAAAATTATTATTGACAAAAGTCAAGGGCAATTACTCATAAACTGTTCATCAAAGAAATCGTCAAATCAGAACATGACCAGCGCCTTGATGGTTGCATTTTAATGTTTACATGTTTACAGGAGTAACCTGTCCACCGGAAGTGGAACAGGAGCGAGTAACTAAATCTGCATGAGTTTAGTTAGTGGTTTCCCAGTGGGCGAACGAGCAAGTTGCTCAATTATAAACATGTGTTATAATAGGCAAGATGCCGATGAAATATTAAAGTAATGAACATTAATTTAGTGAGTTTGTTGGTTACAAATTGTATGTACGGTTAACATTGGTAGCAGAGCGGACCACATTAGAAGAAGCAATGGCTACGGCGAAGAATTATAAAATTCCACCTGTTCTCGGGCCGAAGACGATATACCATTCATGCAAATAAGAAATAGAAGTATGGAATCTCCTAACTGAATTAGACAAGAAGAAACAATGCTTTTCAAAGATCAAAAAAAAATTCATCACAGTCTGGTTTAAAAGGCACACATCCAATTGATCGGTTTGGTAGGAGAATATCATGTGTAATTTACCATTCTATTTTTAACTGGGCTAAAAACTGTCCTGATCGAACAAAATTAGACGTTGCAAATATTAATCAATCTTGTGATGATGAAAATGGTGTAGAGTATAATTTAACATTATTTGTTAAAAATGATATTGTGAGTGAATTTTTATACGCCCACATGGAAATGTGGACGTATATTGTTGTCGCCCCTGTCCGTCCATCGGTCCACATTTGTTGTATCCGCAATACAGGCTACAGTTTTTATCCGATTTTAATTTAAATTGGTATACATGTATACATTGATGATATCTCGGTCAAGTTCGAAAATGGAAATTATCGTATGAACGGTTTTTGAGTTATTGCCCTTGACTTAGTAAAAACCACCAAATTTAGGTTGTATCCACAAAAGAGGCTACAGTTTTTATCCGATCTTAATAAAACTTGGTATACATGTATATATTGATGATATCTCGGTCAAGTTCGAAAATGGAAATTATCGCACTAACGGTTTTTGAGTTTTTGCCCTTGACTTAAAAAAAACACATCAAATTTGGGTTGTATCCACAATAGAGGCTACAGTTTTTATCTGATCTTAATGAAACTTGGTATACATGTATATATTAAGGATATCTCGGTCAAGTTCGAAAATGGAAATTTTCACATGAACAGTTTTTGAGTTATTGCCTTTGACTACAGTTTTTATCCGATCTTAATGAAACTTGGTATACATGTATATATTGATGATATCTCGGTAAAATTCGAAATTGGAAATTATCGCATGAACGGTTATTGAGTTATTGCCCTTGACTTAGTAAAAACGCGGCAAAATTGGGTTGTATCAGAAATAGAAGCTACAGTTTGTATCCGATCTTAATGACTACAGTTTTTATCTAATTTTAATTTAAATTGGTATACATGTATATATTGATGATATCTTAATGAAACTTGGTATGCATGTATGGAAATTATTGAATGAATGGATTTTGAGTTATTGCCCTTGACTTAGTAAAAGCAATATGGATATGATGTATACTACTGTTGCCCCTGTCTGCCGTCTGTCCTTGACATAGTAAAAACAATATGAATGTATATTAGGTCCATCCCTCTGTCCGTCCGTTCGTTCATCTATCCATCCATCCCTCCTTCTGTCTGTCTGTCCCTCTGTCCGTACATCAGTCCGTCCCTCTGTCCGTACATCAGTCCGTCACTCTGTCCGTACATCAGTCCGTCCCTCTGTCCGTCCTTCTCCCTATGTACATCAGTCCATCCCTCTGTCCGTCCTTGACATAGTAATTACCCATCAATTTAGACTTGTTTTGATGTATATTACAGTTGCCCCTATCTCTGTCAGTCTACACTCGACGTACCAAAAACCCATCAATTTCAGCATGTAGCCATGATAGAAGCTTGACTAAGATCATTGCTGATTTACTGTGGAGTTTGAAATTCATACAGTCTTTTATTTTAACTAACTTCAACTTGCCCATATTGAATGCTATTCAAATGATTAATTGAAATATAAGCTTATATACTGTTGGTAATTTAAACAAAGCTACTGAGTGATATTGATAAAATTCATTATCAAATATATACATGATCAAAGTTTTCAATACATACAGCTATTAGTTAATTACATTCTTGAATGAATTAACAAAATAATGCATCATACCAACTGTTTCATTTACATTTACAAAGCTGCCAGTGGGCGTATGTTACCTTGCCTGGCAAGCCCTGGTTTAAAATGGAATGTTGCGGATGTGCTGAACTTGATACCGCTTGTACTGAACAGTGTGTGGTTCTTCTTGGCTAGAGTTATATTTAAATTTGTTGTATGACACAAAATTAAAATTGGTAAAATCGAAACCCAGTGATAAGCTGTTTAAGTTTGGTGATGGGGCCCAGGTTAAATCTGTTAAACAACTTAAAATCCCAGCGAAGTTAGCTGGAGTTTCTTGTTTCATTTTGACTGAAGTAGTGGATGAAAATATTCCACTTTTATTGAGCAAGTCTACGTCCATCTCCTAAACCTGCTGTGGGATTTCCTCTGGCATCAGAATTTAATGAAACTGTGGCAGTGGATTTGCATGAATTTTGACAAGAGCATTTGGTACCTTCAAATTATAGACGAATTTACAAAATTTAGTGCAGGTGCAATTATAAAGAGTAAACAATCTTCTGTGAATGTTAAAAACTTTATTACTCATTGGATTAGTATTCATGATCAACCAAGAAAACTATTTAGTGACAATGGAGGGGAGTTTAGTAATAATGAAGTACGAGAACTTTAATAATGAATTTAAATTAACACCAGCTTACATAGCGACATAATATGACATTAACTGATATTTGGATTAAAATAAGAAGTGATAAACATTGTGATTGGGAGACTGCACTGTCTTGGGCATTAATGGTAAAGAATGCTCTTACAAACGCTCATGGATATAGTTCATATCAGCTCTTATATGGTAAAAATCCAAATTTACCTTCATTCATTACTGATAAATCTCCAGCATTAGAGGCTACATCAATAAGTGACACTGTACAAGTACACATAAATACATTAATGCGGCTCGTCAAGCTTTCGTTAAAGCTGAGAGTTGTGAACAGTTACGAAGAGCAATAAACAAGCAAATAAGACCAACAGGTGAACACTTTACACAGGGTGACAAGGTACTTTGAGACCCAATACGAAGCAATGGAAGGGACCTGGTTAAGTCATTGGACAAGATGGTGTGATTGTATTCATAAATTATGGCAGCATGGTAATTCGAGTTCATAAGTGTAGGTTGCTTCATGCAAACTGTGATTTACTTCAAGATGAAACTCAATTAACTGAGAACAACTCAAAAAACTGTTAATAATGATAATCAAGCTTATGATTCAGATTCTGATGCTCATACCAAGTTTCATTAAAATCCGTTGAAAATTGTAGCTTCTATTGCATTCAAATTGAAATTTCTACTAAGTCAAGTGCAATTACTCAAAAAACGTCAATTTCAAACTTGACTGCTGTCATATTTATTTCAATGCTCAAACCAAGTTTCATTTAAATCCATTGAAAATTATAGCGATGGACAGGGCAGACGACAATATACGTCCACAGTCTAATTAAAATATAGACCTAACTTTCGTCCGTATTTTATTAGTTTCGTTTCGTATGTTTTTATGAGCTATTGGCTTTGTACATAACCACTACAGTTAGGTCTAACACTGCCCTGTCTGTTGAAATTGTAGCCTCTTTTGCATTCACATTGAAATTTTGACACAATTTTACTAAGTCCAGTGCAATAACTCAAAAAACAGTCATCGAAAAATTGTCAATTTCGAACTTGACAGCTGTCTTATTTATTTCAATGCTCATACCAAGTTTCATTTAAATCCATTGAAAATTGTAACTTCTACTGCATCAACAATAAATTTTGATGTGATTTGATTAAGTCAAGGGCAATTACTTAAAAACCGTTAATCGAAAAATCGTCAAATTCGAATTTGACCACCATCTTATTAATTCTAATGTTCACACCAAATTTCATTCACATCCATTGAAAAATTTAGCTTCTAATGTGTCCACAACAAATGTTGCGGACCGATGGACAGGGCCGACGACAATATACGTCCACAGTCTAATTAAAATATAGACCTAACTTTCGTTTGTATTTTATAAGTTTTGTGTCGAATGTTTCTATAAGGTATGGGCTTTGTACGTAACCACTACAGTTTTGACCTAACTCAGAATTAACCAATCAGGTGACTTTCATTCCCTGCAAATGGGTAATGTGACGCGAACAATTGGTGCATTCTGAGACGTATTAGACTAGCTTATCGAGTCTGCTCAAATAGATAGATCAATATAACTGTTTCGTTAACCGCTGATAAATTATTTCTTTATTATGGATTCAATATAGACACCGAAGAAGATTTATACTAAAAGAAATGTGTGTTTGATATGTGAAATGGCCTTTTTACCAGTTTTTTTTTTTGTTGGCTGTTCTGTATGAGTTCAAATTAAGTGGATTGGTTAAACCAGAGGTCATTAAGTTAAAACTAAGTTAGGTCAAAGGTCGTTCGAACAGTCCGTATTGAATTAAAAACCACTGTCTAAATGATTAGTTTTATGGTGCACATACCGGTATTCATGTGGGCGTATAAAAATCATGACATATGCTCTTTAAATATAAGTTAAAAAAAATACTTCAACTGGCAAGTTTTCATTTTACTTTTTAGTTATTTGATTTTTTGTCAAAGTCACTTATTGAATCATAAAGGTAGGTAAGGCAATAGTGCTTTTCACTATTTAGACTTTCAATTTGTTTCAAATTACTGAAAAGATCACATATTTGAATGTGACTCTCACTTAGAAGTCAAATTTGGCTATGAGAAATTTGGTGTTCAATAATTTATAGTAAATTGTTATTCAAATCAAATGGTACATACACGAAAACCAATACATACCCACGTTGCTTCATCATCCAGGACAAGTAGAGCAAACTCATGCTCAAAATGTAGCTTAGATTTACTGTTTAAAAACACACGCAAGGCTTTGAGTAACACTTGTATTTGAGAAAATTTATCTCTGAAATATAATAAGATAGCTTGCCAGGCAAGGTAATATACGCCCACTGGCAGCATTGAAATTGAATAATAAATTTGGAAATAACTTTCCTAGAATTCAAACTTGACTGCCGTCTTATCAATTTCAATACTCATACCAAGTTTCATCAAAATCCATTCAAAATTAGAGCCTCTATTGCACCCACAAAAAAATTTGACGCAATTTTACTAAGTCAAGGGCGATAACTCCAAAGGCATTAATAGAAAATCGTCAAATTCAAACTTGACCGCTGCCTTATTAATTCCAGTGCTCACACCAAGTTCCATCAAAATCCATCGAAAATTGTAACTTCTACTGCACCCACAAGAAAATTTTCATACAATTTACAAAGTCGTGGGCAATAACTCAAAAACTGTTCATTTAAAGACAGCTTGCCAGGCAAGGTAACATACGCCCACTTGCAGTATTAACTTAAATCACAACTCAAAAAACATTAACTGAATAAGCTTATTGAAGTCAATGGCAAAAACTTAAAAAACATTCATTATCAATTCAAATGCTTACACCAAGTTCCATCAAAATTCTCTTAATATTGAAGCTTTTTATTGCAACCACAAAAGGGTAATAACTCAAAAACTGTTCATAAAAAAAAATTGTCAAATTCCAATTTGACCGAAGTCATATCAATTCCAATGCTCACACTAAGTTTCATCAAAATCCATTGAAAATTGTAGTTTGTATTGTACCCACAATAAATTTTACTAAGCAATAACTCGCAAACCATGCATAGAAAATGGTTACATTCGAACTTATCCATTCCATCTTATCCATTCCAATGCTCAAACCAAGTGTCATTAAAATCTATTGATTGTTGCTACGATTGCACACACAATATAATATTAACAGGATTTCACTAAGGGCAATAACTCAAAAAGTGTTCATTGAAAAATTGTCAAATTCAAACTTGACTGCCGTCTTATCTATTCCAATGCTCACACCAATTTGTAGCTTCTATAGTGTCTACAACAAATGGACAGAAGGACCGACGGACAGGGGCAATGACATTATACTTGTCACATTTCCATGTGAGTGTATAAAGATAAATTTAACTGATTATTTTTTATTGAAAATCTGCCATAATGTGCTTTCGACCCGGAGCTTGCTCTTCTAGACACCCAATACATCCAGATAAAATTTCCCATTGAAGGAGCATGAGTAGGATTCACTGTGGTTTTTCATATGGTGTAAAAATGTATTTCCAAACTGTTATTTGGGATATCAAGATTTTTTTGTGACTGTTATAAGTACAATAAATAAGTTCAATAAATTATTTTTGTTAGTTCGATCAACTAGAATATATATATTATGTGCTGGATGGGTATAAACTTTCAACTGATATCTGTATACTTTATAAAGAGCAATTGTACAACATTTCCTATTTTATTGATTTTGTCCTAAAATAGATTGTACACAAACTTTTCCTCACAGATACAAACACTTATGAAAGATCAATGAATACTATGGTTCATCATATTACACTTTAAACTGTATAATTCAAAACAATACTTACCCTGCTCTACTTCTAAATGTATCTTTCTCCATTTCAGAACACAGATCTAAACAAATAATCTGTAACAAATAATATACATGTTCTTTAAATGACATTTAGAAGTAAAACATTAGATAAATAAGACCACTTTTATTGAAATATGCTTTGTCTTTTTAATATTAAGCAACATTTCAATTCACATACAGGAATCTTTATTTTGAATTTACTCTTATTAACCACAGCGTTGCTAAACATAATTACCACAACTGTGAATAATTTACAGTACATTAATTAAAAGTATATCACAATTTAGCAGAAAGATAGCTTGCCAGACAAGGTAATATACGCCCACTGGCAGCATTGATTTAAAATAAAAAAAACTTCTTTTCTAGGGTTATTAATGTACCGGTACAATATTACTAAGCTCCCTTAAAATCTGTCAAGAATTATACCTAATAACAAGGCAACTCATTAAAGATTATCAGTATTTTTGATAACTAAAAGGATTCACTTTTAGGTGATAACAATCGATTTCAACCAAATTCATCAAAATCCGTAAGGAATTGTGCCTTGGAAAAACCAGCCAAAAAGTGAACGCGTTTAAAAAACAAGGACAATAATTCATATTAAATATTTTGTGATATTTCTTTTTGATAGGGTTCATCCTTGAATGATAATTACAAATTTCAGCAAGTTCTGTAAAAATCTGTAAAGAAATTGTGCCTTCTAAAGTGTTTACGAGCTAAAATTTTGATGCTTTTTTTTAAAAACAGAGCAATTTATCTGATTTTCAATAGGGTTCATTCTTATGGAGGTATATTAGGGCCAATATCCAATGATATAAACATAACACTAAGACAACATTTACGCTACAAAGGTTAAATTACATTGTGCATTATACCATAAATTCATCCAACAAAATACCGCTAATGATTTAACCAAGTTAGATTATACTTATGTCCGAAGATATGTCTTATTTTTCTTATAACATTTTACATTATTAATAATCTATCACGCAAAAACATTTCACAATATCTTTCATTTTTATTACATACAAATAAATGAATTACACTTTGTATATTACATTAAGCAAAAATTTCGTTTCGTAAAATGAGAGATGTTTTCTGTTTCGTGTTTTTTCTTTTCTGTTTTTTTCTACTGTGCATTATCTTTTTTATGCAAATCATTGCCCTCATTAATATTCATGAGATAAACAGTTACGCTTGCGCGACTGGCAACATCCGAGTTAGTTTGTTTATATTGGTGGTATAATTTGTTTTGGTGTGATTTGATTTTCAGAAGAATTCGTAGAATAGCAACTAATTTGGAAGCAGGGCATCCTTTGGAAAATTTTCAACATCAGCCTGAATGCGTGAATAGTATAGAAGCAACATTAGATTTAGAGCTAAACAATGAAATGAATTTTAACCTTGAAAATTGTGTCGTTAATCTGTCAAAATTTTGGGTTTACTCCCATTACTCATAATTCCCATTTCTCATAATTAATTATTTATGGTTTAGTGCATCTTTAATCCCTAGCTGTACCCCTATAGAGACAAGGACACACCGGTAACCGGTATAATAAAGAGTTATCTCCCCATGAGGCGAATTAATTTCTTTACATTCTGGTGAATATTTAAGAGTGTCATGACCTATAAAATTTGCATAAAAAAGATAATGCACGGTAGAAAAAACAGAAAAGAAAAAACACGAAACAAAAAACATCTCTCATTTTACGAAACGAAATTTTTGCTTAATGTAATATACAAAGTGTAATATTCATTTATTTGTATGTAATTAAAATGAAAGATATTGTGAAATGTTTTTGCGTGATAGATTATTAATAATGTAAAATGTTATAAGAAAAATAAGACATATCTTCTGACATAAGTATAATCTAACTTGGTTAAATCATTAGCGGTATTTTGTTGGATGAATTTATGGTATAATGTAATTTAACTTTTGTAGCGTAAATGTTGTCTTAGTGATATGTTCATATCATTGGATATTGGCCCTAATATACCTCCATACATTCTTAGGTGAATCAACATACTCATGCCAAGTTCTGTTAAAATCAGTCAAGAAATGTGACTTGCACAGTGTTTATGAGCCAAAAGTTGAAATCATTTGAAAGAACAATGGCAATCAAATATTATGTGATATTTCTTGTTTTCAATAGGGTACATCCTTGAGTGATAATTATCAATTTCAGCACATTTTGTCAAATTCTGTAAATCATTGTGCCTTTTAAAAGGTTTACAAGCTAAAAATTTTGATGCATTTTCAAAAATAAGGGCAATAACTAATACTAAATATTTTTCAATTTTCAATAGGGTTCATCATTAGGTGATTACAAATACTCATGCCAAGTTACGTCAAAATCGCTCAAGAATTGTGACTAGTAGAGTGTTACCAAGGAAAAAATCGAACACATTTTATAAAGCAAGGGCAATTATTCTTATTAAATATATTTCGATATATTTGATTTTGAAAAGGGTTCATCCTTGGGTAATATTAAACCATCTCAGCAAATTTTGTCAAAATCGGTCAATAACTGTGCCTTGTAGAGTGTTTACAGGCCAAAAATTGAACGCGTTTTCAAAAACAAAGGCAATAACTGATACCGGTTTTAAATTTTTTTTTTTTTTCGATTTAACTGGTTTTCAATAGGTTTCATCCTTGGGTGATAACAAATACTCAAGCCAAATTTCATCAACATCCATTAAGAATTGTTCTTGTTAAGGATCACTGAACGAGCGCAACCTTAGCGCATGCGCAAAGGTCGGCGTCGGTGTCTCCATGCTTTTATCACTGTCAGTTGTGTATATGAGATTGATGATGTAAGATGTGTATCTTACTAATAAATATATATAGTATCACAATGGTGTGTTGAATGACATTTAACATGGTAGCAGAGCGTTTAATCAACCAAGATCTCGAACAAAGTAGATGATCGATGATTAATAATGCGAACCAACTGGCCGTGAAATGGTGTAAGCGACAATATGGAGCGTTGAATGGCGGATGAAAATGTTCGAAGCGAAGCGTGATTACAGAGATATTCCTTATAATTTAATGGTGAATAAATATGGTGATTAGATTGAAATGTGCAGGAGATTATAGACAATAAAACAAACTTTTGAGGTGAAAAATACGGTTTGATGTATTTTGTTGACATTTGTTAGAGATAGTGGCGAACACAAGATGGCGGCCTCCGGGCGAAAAATATTTTCTGTACCAGCTCTCGGTGACGATTTTGAGACCTGGTTAAGGGAGATAGAGATTTGGAGATGTGTAACGGATTTGTCAGCAGTGAAGCAGGGTTCGTCTGTCTACCTGTCCCTGGAGGGACAGGCAAGAAATGCCTGCATAGATATTGATATAAAGGACTTAAACGGTGAACATGGTCTTGACACAGGAATTGGAAGAGCCAAGAGTCTCACTCACTCACATAGTATATATATAGACAAGGAATGAAACAACTAAATCAAAACACGGCACCCCGCCTCACCAAAACATCCCCAAAATGACACTTCCACTTTTTTTTTCGCACGCACATCACTAAATGGTTCACCTTTCATTTCCAGCCAATTAGGTCCTTAATTGAAGGGAAGGAGCGCAATCCCCTTTTTTCACAGTTATTTTCATTAGAAATTAGTTTAACAGCTTCAGCGTCTCTGACGTCACATTTAGCTCCGCACCAAATTAGAGAAGTCAATAAAAAATTGTTAATATTTACTTTTCACCCATAGAAATTGGTTTAAATTTATAAAATAATTAATCCAATCTATTTGAGAGAGTAATAAATTTTTATTTGCTTGATTTAGTGTTCATTTTTAACCGACAATCTAAATGGCAAAGGGAGGTAAATTTTCATCTAGACCACTGTTAAATTGTGAAATTGTTGTATTAAAAGTTAATTGTTACCTTTTGATCAAAATATTTATGTGAATTGTTATGCAGGGAATGAAAAATATCATTATTGCAATAATCAGCCCGAAAATATCATTTTGTGATGTAATTGGCAGAAAGGATCGTAAATTACTATGAACAGTTGTTGTCTGAATCACATAATTACTTCCCTTACCACAAATTTGGTGCGGAGCTAAATGTGACGTCACAGACGCTGAGGCTGTTAAACTAATTTCTAATGAAAATAACTGTGAAAAAAGGGGATTGCGCTCCATCCCTTCAATTAAGGACCTAAAATTTGGCTGGAAATGAAAGGTGAACCATTTATTGATGTGCGTGTGAAGTTTCAAGCGAAAAAAATAAGTGGAAGTGTCATTATGGGGATGTTTTGGTGAGGCGGGGTGCCGTGTTTTGATTTGGTCGTTTCGTTCCTTGTCTTTATATATACTATGTGAGTGAGTGATAGGACTCTATTGATGGCTCCTCCAATTCCTGTGGTCTTGATTTGCTGATAACAAAACTCAAAACTTTATATGCCAAGGATATAAATCAGGCGGCATTTATCGCATATGAAAACTTTGAAAAATTCAAAAGACCAAAGGAAATGAGTATTTGTGAGTATGTCAATGAATTTGAGAGACTGAACTTTAAGGTGTTTAAAATGGATTTGCCTGATGGTGTGTTAGCCTTTAGGATCCTGAAAAGTGCCAATATATCTTCTGAAAAGGAACAAATGGTGCGTGCAACAATAACGGAATTGAGATATGAAAACATGAAAAAGCAGCTAAAAGCAGTGCATGACATGAATGAGAAAACTGTGGATGAAACTGTCAGAGTTAAACTTGAACCAGAAGAAGCATTCTATGGTAGACCTACCCCAAGTGGCAGTTATGGTACTGGTAGAGGCAGAGGTTTCCGTGCAAGGAGAGGATACACTCAAGGTCATAGGGATTTTCTGGGTCGAACAAAAACATCACGTAAGATGAATCTTTTGAATGAATATGGAAAGCCTTGGCTGCTATATTGAAAAGTTCTTAGGTGAAACACTGAATCAAGGAGTACTTGACTGCGGGTGTACGAGAAATGTGTGTGGTGAAATATGGCTCAGCTGCTACTTGGAAAATATGAGCGCTGAAGACATTCAAAGTGTGTCTGAACACCAGTCAGCTGCCTCATTCAAATTTGGAAATGGCACTGTCATTAGGGCAGAAAGAAGTGTGAATATACCACTTTATATAGGCTCAGACAAGCAGAGACTGTTAGTTGACATTGAGGTAATGAAATCAGACTTAACCCTTCTTTTGAGCAAGGCTTTTATGAAAGAGACCAAAACTGTGCTGGACTTTGTGAACGACACAGCTACTATTTTAGGTTCGATTGTGAAATTGAACTACACAAGTAGTGGTCACTATACTATTCCTATTGATAAGTCTATGGTATTACTCTTTGATGATAAATTTGTGTCAAACAAATCAACTTCTGAATTAATGAAAATTGCAACAAAACTGCATTAACAATTTGGACACCCCAGTGTTTAAAAACTTTTGAATTTGGTGAAAGAATCTGGTGTTAAGAATGATGAATTGACCAAATGTATTAAAGAAATTGACAGTACATGTGAAATCTGTTTAATATACAGAAAACCAGGACTTAGACCAGTCGTGGGAATATCACTTTCTCGTGACTTTAATGACACTGTGGCAATGGATCTTAAAGTTTTTGAGGGCTGAATGTTTCTTCATCTGATAGACCATGCAACACGGTATAGTGCAGCAACTTTTATAAACTCAAAAAGCCAAGGTGAAATAGTAGACAATATTTTCAAGTTCTGGATTTCAATTTCTGGAGCCCCAAACCAGTTTTTGAGTGACAATGGAGAAGAGTTTAATAATTCCCTTTTCTGCGAAATGAGTGAAAACTTTAACATAAGAGTGTTAACAACTATGGAGTTGTTTTGATATCAATATTCATTTCGTTGCAAAGTGACAAAGTGTATATTTCGATTTGTTGAAGTGCATTTGAAGAAGTGTAGAAGTTAGAAGTGTAGAAGTTAAAAGTGAAGAAGTGTAGAAGTGTGAAAATACATTTGTCAAAGTGCAAAAGTTTAAATGTAAATTGGTAATTTTGAGCTCGATTTGTAAATGTTCATTACAAGTTCAATTGTCAATTTGTCAACTTTACAAGTGTAGAAGTGTATGAGCCGATGTTGAAATGACGATGCGTGAAATGTCGATTGTACAAATGTAGATGTTACATTTGTCATTTTGGACCGAGAGTTCGGGCAAGTATGCAAATTAATGGGTGGAGCGGACCTCTTACGGAAATTTACGACTATTAAATGAGAAATTAACGGAAATTCTCGGGAACAATATTGAAAAAATAACCGATATATTGTGCTCTTACTAACACCATATAAATCGGTAAGAAGTCATTTAGGCACACTTTTTTAAGCACACCTCATTTAAAAACTGTATTTTAGGCACACTTCATTTAGGCACACGGTCAGATAAGCACTGGTCATTTAGGCACAGTGTTATTTAGTCAATTGAGGCACACTTTCAATTTGGCACAATCTTTTTAGGCACACTACAATTTGCAGGCCTCGAAATTTGCTTCCCCAGCGTAAACGAAAAATCGTTGACGGTAATTTTCATCACGTAACCGATAGTTCGGTTCGGACTAAAACGTTCGCGAAACCGATCGGTTACGTGAATCGGTTACGTCGTTTAGTGGTGTATGGTAGGTAGGTAAATGGCGAGTTAACGTTCGCTTCCAGCTGATATCGCAAACTAGGTAGTTGTTGATATTCGTAGTATCTGATTTGATATGGCGCAAGATATTTCCTTTGTGAACACAACTTACACCATCGGCATAATTCTGTATTCCGGACATGACTGCCCCCTTGATCCCACATCTGTTGGCTTCCTTTCTGATATCTGAGAGGTGTGTCGAAAAAACTTTACATTCCAGTTTTTCAATATTTCCATCATCGCCGATTTCAACAATTTTAAAATCTTTATTGAATGACCATTTATTGAAAGTCTTAACAGTGACGCTTTCTGGTTTACGATTTGGCTGTGCCATTTTCTAACAGCTGACTGAACTGGCCGATTCCCTGGCAACAGTACAATATCGACTCTAGGCTAATAGTTAATAAATGTTTAGTTACGCCGGAAAATCACAACTAGCTGATATGTAACTTTTTTTTTATTAATAATATTTTGTTTGACAGGTAACATTTATTTAGTAGCTATTGTTTGTTGAATTTAATAAGTGAGAGTAAAACCAAAACGTCATTGAAACAATAAAATCAATTAAATCTATATAAAACGATCAAATAGAGATGAAAGTTACATTACATAGGCCCAACTACAATAACAAAGAAACAATATTAATCATATGCATGACCTAACAATGGCCCGGGAATGAGGATAATAAATTTTTCTTCCTAAGATTGGTTCACGCGATGATCCCGTGTTAGATAATACTACTGCCATAAAACAATGTGGAATTTTTATTAGTAGCGTATTGAAAATGAAATAGTTTAACATCCTGCCACCTTTACGATGAGTTTTACCGATTGAAAACTGATTTGAGACAGTTTTACTGTTATCGTTATACGGCAAAAGTTCACGTAACCGATTTTTCGTTCTACCCATTTAGACTTTGCGTAACCGACACGCGAACGATCGTTTCGTTCGCGTCAAAATTCGAGGCCTGAATTTGGCACACTGTCATTTAGGCACACCTTCAATAAGGCACATATTCAATTGGGCACACATATATTAGGTACTATATCATTTAGGCACAAGAGTGGCATGGCCCCTAAAAACCACAACTTTTAGTTTTCAAGATTGGTCAATATGAAAATATATTTATCAGTGAACTTACCTTACTTTGATATGTGTGTGTGAGCTTACCAGGTGACAAAATATACAATTTTAGACTGTAGCAAAAACGTGTCTGGCCATGTGTGAAAGTGTGCCTAATTGAAAGTGTGCGTAAATAAATGTTGATATAGTTTAAATGGATGTTTGCCTAATTAAAGGTGTGCCTAATTGAAGGCGTGCCAAAATGACTGTGTGCCGAATTTTAGTGTGCCTAAAAAGTGTGTGCCTAAATGAGTATGTGCCTAAAACGCTGTGCCTAACTAACACTGTGCCTAAATGACATGTGCTTATCTGACCTTGTGCCTAAACAAAGCGTGCCTAAAATACCGTGTCTACATGCGGTGTGCTTAAAAAATGTGTGCCTAAATGACAGTGAACCTATAAATCTGCTACAGTCTGCATTTTAAACTGACAATATAATTCAGAAAACATGATATAATGGAGATACGACAAGAAATCAGAAATCGTCTAAACAGAATAGCTAGGGCGTTAGAACAATCCAATTTGCAAGCATAATCGGATATAAAAGTGGATCTAGATTGTGTTTCATCGGTACTTTCTTATTTAAGTTTAAACTATTTCCGGGAATTTCCGTTAATATCTCATTTAATAGTCGTAAATTTCCGTAAGAGGTCAGCTCCACCCACTAATTTGCATACTTGCCCGAACTCTCGGTCCAAAATGACAAATGTAACATCTACATTTGTACAATCGACATTTCACACATCCTTATTTCAACATCAGCTCATACACTTCTACACTTGTAAAGTTGACAAATTTACATTTGAACTTTCACACTTTGACAAATGTATTTTCACACTTCTACACTTCTAACTTCTACACTTCTTCACTTCTAACTTCTACACTTCTAACTTCTACATTTCTTCACTTCTTCACTTCTAACTTCTACACTTCTACACTTCTACACTTCTTCACTTCTAACTTCTACACTTCTTCACTTCTACACTTCTTACTTCTACACTTCTACACTTCTTCAAATGCACTTCAACAAATCGAAATATACACTTTGTCACTCTGCAACGAAATGAATATTGATATCAAAACAACTCCATAAACAACAGCTGCAGAATCCCCATGGTCTAACGGGATTACAGAGAAACACAATGGAATTATTGCCAATATCATGGAGAAAATTATTAAAGACACTAATTGTACCAAAGAAATAGCGTTAGCATGGGCAGTGAGCGCCAAGAACACTTTACAAAATGTTTATGGATATAGTCCGAATCAGCTTGTGTTTGGAAAGAATCCCAATTTTCCATCTGTTCTTTATGATAAACTGCCTGCTTTGGAAGGAGTCACTACGAGCCAACTTATAGCAAATCATCTGAATGCACAGCAAACGGCAAGGAAAGCTTTCATTGAGAGGGAGTCCAGTGAGAAATTGAGAAGGGCTATTAAAAGACAGGTTCGGACATCAACAGGTCTTATTTTTGAAACGGGTGCTAAAGTGTTTTATAAACGCAATGACAGTAAATGTTGGAAAGGACCAGGAGTGGTTATCCGCAGGGATGGACAACAAATTTTCGTAAGACATGGTGGTACTTCTGTACGTGTGAGTCCGTGTCACTTAAGACATGAACATTATCCACCTACAACCAGTGCAGTAGTTGATACAAATACAAACTCTGAAACTGATGATGTTAAGGTGAAAAATCCCTTTAACAATGACTGTGGCAAAGTGACAAGTTCTCTTGAATCTGATTCACATTCTGATGAATACCCATTAGAGCTAGATGAGACTCCTGAATCTGTGGTCAATAGTGGACAAGATAGTGTTGAACATGATCTGAATCCTTCAATTCCATGAAAGGGAGACAGAATCGAATATCAGGTTCAGGAGGACTCTTCATCGAGCGAAGCTACAGTCATTGGAAGAGCAGGAAAAAGTAGTGGAAAGAACAAATACTGGGTAAATATTGAGGACAATGACAAAAGTTTAAAAAGTGTGAATTTAGAATTAGTTAAGTGGCGTAAAATTGAGAATTCCCTGTTTGGTACTGACACAGAGATTGAAACTGCATCTGCGAAATTAGCTGAAATAGATAATTGGAAAATACATAATGTGTTCACTGAGGTCGAAGATGTAGGTCAGTCTACTGTGTCTGTACGTTGGGTGCTTACTGAAAAGGTAAAAGATGGGCATGTGAATATTAAAGCCAGGTTAGTAGCTCTTGGGTTTGAGGAATATGATGACTCAATTAGGAAAGATTCACCTACATGTTGTAAGAAAAATCTTAGGCTTATTTTAACTCTCATTTCCACATTTCACTGGCATTTAAATTCTCTAGATGTAAAGTCTGCATTTTTGCAAGGGGATAGTATAAAAAGGGATGTGTTCTTAAAACCTCCTAAAGAGGCCTCCACTGAAAAACTTTGGAAATTGAACACCACTGTCTATGGCCTGTCAGATGCACCCAGGGCATGGTATTTGCGTGTTAAAGATGAATTACTAAAATGTGGGGCTGTTATGAGTCTGTACGATGAAGCCGTGTTTTTCATTAGAACATCTTTACTTTTGATTTATATAAGTATTCAGGAATCAAACAATGAAACTTTATTCGAAACACCAGGTGCTGCCATATTGGTTGGTTCATTGCTATTGACACATAGTCTGAATATGGATGATTCTTGTACTAAAGGGCTTAAACGTTTTGATTTCAGGTTTTGTTTGTAAATAAAACTCTAGTGAGTTTATAGTGAGCTGTTTTTTTGTTAATCTGTATCTTAAGTTGTGTGAAAGATGAAGGTTTTGGCGGATCGCCGAGATTGACCTCTCTTTACTTAATGGCAGCTACTAGTTTCGACCGTATGGGTCTCGTCAGGCTGATGTGGTCTGCTTAATTCTTTGCGGTATTTATAGGCTAGGCATGGCGGATCATTGAGACGTCAACCTCAGTTGCGGATCATCCAGGTTGGCGGATCATAAAGAGAACTGGCGGATCATTTTGTCCTGTGGCGGATCAAAAGGAATCAAGTCGTAAAACTAGTTTTCTAGATTTTAGAAATGGAGAGTAACGACTAGGCTATTTGTTTGAGTGATGGCGTGGAATAGATCAATATTCTTAGTCTAAAAAAGATTTTATTGAATGAATAAAATCAAAGGATGTTTTCTTGAAAGCTTTTTTCAATTACTTCCTCGGGCGTACGTCTTCCCTGTTCTGTGGTCGGAAAACCTTCCAAGTTTCCGGTTTAAGCTCTGCTACTTCGATCTCTCCCTTGAGTAGTTTGTCCCATCTACCGAAGTCTGGCCAGGGTATATCAATACGTTTCTCTGACCAGAAATTGGTTCTTGCAGGTAATTCACTTGTTTCATGGATGGTGTTATATTCAGGGTTTATATTAGCACTTGATGTTGTATCGGTTGCTACTGGTCCTGGAACTATTTCATCTTCCTCGATGTTATCGAGGCTGCCGATGGCATCGGATATTGCCGCTGCCAATAGGTCAGTGTGCTTCCTCCTGATATGCTTTCCAAGGTTGTCTGAGCGTTTGAACTGTAACCCACAATGTTCGCTATGGAAAGCCCCGTGGCACCGTCATTCGCCAACATCTTCATGGGCGAATTAGAAGAAAGACTACTTAAGCTTACTTCAAAAACGCCATAATTATATGTCAGATTCATTGACGATATATTCATAGTCTGGCTTCACGGTGAAACCGAGTTAGAAAAATTTATCAAAGAGATGAATTCTTTCCACCCTACTATTAAATTCACTGCAGAATTTTCCAGAACGAAAGTATCTTTTCTGGATACATGGGTCAAATATAACCCGGACAGTAACAAATTAGAATTTGATTTGTTTAACAAACCTACAGATACACACTCGTATCTGCTTTACACGTCATGTCACCCTAAACACATCAAAACAAAAGGACCATATAGCCAATTTCTTAGATTAAAACGCATCTGTAGCTCTGAAGAAGACTACCTCTTTCATAGTAAAAATCTTATTAAATATTATCTTAAGAGAGGCTACCCTCGTAATATAATCATTGAAAATGCTAATAGAACAAAACCTCTAATCAGAGCTGATTTACTTAAAACACACGATGCCCCCAATAGGACATCCAAACCGATTGTATTCACAACTGACTACAATCCTACTGCCGTAAAAATCAGTCAGATAATTAAACACAACTGGCACCTCCTCAAAGGTTCCATCGATTGTAATGAACTCTTTCAATGCAAACCGATTACCGCATTCCGAAGAAATCCCAATCTAAAAGATTTACTTACTAGGGCGAGTATATGCTACCCACCTAAACATCGGAATATTAGTGGCCTTAATGTCCAAAACTTATTTGAGACATGTAAAAAAACGAATTGCAAAATCTGCTCTAGAATGGATAAAACCCCATTCTTCCGAAGTTCGGTAACAAACCGAAAATATCGTTGTTCCACTAACTTTAACTGTAAAAGCCGCAACATTATTTATCTTTTAACCTGTACTTATTGTAAAAAGCAATATGTAGGAGAAAGTAAACGACATTTCTCCACACATATTAGCGAACATTTCGCTGACATAGCCCACAAAAGAAACAAACCCGTTGCTCTACATTTTAACATGAATGGCCATTCAGAGAGAAATATTTCCTTGAAGGTCATAGAACAACTTAAATCTGACCCCGATGTTGACCAAAACATGGAAAAAAGAAGGTGTATCGAACTAAAATGGATCTTTACACTTAAAACTTTCGCTCCGGATGGAATAAATGATCAACTTTAGCCCTATGATATCCCCAACCTTATTTCTTTATTTATGTATCTTAAGTTGGTTAATGGATCTCAAGTTTGTCAATGCGTCTAATAATGACCGTATAACTCGGACCTTTGGTCCTCATCAACGGTCATTATTAGACTTATTGACAAACTTTCGACCATTAACCTATACATAGCTAATGTTAAAAATCGTCATAATGATGAACCTTTATCTGTCGGTGAAGCACGCCAATTAAGGGGTGTGGCCGGTCAGTTGAATTGGGCTGCAAATCAGACCAGGCCCGATATGTCCTACAACGCATGTGAAATAAGTGTCGCTCAGAAGGAAGGCACGGTTCATGACCTTCTTTTGGCAAATAAGGGTATTCGGAAACTTAAGTCTGAGCATGTAGAATTGATATTCCCAGATTTGGATGATATATCAAAATAATGTTTAATTAGCTACAGTGATGCTTCTTTAGATAACCTAAAGAATTGTGGTTCACAATGGGAATTTATTATATTTTTGATAGGAAATAAAACAACAACTGTGCACCATTATTGTGGCAATCAAGAAAAATTAGGAGGGTGGTTAAAAGTACAATTGCTGCAGAAACAATGGCTTTGTTACAAGCAGCAGAGGCCTGTCAGCTTATGAGAACTGCGTTATGTGAAATTCTCCATATTAGTCAAATTAGTTTTGTCCCTATACATAAAAAATATGTTTTTAGTCAAAAAGAAAGAAAATACCATGAATGTTAAGGATCACTGAACGAGCGCAACCTTAGCGCATGCGCAAAGGTCGGCGTCGGTGTCTCCATGCTTTTATCATTGTCAGTTGTGTATATGAGATTGATTATGTAAGATGTGCATCTTACTAATAAATATATATAGTATCACAATGGTGTATTGAATGACATTTAACAGTTCTCTCAAGCTAAAATTGAATGCATTTTCAAGAACAAGGGCAATAACTCATACTAAATGTTTTTCGATTTCGCTAGTTTTCAATAGGATTTATCCTTGAGTTATAACATACTCTCACACCAAGTTTCATCAAAATCAGTCACGAATTGCACATTGTAGAGTGTTTACAAGCCCTTCAAGAACAAGGACTGATTTTCAATCGGGTTCATCCTTGTGTGATCATAAACACTCATATCAAGTTTCATCTAAATCCGTTGACGAGAGGAAGAAAAACTCCATTCATTCCATTTCATTTCATCTAAATCCGTCAAGAATTGCACCTTGTAGAGTGTTTAAGAGCAATTGTGGACAGACGGACCGACGGACGGACGTGATGACGACAATATACGCCCCCCATTTCATGTGGGTGTATAGAAATTGTAGCTTCTTTTGTGTCTACAACAAATATAGAGGAAGGGGCAATAACTCAAAAACCATTCATCGAAAAATCGTCAAAATCGAACTTGATCGCCGTCTTATCAATTCCAATGATCATACCAAGTTTCATTAAGATCCATTTAAAATTGTAGCTTCTATAGTGTCTACAACAAATGTTGACGGACCGACGGGGGTTATGACAATATACGTCCACATAGTCATATGAAAATTCTGAATAAAGATGAGAGTTGGACAAAACCACTTATGAAGATGATTAATGGTGATCTCAGTTGTAACAAGTGGTTGCCTAGCAAGATACGCCCACTTTAAAATATATTTTCTGTTTTTACACAGGCAAAAACTCTAAGATTATTTAGGTCTAATCCAAGTTCTCGTCAATATAAATGTTCACACCAAATTACATTAAAATCAGATGAAAACTGTATTGTCTATCGCAATCACAAGCCGCTGTTTGTTTAAGTCAAGTGCAATAACTCAAAAACAGTATATCGAAATGTCAATTTCAACTTCAATGATCACACCAAATTTCATTCCAACTAGATGAAAACTGTTGTCGTGTTCACAAGTCTATTTCGATGCAAATGGACTTAGTCAAGGCCAATAACTCAAAAAACGTTCACCCTAAAATTGTCATGATCAAACTTGTCCAAGATTTCATCAATATAAATGATAACACCAAATTTCATTCAAATCAAATGGAAATTGTGATCTCTATAGTGTTCACAAGCCAAGTGCAATAACTCAAAAACCATTCATCGAAAAAAACGCCTTTTTCAAACTTGTCCAAGATCTCATCAATATAAATGATCACAGCAAGTATCATACAAATCCGATGAAAACTGTAGTCTCTATGGCGTTTACAAGCCAATTTAAACGAGTTTCAACTAAGTCAAGGGCATTGAGGGGGTTGACAACCCTAAACCTATGCACAAAAAATAGATGATTTCAACCACTTCTTTTCTGAAAACTAGTCTCTATCGCGTTCACACGCCAATTTTGAGGCGTTTTGACTAAGTCAAGTGCAATAACTCAAAAACCAATCATCGAAAAATCGCCAATTTCGAACTTGTCCAAGATATCATCTATTTTAATGATCACAGCAAGTTTCATTCAAATCTGATGAAAACTGTAGTCTCTATCGCGTTCACAAGCCAATTTTTACGCGTTTTGGCTAAGTCAAGTGCAATAACTCAAAAACAATTCATCGAAAAATCGCCAATTTCGAACTTGTCCCAGATCTCATCAATATTAATGATCACAGATAGTTTCATTGAAATCTGATGAAAACTGCAGTCTCTAGTATCACGTTCACAAGCCAATTTTGACGCATTTGGCTAAGTCAAGAGCGATAACTCAAAAAACGTTCGTCGAAAAATAGCCAATTTCGAACTTGTCCAAGATCATCAATATTAATGATCACAGAAAGTTTTATTTAAATCAGATGAAAACTGTAGTCTCTTATCGCGTTCACAAGCCAATTTTGACCCGTTATACTAAGTCAAGTGCAATAACTCAAAAACTGTTCATCGAAAAATTGCCAATTTCTAACTTGTCCGAGATCTCATCCATATAAATGATCACAGCAAGTTTCATTCAAATCCAAAAAAAAACTGTAGCCTCTACTGTGTTCACAAGCAATTGTGGATGGACGGATGGACCGACGGACGGACAGGGGTGAAAACAATATACAACCACATTATGTGGGCATATAAAAAACTATGATGCTGTGACAGGAATAAAACTTCTGTCAAAATAAACCATTTATTCCTTCAACGTTTCGTTTTTGAAGTCAGTTGTGATCAATTGAGAAAAGATGTAAAGCATTCTCATAATGAGAAACTGAAAAAACTTTTGCAGTTCTAGTCTCCAAGTCTAGATAACTCCCAGCCCCCTTCTCAAAAACGTCACTTTCAAAGAGATAGGCCTACTGATCAAAATTCACAGAATCCCCATCAAATTCAAAGAAAAAGAAAAGTAAAAATAGAAGATTTCAACGCTACAACAGTATCCTCAAAGAAGATCTGAGAGAGGGACTTTATATTCAACATAAGTTCAAGAACTATTTCTGAATCAGAAACTCACCTTCTTTGTAAAGGATTATAATTTTCCCTGTACCCCCTAAATATGACCACTTGAGGGAACTTGAAGACCTACGTACTTTCCAAAGGCGTTTACGTCTCACTGAATTTTTTCTTGACGAAAATGACAACAAAGGACAGATATCAAAACCAATTCAATTAGTATCCAACTGTAAAATGTATTGCAATGCATGAATGTTTTGTTATATTCTTCATAATTTGGACTTTAATTTTCTGAACATACTGTCATACATCACATCACAATAACAAAACAATCCGATCATCAAATATTTACAGTTAAATTTAATATTTTTTACGAAGGTACAATGCCGATTTTAGTTAACTTTCACCGACGATGTACTTCCGGTTGGAGATGAGAAAAAAACGAAGGGTTTTGAATGACCTCAATAATGAGAAAAACGACTGTAAATTTTCTCGCGGTCTTTCCGATTGGTCTATAAATAGTAACTATTTCATATCCTACTAGTAAGCAGAAAAGAACGATAAAACTTGTATAACTACGCACATTTTTTTGCAAGGAATAGTAAAATTTCAATAGTAATTAACCTGCCAATGACATTTAATTGAACTTTCTGTCAACTTTATAATTGTTAAAAAGAAGAATTCTCATTGACCGGCAAGCTATCATCGTCAAAAATTCTATGTGAGTGCCGAAATTTTCTTCGTCATGTTTACGTTGGTACTGATGAAATCGGAAGACAATTACCGTATAATAGCTTGATATACAATTATATCGATGGATAATGACTGGTTAAAATTTGACGGCATAACTATAGGATTAAATACATAACGGATTTTCGTGTCAACTGTTTGTTAAAAGTAAGTGGTTTGAGATAGTAAATCTCTTTGAACTGGAAGCGTTTTCCAAGAGTCGAAGAATAATTGCCAATAAATTCATTGTTAATTAACCACCTCTTACCGTTAATCTCTTAATTAAATAATTTAAATGACCTTTAGTGTTAGTAATTCTATTTACTAAACGTGATAGTTATGTAATTTAATGTTTAATTATTTTTTTTTTACCGTCACTGACCTATACTTGATGTCTGGCGGAATTCCGGCGATGACGTATAACCCAGAACGTTTTACAACCGGAAGGCAGATTTAGTGTGGACGTCAGCCTATTCATATTTTATTCGGAACTTTATAACATCATAATTTTATAAATTGAGGAAGCCTAGTCGGTGTGTATATTACAATAGCAGTACTAGTGACCGTTCATTGTTCTGGTGGCCTCAAGATCCATTGCGAGAATGAAAATAGACTGCTTTTGTCAGCCAAAGCGAGCCCAGTGGAAACCAGCAGGAATAAGTGTTTTGTGTAAGAGCAGAGGCACTTTACCGATGATTCCTTTTCGAATTATTCAAAAATTTATGAATGAATAGGCCTAGCTCAATCCACACTACAGTACTACTAGACTACTAGTAGTCTTAAGTTTAAAAATATTTTCTTCATGATTAAAATAATTTTCCAAATCTTTCCGTTTTATGACAAATGCGGGTAAACAGAAATGATTATTGACAAGATGCTGATACCTGATTGGCTAAATGTATAGTGTTAGATGGTGATGAGAACATAGTCTCATAAAAGCACTGGCCTAGGTCACAAAGTAAAGATTTATGATAAAGCAAGGTGCAAGTTAAAGGTTAGGATAATAAGATGCGTTAATTATGGATGTCTGAAATATTATCTGAAGTAATATAATTTCTTTATCTGAAATAGTTGAAAATATAAGAATTAATTTTCTTCTGATATATCGATAATCAGCTAAAGAGAAAAGCCAAATATTTTTATGTACCTATAATAAATAAAGAAATATTAATGTAAAATGTAGTGAATTCAGAATAAAGGAAGTCAGGTAATTTAAAGCTATTGGGGATTGAGTCTACCATGAACTAGGATATTGCTGAGATTTTTATTTCTTTGTACGCTGTAACAAGTCTCTTGCTGTAGACATGAGGATATTGGTTTTGAAGGCTTTGGTAGTGACGTTTGACAATTAGGGAGGCATTAGTGGCAGTATGATTGTAGGTGGTAACAAAAGGTATTATCTGATTATCATGTTGGATATTAAGGCCATTTGGATATACAGTTTGAAGTTGGTCCATCCAATAACTCTCGCGTTGTAATCTTCTCTGTTTTGGCTTGATGTTTGGCATAGGTTGTATCTTTTCAATTGGCATAATCAACAAGTCTTCAATGGAATGGTCGGGTTGGTTAAAATGATTAGAAATTGGTCTATTTTTGCCATGTACTATATCGTTACGATGGCCGTTAAAGCGAGTTCGTAGCGCGTTCTTAGTTTCTCCAATATATTGTGTTTCGCATTTTTTACATGAAATTAGGTAAATTAGATTTTGTTCGCCGCATGAAAGTTGGTCAGAAATAAGAAAAGTTTTGTCGGTTTTATTGTTTTTGAAAAAATGAGAAATAGGTACATGCTCGCAGGTACGACACGTAGAACCACCACAGGGTTTGGAGCCAAATTCATTTATAGGCGATGGAGGGGGGTTATTTTTCTCCAGAAGTTGTAATAACGTGTCGTTTTTAATTTTGCGTAGAAATCGTTTTGAGTAACCCCTCTCTCGTAATTTATTGAAAACTAGGTTGCATGCAGAATCAAAATCGGTCTGTTGAGTACAAATCGTATGGAACCGTAGAATTTGTGATTTTATTATCGCAGAAAACGTATGCTTCGGATGAAACGAGCTTTTGAACAAAAGTTGGTGCGTATCAGTTTCTTTAAAAAATACTTTAATGTCCACTTTTGAAGTTTTTTCGAAATCGTTTCCTTTGAACACCGTAGTGTCCAAAAAGTCCATACTATTATCGCTAATGTTCGCCGTTAATTTTACTGAAGGATGGTGATTGTTTAGTATCTCGAAGTATTGCCAAAAGTTTTCTAATGATTCGGTCCAAATGATAAAAATGTCGTCAAGAAATCTGCCGTAAAAAAGAGGTTTAAAAGGTGAAATTTGGTCTATTTCGCGTTCCCATTCAGCCATGAAGATGTTTGCATAGCTTGGAGCGAAGCGTTTACCCATAGCTGTTCCAGAAATTTGAAGGTATGTTTTTCCATTGAAAAAGAAGTCATTACGCGTTAAACATATCTGCAGGAGTTCCAAAATTTCTTTATCTGGTCTTTCGTCGGATGGATTTCTAAGAAATGCTTTACGGACATCGTCTAAACCAACATTGTTATCAATGTTGGTATACATACTTGCAACATCTAAAGAAATAAAATATGCATTAGGCGGAACATTCAATTTTTTGACGGATGTTTACTTGCCAAAGGTAACAAAAAATGGTCAATATATTCAGAAACTCGGTATGACTCGCTAGCGCAATCAGAAATAATTGGTCTGCCCTTGGGAATTTTATTCGCGACGATCCATTCGGTTTCAGGATTTTTGTGAATTTTTGGTAAAGAATAAATATGACGTTGGCGTACGTTGGGTTTTGCAGAAAGGTAGTCGTATTGCGCGTCAGAAAGAAATTTTTTTGTAACTAAATTTTTCAAAATGTCGTTGATTTTTATAGATGTTTCCAGGAAAATTGGTCTGTCTAGTTCGCGATAATGATTTTGATTACTTAACTGCTTATCTAATTCAAAAATATAGTCAACGCGATCCTGTATTACACAACAACTGCCTTTGTCACTTTTACGGATTATGATGCTGTCATCTTTCTTTAATATATTCAATGTCCTACGCTCAAAATTGGTCAGATTGTTCTTCTCGTCTACCAAAGGTAACCGAGAGATTTCTTCATACATTTCATCGCAAATATCAATAATACCATTGTCTATCGCGTTGTCTGGTGGATTCCAACCAGTCTTTTCAACAAAATTGGTACGTTTTCCGCGACCAAGGCGTTCTCGAAAGAAAAAATTGAGTTTGAATATTCGCTGAATTTCTTTTACCGATGATAAAATTGGTGAATTAGACAATGGCTTTGCCGTGGGAATAAAAGTTAATCCGCGATCTAAAAGTCTTTCTTCTACGGGAGAAAGTTTACGTGTGCTAAGATTTAGAATTGTTTGACCTAATTTTAGAATACTTCCTCCCGCGTCTAGTTTAAATGGGAGACCCATTTAACGTAGATACTTCTAGCAGTGGAGGCCGTCCAGTGGACGTGATCGGAGCAGACGTCGACCATTCCATTGAACCTTGGGATGGTAGTGGAAACAGGAGAAGGCTTATGGTAGATCAAGGCCTACAGTACAGTAGATACAGCAGAATCAAGTTAATTAATAAATTTAATAAATAACAAATTTGTAAGAAATATCCTAAATCATTTGTGTCGAAATTCATGACAATCTTTTATTTTGATTGAGAAAACCGTAATTTAAAGTGGTTTCACACTCGGTCATAATATTACGGTGGTTCAGTGTTTTGATTTTGAATTTCTGAATACTGAATTAATTTAAAAATACATTTGTCTCACAGGCGAATTGATTAATTTATAGATTGATTGAAACCGTGGCAACCATTCAAAATAGGCTAACGGTGAATCTTACCAGTTATCGATTCTGATTCTGTCTGGGTGATTAGGCTATCGGGCCTAGCACCATCTTCTTCATCATCATCGGACGCATCTGGTTTGTATAAATACGGTGGTTTATTATGATCAAGCGCTTCCAAACAAAAACCCTCGTCTAATGGTTCATCATCTGAATTCTCGAATTCTTGAATTGATTCACTCGACCCACTTGAAAAGGACATATTTTCATCGCTTGTTTCAGCCATTTTGGAACGTTTAGGCTAACAAGGTTGTTCTGGGTTATACGTCACTCGGTGACGTCAGAGACTTAGCGGGCATTATTTTTTTTTAGTATCGGAAATGTAATAAAAATACGTTTTTTAAATATATAAAAACAGAAATCTAGATTTTAAATGATTTTTGATATCATTTTCTACAAATCTACATAAAAATTCTGAGAATTTTTAGTTACATGTCACAAATCCTTTAAATTGTGTTGGTTTTTTGACTCCCTGAGGAAGTGTGTTTTTAGACACACGAAACGTTGGAGGAATAAATGGTTTATTTTGATAGTTGTTTTATTTTCTAAAGCCTCATATCTTCATCCTGTCACAGCATAATAGTTTTTTACAACCGAGATCACCATTAATTATCTTCATGAGTGGTTTTGTCCAACTCTCATCTTCATTCAGAATTTTCACATACCGTACTTATGTGTGGGCGTATAAAAAAAATGATAGCATTAACAAGGTAAACAGTAAGGTTGTATATTACTTTGCTTTAAAATAATCTTAAATAATATTTACAAATTTAGAAAGATTTTCCAGCTCTAATCCTCTGCTAGTGAACAAATTAAACATTGTAATATATGAGGGATATTTACAGTGATATTTATTAAGATATTTTTTTCTCTCCTTAATGAAATATTTTCAGTTGAAAATGTAATGAAATTCATCCCCAACTTCAGCTAAATTACATGGGTTACATAAATGACTTTCTTTTGGTATGTTTGAAAATATTCCACTCTCTACAGGTAGCCTGTGACTTCTACATCTAAACTTACATAAAACCAGTTTTAATTTATTAGGCAGTGATAATAAGTAGTCTTCTAGTTTGAATTCTGTTTTAAATATGCGATAAATAATACATTTATTACTATTATTAATTGTGCTTGTCCATTCTTGAATGAACTGGTCTCTAAGTTTTAATTTGAATGTTTCCTGCAGCCATTTACCATTAATATTACAAGCCTGACTGTTCCAAATATATGATAGACCGTCTTATTTAAGATGTTCTGAACACAATTAAGCCACGTAAAATTGATTGACGAGTTTAACATTAAATTATGAAATGTTGAGGACAGTTTAGTCACTGGACTGTTGATCATTTTAAACCAAAAACTTATCATTCTCATTTTTATTTGTACTGATACTAAATACATCAAGTTCAACATAAACCATTGTACCATCCGTACATCCCCATACCGCACATCCGTACAGAGCTATTGGTACGATAAGTTTTTTGAATAAGCTTATCTGTGTGTCTATGTCTAGGTGCAGGGATTTTGTAATAGGGAGAACATTGCTGCTTACGCTTTTGTGTAAAGGGCTGAACATGATTTAATAAAAGGAACCTTTATAGTCAATAATTTGATCATTATATTTGACGATTGGTCTATTTGTATTTTACCTCTTGAGAATACAATTACCTTTGTCTTAGCAATTTTTATATTTAATTTCCATTGTGTGCAGTACTAGTTCATACCTCTTGCAATTCAGGCTCTGACTCCGCTAATAAAATCCAAATTTCATTAAAATCCATCCAAAAACCAGCTCTCTATTGTGTCCACAATGAATTCAAGAACAAAGGCAGATGCATTTATAAAAACAAGGGCAATAACTCATTAAATATTTTTTGATTAATCTGATTTTCAATAGGGTTCATCCTTGGGTTATAACAAACACTCACACCAAGTTTCGTCAAAATACATCAAGAATCCAGCTCTCTATCATGTCCACAAACAATTCAAAGACAAGGGCAATAACTCATAGAAAATATTTTTCGATTGGTCTGATTTTTTTGTATAGGATTCATCTTTGGGTAATTACAAAGACTCGCAACAAGTTTTGACAAAATCCATCAAGAAACCAGCTCTCTATCGTGTCCTCATTCCCTTTAAGTTGCATAATATGGTTTTAATAATTTAGTGAACAACATACGGTCCACTTGCTTACCAATTCGGTAGACAAACATTTTTGTTTGATGTTCCTCAGCAATAGGCACAGAATAGTACCCATTGAGGGCATATAACAATTTTTTGTAACAAATTTAATGCACTCTCAAAAGTATCCATCTTGAAATAATGATACTGAACATACTGATTTAAATTTTTTTAATTCAATATCATGCCATACTCTCCATTTTTTTGGATGTACAAATTTGAAGGAAAAAAAAACTCTTCAAATCATTTGTGCCAGTTACATCAATGATTACTAATCTAATTTAATCTGGCTGATGAACTTTTTCAGTCTGAATAAAATTAAAAACAGATGTAAATTTTATGTGTCAGTGGTGAGAAATATCTAAAATAAATGGATCAGACGTCAAAGTCTGCCAAATTCTTGTAAAAAATTGTAATCCACCTGCTTTAAAATCATTTACCTCAGTCGTACCAAGTTCCTCTAATTCCACTAATTCTTCCCTCTCTGATTCAAAATAGATTGCCAGGCAAGGTAACATACCCCAACTGGCAGCATTGAATTTGAAAAATAAATTGAGCAATAACTAAAAAAAAATTCACTGAATATTGAAGTCGAGAGCAAAGACTCAACAAGTGGTTGCCTAGCAAATATATTTTCTGTTTTAACACAGGCAAAAACTCTAAGATTATTTAGGTCTAATCCAAGTTCTCGTTAATATATATATTCACACCAAATTTCATTAAAATCAAATGAAAACTGTATTGTCTATCGCAATCACAAGCCGCGTTTTAACTAAGTCAAGTGCAATAACTCAAAAACAGTATATCTTCAATGATCTCACCAAATTTCATTCCAATCAGATGAAAACTGTTGTCTCTATCGTGTTCACAAGTCTATTTCAACGCAATTTGACTTGCCAAAAACTCAAAAAACATTCACCCAAAAATCATCACTATCAAACATCTCCAAGATTTCATCAATATAAATGATAACACCAAATTTTATTCAAATCAAATGGAAATTGTGATCTCTATCGTGTTCACAAGCCAATTTTGGCGCGTTTTGGCTAAGTCAAGTGCAATAACTCAAAAACCGTTCATCGAAAAACCACCAATTTGGAACTTGTGTGAAATTTCATCAATATTAATGATCACAGAAAGTTTCATTTACCGTATAATTCCGTGTATAATGCGCAGGTTTTTACCCTAAAACGGCCCTATCAAAGAGGGGGTGCGCACTATATCCGGTTAAAAAAAATTGAGTATTTTTTCCCCAACGAAAATAACGCAAATCGATGTTGAAGATCCTCCATTTTGTCTACCTTCATCGACATTCGCGGTAAAATTGATTTGTATAAAAGCAGACGATAAAAATAAACTATTGAGAGAATTGGTCACTCCAGCAATGATTAAAGATTTAATTAAGAAAGAAAATGATATTTATTTACGCTAAACAAACGAAACAATCACAATTAAGTATTCAAACAATAGGAACTGACGCAATATCGTAAGCCCTCCAATTCCTGTCAATATCTTCTTCAATACGTCTTAGTTTACCGGATAATTGCACATTTTTCTTCAAATAGAATATCATCCTTGGTACTGTCCATAGCATTAAAATTACCGGGTGATTACCGTAATTGAATAGCGCGGTATCTCAATAAAATTGTGTACAAATTTATGGATGAGTATAATAATTAAGTATTCACACAAAATGAACTAACGATTATTATTCGCATTATTATTAAAAGTGTAATGGGGCCTATTAGTCCTTGATACCATTATTGAATAGTGCGGTATCCCGATATAGACGTGTACAAATTTATCGATTAGTATAGCCTTTCAACTTAATAATTTTCATACATGATTTCTAAATAACACTCAATAATACCATTAAGAGAGATTAGAAGCAATAAATACGTGATTAAATGGATTTTATTATAAAAATAAATAGTAGAAGCGTAAGTTGCAGTAGAACATTTTTTATTATGATGGTGACTTACGTATTGACAACTATTTCCCGATATTGGTTTCTGTGAAATGCCAACTTAAAGTCAGGTTAGGTCTATTATCATATTAACCTGCCTATTAGTATGCGATAGTAACGCTAAAAAATGATAGCATCTTTCTAAATTGTATCATCAGTGCCTTAATCACCATTTTTTGCCACATTTACCACTTTCGTCAAGATGGAATCCACTTCAATAATATAATTTTCTTTGTTCTGCATTTTCTTGTCTACAGTGCAGGTTTCTTAGGACAAAATATCGTAAATTAACTGATATGTTTTCACTACTCTTAAAGATTCACAATTTGACTGCCTTGAATTTTCCTCATCTCTTATAACCTTAGTATATTGTTCATAATTATTCATTCATTGTTCATTGTTATTATAAATATGTTATATACCTATACCTACCTAGTAATATATTATAGGTAATAGATACTGACATACAGTTTAACTGTTATCTTAATATTACTTATTATCAATTGTTCTATACCTATACCTACCTAGTAATATATTATAGGTTATAGATACTGACATACAATTTAACTGTTATCTTAATATTACAGTTTAAGTGTTATCTTAATATTACTTATTATCAATATGTTATATACCTATACCTATCTAGTAATATATTATAGGTTTTAGGTGACATACAATTTAACTGTTCTCTTAATATTACCTATTATCAATATGTTATATACCTCTACCAACCTAGTAATATATTATAGGTAATAGACACTGACATACAATTTAACTGTTATCTCAATATTACTTATTATCAATATGTTATATACCTATACCTACCTAGTAGTATATTAAAGGTAATAGATACTGTCATACAATTTAACTGTTATCTTAATATTACTTATTATCAATATGTTATATACCTATACCAACCTAGTAATATATTATAGGTAATAGATACTGACATACAATTTAACTGTTATCTTAATATTACTTATTATCAATATGCACCACATCACATTGTAACATACGCACATCAAACAGATTTTTCTCATCTTTCGTGCTCTTGCTCTCTCAATATTTCAATTTATTAACAAAAGTGTCATTGACTTCAAAAACTGTATCAGATTTACTGCTTGTTTTGCTCATCGATCCCCTCGACACTCTCCATGGCTATCTATAGCCAACCCCTGGTCGATCGAGGTATGGACTTATCCTACTCAATACCTTCTTACCTTAACTGGTCTATTCCTTCTAGGATCTTACTATGTGGTGACATACATTCAAACCCTGGACCAACTACAAGAAACTTAACCATCGCACACCTAAATGTTCGGAGTCTTACAAACAGTCTTGATCAAATTACCCTTGAACTGGGCGACTGTGATGTAATAACCCTCTCTGAAACTTGGACGACATCTGATCAGTTACCTTCCTCATGTTCACTAGTAAATTTCCACCCACCAAACCTATGTAGTCGTGATCCAGGCAAAGTTGGCGGTGGTGTTGCTATTTTCATCAAAAACACGATCTTTCAGAAACAACGCACTGACCTTTCTATCGCTAGTTTGGAAGCTGTATGGGTTGAAATTACCGTCAATAAACAAAACTTTCTTATTGGTTCTTTCTATAGGGCACCAAATTCGCTAGTTGCTTACTGGGAACTGGTTCGAGACAGTATCTCACAGGCCACAGCTGAATGCAAACCAGTTATCATCCTTGGTGACCTAAATGTCAACTTTCTTTCCACGAAAACCGGGCATCTACATGAAATCATCCAAGATTTTGACCTCACACAGTGCATTGATGGACCAACCAGGATAAATGAGAAGTGCTCTTCACTCCTGGATATAGCTCTCGTTTCTTGCCCAAACCTCATCCAACACTCTGAAATTCTTGATGCCGGCATAAGTGATCACTGTCCCATTCGTATCTCATTACGCGTACCATGTCCGACACACCAATTTTACAAACGTACGATCTGGAACTACTCTGTTATACACCCTCCAGACATCGCCGCCTTCTTCCAAGAATTCAATTGGAACAATATATTCGAACAATATCTAGATCCTAATAGCCTAGCTGAAGCAATTTCTTCTAAACTGGTGGATGGCATTCACACGTTTGTACCCCATAAAGAAGTTACTATTAGAGTGAAAGACCCAGAGTGGATGAATGGCTATATTCGGCGTATTCTGCGCAAACGAAACCGGATCCACAAACATGCTAAACTCTTTGACTCGCCAAATGCATGGGCCGAGTTTCGAAGGTTCAGAAACTTTGTCACATCCGAAACTCGTCGAGTCAAGTTGGAATACCACACGAAATTGGATGACAAAATAAACGACTGTAAATTCAACGACAAAAACTGGTGGAAGCTTGTCAAATCCTTTGCACTGAAACACAATGCTATTCCACAAGCCTTCCCCTCTCTGTTTACAAAAAACGGCATTATCGATGATGACCACGAAAAAGCCGAAGTACTCAACCAACACTTCATATGTCAATCCAAACTACCTAACCCTAGCCAAACCCCACCAAAATTACTACCAAGTTCTATAGAAATCGAACAACCTATCTACACACCAAGCGATGTCCATGATATACTGATCTCCTTGGATACAAACAAAGCCTGTGGAAGAGACCATATAAATAATTCCATCTTAAAACTGTGCTGCAAATTTCTATCCACCCCGTTGTCGTGTTTATTCAATTATCTCCAAAATTCTCAGTGTTTTCCACGCATTTGGAAACGGGCAGACGTATCCCCCATCTTCAAGAAAGGCGATCAACATTCCTGCTCTAATTATAGACCAATATCCCTGTTGAGTTGTCTTGGAAAAGTGTTTGAAAAATGCATGTACAAATACCTCAATAACTTCCTTGTTTCAAATAACTTAATTATACCCATGCAATCTGGTTTTAGGAGCGGAGATAGCTGCACTTATCAACTTGTCGATATCTACCATCAAATATGTAGCGAGCTTGATAAAGGCCTGGAAACTAAGGCCATCTTCTTTGATATTAGTAAGGCATTCGATCGTGTTTGGCACGAAGGCCTTTTGTGTAAACTTAAAGCCATTGGGATCACGGGAAACCTCTTACTTCTCATTAAGGATTATCTCTCAGATCCCAAACAACTAGTTCTAATCAAAGGCAAGTCTTGAAATGAAATAACCGTACCTAACGGAGTACCCCAAGGTTCAATATTAGGTCCATTACTTTTCCTTATCTATATAAACGACATAGCAGAAAATATAAACTCGCATCTCAAGCTGTTCGCCGATGACACCTCAATGTACATGATAATCCATGACCCACCATCATGCCAAAGAGCTTTAGATCATGACTTGCAGAAAATCAGTCAATGGGCCAAAACATGGAATGTCGTTTTTTGTCCAGAAAAAACTAAAACCATAACCTTCAGCAAAAAAAACAATCCATCAAACTTTCCACTCTATTTTAATAGTGCATCAATCTTTGATTCTGAAGAACACAAACACTTAGGCATAATTTTCAGTGCAGATGCTAAGTGGAACAGACACATCGACTTCATCATTTCTAAAACAAGAAAATCCATCGACTGCCTAAGATCACTGAAATATCGGCTCTCAAGAAACTCCTTAGAAAAAATATATAAGTCATTTATTTTACCCCTCTTTGACTTTAATGACGTCGTTTGGGACAATTGCTCATTTCGAGATGCTCAACGCCTCGAGAATCTCCAACTTGACGCATTACGAACCATTTCAGGCCTGACACGGGGCACTTCTCACAAAATTCTATATGAAGAAACTGGTTTCTTACCCCTAAAAACCCGACGTTATCGACATAAGCTAACTCTCTTCTATAAAATGATACACCACCTAGCACCGCCTTATCTAAATATATTAGTTCCTCGCTCAACTGGTGAAATCCATGCCCATGACACCCGTAACCCGACTGAACTACGACCACCTTTCTGCCAGTATACCCTTTTCCATGAATCTTTTCTTCCCTCCACGACTCGTGATTGGAATAATCTTCCAGGGAACATCAAAGGAGCTACATCCATTAACTCATTTAAACAACAGCTAAAAATTAAAGATATTCGGATCCCTAGCCACTTTTATCATGGTGATCGAGCATCAGAAATAACTCACTGTAGAATTAGGAACAGTATGAGTGAACTCCACTCGCACATGTTTGCTCGACACCTTACTGATGATCCATCATGTCCATGTGGCCACTCTTTCGAAAATGCTGAGCACTTCTTTCTTTACTGTCCTCGTTACCACACTCAACGTTCCAAGACTCTTCATACTCTCCCAATTTATCTTCTAGATATCAAGTTACTTCTACATGGATCCCCGGATCTTAGTCCTGATGATAACACGACTATAGTCAGCATTGTCCATGAATATATCAAACTAACACATCGTTTTAAAGCATAGTCGTTTTAGTTGTTTCAAGACAGATTTAATTACTTACTTTTGCCACTTCAGGGTGAAAACCGAACTTACCGTTCGTTCCATTTAGTCTAACCTGACCGTTCGTCCTATTGAGGCTCACCTGATCTATTATTGTTCGTCCTATTGAGGCTCACCTGATCTATTATTGTTATTCCTATTGAAGCTTACCTGATCTATTATTGTTAGTCCCATTGAGGCTCACCTGAACTATAATTGTTAGTTCTATTGAAGCTTACCTGATCTATTATTGTTCGTCCTATTGAGGCTCACCTGATCTATTATTGTTCGTCCTATTGAGGCTTACCTGATCTATTATTGTTCGTCCTATTGAGGCTCACCTGATCCAATATTGTTAGTCCTATTGAGGCTCACCTGTTCTATTATTGTTAGTCCAATTGAGGCTCACCTGACCTATTATTGTTAGTCCTATTGAGGCTCACCTGACCTATAATTGTTAGTCATGTTGTGGCTCAACTGATCTATTATTGTTCGTCCTATCGAGGCTCACCTGATCTATTATTGTTAGTCCTATTGAAGCTTACCTGATCTATTATTGTTCGTCCTATTGAGGCTCACCTGATCTATTATTGTTAGTCCTATTGAGGCTCACCTGATCTATTATTGTTCGTCCTATTGATGCTCACCTGATCTATTATTGTTCGTCCTATTGAGGCTCACCTGATGTATTATTGTTCGTCCTATGGAGGCTTACCTGACCTATTATTGTTAGTCCTATTGAGGCTCACCTGATCTATTATTGTTAGTCCTATTGAGGCTCACCTGATCTATTATTGTTCGTCCTTATTGAT
Organism: Nipponacmea schrenckii; assembly: GCA_030562195.1. Taxonomy (NCBI): domain Eukaryota; kingdom Metazoa; phylum Mollusca; class Gastropoda; family Lottiidae; genus Nipponacmea; species Nipponacmea schrenckii. Next base: position 16,596,302 of record CM060200.1, on the reverse strand, counting down.
GCTCACCTGATCTATTATTGTTCATCCTATTGAGGCTCACCTGATCTATTATTGTTAGTCATATTGAGGCTTACCTTATCTATTATTGTCCGCCCTATTGAGGCTTACCTGATCTATTATTGTTCGTCCTATTGAGACTCACCTGATCTATTATTGTTAGTCCTATTGAAGCTTATCTGATCTATTATTGTTCGTCCTATTGAGGCTCACCTAATCTATTATCGTTCGTCCTATTGAGGCTTACCTGATCTATTATTGTTCGTCCTATTGAGGCTTACCTGTTCTAATTTTTGTTCTTTTGAGGGCTACCAAATCTATCGTTCACCCTATTGAAGGTTACCTGATACAAATCGTCCGTCCAACTGAGGCTTTCCTGATCTGATCTAACATTCTCATCTCGTCTCTATTTTTCGTTTGATATCGACTTATACACCCGCTTACCTGGTAAAATGTTTTCCGCCAATTACCTTCATCCTATCAATAATGATATTCCCGTCCTTATTTTGACCTCGATCGACCCGGGTCGCTGTGGGGCCATGATGACTGTCGAGACCTCGATGAGCAAAACCTTCCCACCAATATACAACCGTACCACCTTTAAATGCACCTTTAGATCTCTCGAGAACTCTATTTTGGCAAAATCCCGTCATCTGTAGATTTAGACTTTAACAAAACAGGACTGCACAACACTTACACATAATTTCAAAGACATTGTATATAATATTGTATTTATGATTTGTAATTCTATTATCGATATATGGTAACAGATTAATATAAGTCTCGACTTGTTTCTGAAACCATAGTCTTTATATATGTATGTATAATTTGTAATTTGTGAATAAATATTGTTTAAAAAAAAAAAAAAAATATTGTTCATCATCCATGCCATTGAGGTATACGTCATTAATATTATTAGCCAAAACCGACTGGCTTTAACTGATCCAATTTTGGGAATCTTGAATGGAGGCTCAGCATCCACATTCTCTTCCTCATTTACACCATCCAATGTGTTTTCAATATTTGGATCGTAAAATTCCTTGTTATTCTGGTTTTCATCTTTCCCAATAACCAGTATTATTATACAGCTCATTCTTCATCACCTCAAACCTTTGAATGAGAGCTGTCATCGACACACCCTGTGCTGATTGTTTATTTTGAATCTCCTTCAAAATTATCAATATTTGCAAAGAATTGTTTGTGAGTGTATTGGTTTAGTCCAAGACAACCTGAAAAAAATTAAGGCCTTAGCCTTTCTGCCCATACTAATATATAAATCCACGACTCAAAAGTAAAACCATTTGGCACCTCCTCTATAAAACTCAAAGGCTTCCTTTTTTACTACTAGGCTAGTCATACACAGCTCCCAAATAGACTCGGAGTCGAGAGTGGGCCTAGTAAGAAATTCCAATTCACGCAGGGGACGGAAGAAGAAAATAACTCACAACATGTTTAATGATAATGATATGAAAAGGCGATACAGTTGCAAATTTTTGCACCCTTGTAGTGATGTTTAATAGAAATGAGTCTACTTATAATTTAAGTAGACGCAAAGACTCAATGCAGGTATATAGGCTTAGACTCTGAAACTATGGTCAGATTATGTCGGACAAACATCACAGGGGTGCTTAGAATATAAAAATGCTGAGAACGCATTTTCTCGCTCTTTACATGCTATATTCTGGCGATAACAGACATTTTATTTACTCTTGAACACCGAGAGAATAAGCGCCACTGCGGTAAGAAAATTGATACATACTTTCACAGAAAGATGTTGAGCTAATAATCTGGGCAACAAAGAATGATCACTACTGTTGTTGTCAAACTTCAAAGGCAATAATTTATAATTGTCGGCTTGTTCAAAGGTAGAGAATTACATTTTGATTTGTGGCCGAGGATAGAACGAAGGTGTGTCAAGTTTTGGAGTATAGCCTTATGGCCGATGAAGTGGAGAAAGTGTAACGTGGATATAAGGGGGGTACCTTTTTGTGCAATGTGGTAGGCCTAATGTGTACGTTGAGGTTTAGGAGGAAGTGACAACAAGGGAAGTAACTCTGTATTTTTGAACCGGATGTTGCCTCTCTTCTTAGTGTAATAAACAAAATCTAAATCGTATTACCTCTGCACAGTATTATTGCTGTTTTTCGAGCATTTTTCGTGTGCCAGTTTGTGTATTGTATCTGTTAACCGTTTTGATCCACGTCATAGCCTACATAGGCCTTCTTCTCCTTCCCAGCTGAGTGGAGAAGTGTAACAGTTACATTTTTAGAAGTTCCTATTTACTCTATTATTCTCATTGGAATCTGTTCAATAACGTAGAGATCCCTCGGGGTTTGAAGACGAGGACAATCAGTTGATTTTTAAGATTTTGAAATCCAAAGATAGCATTCATCCGAGAGGTATAGACCACCATACTCCTTGAGAAAAAAGTAGTCCTTAAAAAAATGGCCGACTTACTGAAAAATTTAGTGTATTTTTGGATTCTTTTCCTGATCAATTGGATTTATTTTTGCAGATTCTAAGATTGGGCTATTGCGGTTTGGTTATGTAAGGTTTGATTCATCGTTAAAACAATACTGAACTAAAGAAGGCTTTCTTGCTTTATGGGAGTTAGTGAAAACCTCAAATTTGGACATATATTTGCTAAGTTCATTTTACTTTTTTTTCAAATTTTTATTATCATTTATAGTGATTATTGGACTTGTAGCACATATTGATACTTGTTATAGCTTGTTCACATAAACAGGGAACTTTTTAGAATGTGTCATGGTTTTGCCAAATTGCAAGGTTTACCTTGCCCTTAAAGACTGATAAGCAATCACCTTCATTACGCAACCATTATCTCCCTCTAAACGAACTTTTTAGTTTGTTGCTGATTTATAAATCTCATCGAATTGACGATTATTATAAAATACTGTAAAGTCTTCAAATTTTGTTTTTGGAAACATTAAGGCTACCGTAAAATTTTTAGAAAGCAAAAGTGGAGCGTACCGGATGTTGTTATAAAAACATGTTATTGGGCGAAAATACATTAATGCGTATTACTGGGCAATTAAAATGCAAGTAAAGAATGATATCTTATTGATTTACGGTAAAAAATTTTGACATCGAAAACGACAGTTCCCATTACTATCTTTTGTTGTCGGCTCCCTATTTTTATTCTCTCACCATTTCATCTGATGACGACACCTGTAACTTGTGTTGAAACGTTATGTACTTTGTTAAATTAAAGAAGTGTGTTTTATCCCATAATTAATCTCTTGTGTTATATAATATTATAACAGCTTTTCAACAGAATATTAAAATATCCTAAGGTGCATCATAAATTGGTATAGAGAATATAGGAAATTTGAAAAGGTATAATACATGTATGTAATCTTTAACAACATGGATGATAAAAGGGTTTTGGTAATATATACTTACAATTTTCTCAACACAATTAATATTAGGTAAACCAACTGTTAATGTTTTTTCATCCTCTTCAGAAAGCTCTGTGGGTAGATAATTGTCTATACATATTTCACTATTTCTAGGTTCATTAACTGGTTCATACACTAGTTCACTTGACTGGTTCATTTCTTGTGGTACTTTCTCAGAATTAGTTTCAGTACCAGTACCAGTTACTTCTTCCTCTACATTTATTTCTAAATTACTTTCCTCCATTCTTAGACAGTAGCTAAATAATTATTTTAAGTAGTGAAGATGTTCCTAGAAAATATGAAGCATTTGTTAAGTATTTGATGATGTTCTATCAAGCTCCAATATTTGTAATTTATAGCAGTCAGAATACAAATATTTATCTTCAGCCTAATTTTTAAGAATTTCATCTCATAAATCTGTGAGCTTATCTACACAGAATTTGCATTTGGAAGTGCATAGGGTAGGATGCAGGGAAAGGGGCATGGAGCCATGACTTGATTTTACATAGCACTAGATTGTTTTGTACGTCTGAAAGTCACAGTAAGTAATAAGAATGCATCACTCTGCCACATTGACCATTTAGTCTACGAGGATCAAGACTTAGACAGACATTCCAAAACAAAAAACAATCTTCTTACCACCACTTGAGCAAGGAACTATCAGTAAAACAAAGATAGCTTGCCAGGCAAGGTTACATTCACCCACTGTCAGCATTGAATTTGAATAATAAATTGAGTACTAGAACTGTGAACAGCTCCGAGCGTGGCAACTATGCGTTATCCCATGGATTTCGAACATTTTGAAACTTCTAACCTGCCAGTTTTCAATTCCGGTACTTTTCAGCCTCCAATTGTGGAACAAGCGTAACAATATTGTTATATCTATAGACAGCTGATGTCAAGGCTATTCTATATGGAAAATTTCAAGGTCATTGAAGGTGAAGGTCACAAGATATAGAATTTCAAATTTTCAAAAAATTCAAACGGGCATAAATAAATAAATGACGGACTAATTAAATTTTAAAGAAAATTTGCCATTCTCGGAAAAATGGCACATGCGCAACTAGCAATTGGAATTTTTTTCTTCTCGGGGGATGCAAATTATTTTGTATAGCTAATATATACTGTTTTTGCTTACATTCTTGAATTAAACGGGATGTAGGGTCGCCTGAAATGAGATAAAAAACCGGAGGTCTCCACGCCCAAACCGGAGGTCTCCACGCCCAAACCGGAAGTGATCAAAAAATTTTGATGATATATTTTTAATTGTGTTGCGTATCTATCTATATCCTGTAAATTTCAGATCGATCCGAACATTAGAGCCCGAAAGTGTAACATAACCGTCCGAAATTGCAAAATAGTCAGATTTCGGTGGGCTATAAAACCGGAAGCTGAGGTCAAGGACATTCTACATCTCAAATGTCAAGGTCATTGAAGGTCAAGGTCACGAGATATAGAGTTTTTTAAATTTTCGAAAAATTCGAACGGGCATAAAAAAAATTCAAATTCGAAAATCAAAATTCTCTTCCCAACATTTTTTAGATAAAGTATCAAGGTTTTGATAGACACCAATATCATAAAAATCGGTTAGTAATTGGCGGACTTATTAAATTTTTAAGAAAATTTGCCATTTTTGAAAACTGCGCATGAGCAACATTCAATTTAATTTTTCTTTATCTCAGGGGATTAAAATCATTTAGTATAGCTAAAATATACTGTTTTTGTGTAGAATCTTGAATTACATGGGAAGCAGGGTCGCCCGACATGAGACGAAAAAAACGGAAGTCCCCACGCCCAAACCGGAAGTGATAAAAAAATGTTGATGATGTAGTTTTAATTGCGCTGCCTATATATCTATATCCTGTAAATTTCAGACCGATGCGACTATTAGGGCCCGAGCAAGCTTGAAATCTTATTTGCATATTATGCAATTAGCCACTTTCGGGTTAGCGAAAATATCATGTTAGATATTCATTTTTGATTCCAGCCCATATAAAAACCATTGGTGAAAACAGAAATAGTCTATCTTTTGCCGTTTGGGCTAGCGAGCTTCCCAAAAAAAAAAAAAAAAAAAAAATAATCCGAACGAAAAAAAAGCGTGACAAATTTTATTTGCCACGCAAAAACTCAAAAAACATTAACTGAATATTGAAGTCAAGGGCAAAAACTCAAAAACCATTCATTAAAAAAAGTCGTCATATTCAAACTTGACTACTGTCTTATGAATTCAAATGCTTACACCAAGTTCCATCAAAATCCTTTGAAAATTGAAGCTTCTTATAGCAACCACAATAGAATTTTGAAGCAAAGTCAAGGGCAATAACACATACACTGTTCATCAAAAAAATTGTCAAATTGGAACTTGACCGAAGTCAATACAATTCCAATGCTCACACATAGTTTCATCAAAATCCATTGAAAATTGTGGCTTCTATTGCACGAGATTTTACTAATTCAAGGCCAATAACTTAAAAAAATGTTCATCGAAAAATTGTCAATTTCGAACTTGACTGCCGTCTTATCAATTTCAAAACTCATACCAAGTTTCATCAAAAAATCCATTGAAAATTGTAGCTTCTATTCCTCCAACAATAACAATTTTTACACAATTTTATTTAGTCAAGGCCAATTACTCATTATCTGTGTATCCAAAAATTGTCAAATTCGAACTTGATCACTGTCTTGTCAATTTCAATGCTCATACCAAGTTTCATCAAAATCCCAAATCGCATTTGACCAACGTTTTATCAATTCCAATCCTCACAATAAGTTTCATCGAAATCCATTAAATATTGTAGCTTCTATTGCACTCACAATAAAATTTTGACACGATTTTACTAAGTCAAAGGCAATAATTCGAGAAAATTTTATCGAAAAATCATCAAATTAAAAACTTGACCACCGCCTTATCAATTCTAATTCACATACCATTTTTCGTTCAAATCCATTGAAAATTGTAGCTTCTATTGCATCAACAATAAATTTTGACGTGTGGTAACTAAATCAAGGGCAATAATTCAATAACCGTTCATTGAAAAATTGTCAAATTTGAACTTGACTGCTGTCTTATCAATTGTAATGCTCACACCAAGTTTCATTCAAATCCATTGAAAATTGTAGCTTCCATTGTGTCCACAACAAATATAGAGGCAGGGCCAATAACTCAAAAACCGTTTATCAAAAAATCGTCAAAATCGAACTCGACCACCGTCTTATCAATTCCAATGCTCATACCAAGTTTCATTAAGATCCATATAAAATTGTATCTTCTATAGTGTCTACAACAAATGTTGACGGACCGACGGACAGGGGCGACAAACTTGACCACCGCCTTATTAATTCCAATTCACATACCATGTTTCATTCAAATCCATTGAAAATCGTAGCTTCTATTGCATCAACAATAAAATTTGACATGATGTAACTAAGTCAAGGGCAATAACTCAAAAACTGTTCATTGAAAAATCGTAAAATTCAAACATGACCCCCATCTTACAAATTTTAATGCTCACAGCAAGTTTCATTCAAATCCATTGAAAATTGTAGCTTCTATTGTGTCTACAACAAATATAGAGGCAGGGGTAATAACTTAAAAACCCTTCATTGAAAAATCGTCAAAATCGAATTTGAACACTGTCTTATCAATTCCAATGCTCATACAAAGTTTCATTAAGATCCATATAAAATTGTAGCTTCTATAGTGTCTACAACAAATGTTGAGAGACCGACGGACGGACAGGGACGATGACAATATACATCCACATATTCATGTGGGCGTACAAAAATAGCGATTGCCATCGTAACACGCCCACATTTATAATAGAAGCCAATTTGTCAATGAGGTTGAAAAGAATTATCAGTAAATGAAAGATTTTTCTTGGATTTAAATTAAAGTTCATCCTTGGGTGATTAGGAACACTCACAACAAATTTCATCCCAATCCATCAAGAAAACCAGCTCTCTATTATGTCTAAAAAGTATTAAAGATCAAGGGCAATAACTCATAGTAATATTTTTCGATTAATCTGATTTTTAAGAACAAGGGCAATAAGTCATATTAACTATTTTTCAATTGGTCTGATTTTCTATAGGGTTCATCCTTAGGTAAAAACAAACACTCACACCAAGTTCTGTCAAAATCCATCAAGAATCAAGCTTTCTATCGTGTCCACAATGAATTAACAACAAATGCAGACGAATATTTAAGAACAAGGGCAATAACTCATATTAAATATTTTTTGATTGGTATGATTTTCAATAGGGTTCATCCTTAGGTTAAAACAAAGAAATACCTGAAGTTTTGTCAAAATCCTTCAAGAATCCAGCTCTCAATCAGTCCACAAAGAATTCAAGAGCAATGGCAATAACTCATAGTAAAGAATTTTTGATTAGTTTGAGTTTCAATAGGGTTTATTCTTGAGTGATTGCAAACACTCAAATCAAATTTAATCAAAATCTATCAAGAAACCAGCCCTCTATCGTGTCCACAATGAATTCAAGAATAAAGGCAGACGCATTTTTCAGAACAAAGGCAATAACTTATAAAAAATATTTTTCGATTGATCTGATTTTCAATAGGCTTCATCCTTAGGTTAAAACAAACACTCACACCGAGTTTCATCAAAATCCATCAAGAATCCAGATTTCTATCATGTCCACAAAGAAATCAAGAACAAGGGCTATAACTCATAGAAAAAATCTTTTGATTGGTCTGATTTTCAATAGGTTTCACCCTTAACCGATTACAAACACTTGCACTAAGTTTCGTCAAAATCCATCAAGAAATCAGCTCTTTTTCATGTCCACAAAGAATTCAAGAAAAGGGCAATAACTCATAGTAAATAATTTTTGATTAGTTTAATGATTAAGTGATTTCAAACACTCACACCAAATTCCATCAAAATCCATCAAGAAATCAGCTCTTTTTCGTGTCCACAAAGAATTCAAGAAAAGGGCAGACGCGTTTAAGAACAAGGGCAATAACTCATATTTGATTTGTCTGATTTTCAATAGTGTTCATCCTTTGGTTAAAACAAACACTCACGCCAAGTTTTCGTCAAAATCCATCAAGAATCCAGCTGTCTATCGTGTGCACAACAATTGTGGACAGACAGACACAGGCGACAACTGTATACGCCCATATTAATGTGTGGGTGTATAAAAAGTGACCAATATCTTGGTAAACTTGTGGTTGCCTAGCAAGATACGCCCACTTTAGAGTATATTTTCTGTTTTTACACAGGCTGATACGTGTGCACAACAATTGTGGACAGACAGACAGACACAGGGGACAACTGTATACGCCCACATTAATGTGTGGGTATATAAAAAGTGACCAATATCTTGGTAAACTTGTGGTTGCCTAGCAAGATACGCCCACTTTAAAGTATATTTTCTGTTTTTACACAGGCTGATACTATTACCTTTGGAGCCTAAACAAAGATCTCATCAATATAAATGTCAACTCAGATAAAAATAGCCATCGTAATACGCCCACATATATAATGGCAGCCAATTTGTCTGGGAGGTTGAGCAGAATTATCGGTAAATGAAAGATTTTTCTTGAATTTTAAATACTCTCACAATGAATTTCATCCAAATCCATCACCAAAATCAGCTCTCTATCGTGTCCACAAAGAATTCAAGAACAAGGCCAATAAGTCAAAGAAAATATTTCTGATTGGTCTGATTTTTAATAGTCTTCATCATTCTGTGATAACAAATACTCTCACCAAGTTTCGTCAACATCGATCAAGAAACCAGCTCTCTATCATGCCTACAAAGAATTCAAGAACAAGGGCAAAAATATTTTTCGATTAGTCTTATTTGTAATAGGATTCATCCTAGAGTGATTACAAACACTCACACCAAATTTCATTAAAATCCACCCAGAAACCTGCTCTCTTTCGTGTCCACAAAGAATTCAAGAACAAGGGCAATAACTCATAGAAAATATTTTTCAATTGGTCTGATTTTTAATAGGCTTCATCCTTGGGTGATAACAAAGACTCACACCGAATTTCGTCAGAATACATCGAGAAACCAGATCTCTATCGTGTCCATAAAGAATTCAAGAACAAAGGCAGACACGTTTTTAAGAACAAGGGCAATAACTCATTTTAATATTTTTCGATTAATCTGAATTTCAATAGGCTTCATTCTTGGGTTATAACAAACACTCACACCAAATTTCGTCAAAATCCATCAAGAATTCAACTCTCTATCGTGTCCACAAACATTTCAAGGACAAGGGCAATAACTCATGGAAAATATTTTTCAATTGGTTTGATTTTGAATAGGCTTCATCATTGGGTGATTACAAATACTCACACCAAGTTTCATCAAAATCCATCAAGAAACCAGCTCTCTATCGTGTCTACAAAGAATTCAAGAACAAGGGCAATAACTCATAGAAAATATTTTTCGATTAGTCTTATTTGTAATGGGATTCATCCTTGAGTGATTACAAACACTCACACCAAATTTCATTAAAATCCATCCAGAAAGCAGGTCTCTATCGGGTCCACAAAGAATTCAAGACCAAAGCCAGATGCGTTTTTAAGAACAAGGGCAATAACTCATATTAAATATTTTTTGATTAATCTTATTTTCAACAGGCTTCATCCTTGGGTTATAGCAAACACTCACACCAAGTTTCGTCAAAATCCAGACAGATAGAACTTGTCCAAGATCTCCACAATATAAATGATCACACCAAATTTCATTCATGTCCGATGAGAACTGTAGTCTCTATTGTGTTCGAAAGCCATTGTGGTTGGAGGGAACAATGGGCAGGGTTAATGACAATATACGACCATATTATAATCCAGGCTTAAAGTGACCAACACCTTGGTAAACGATTGACCAACACCTAGGAAAACAAATGACCAACACCTTGCTGTGAGTAGGATGCTTAACTGCTTTTTCTGTATAAATTAAGCCCTACTAGATAAAAACCAAACAAAGGTGCAACAAATTAAGGTTACCATATTGTTTTTATTTGCCAAGAATCTAATGATTAGTTTGCTCAAGCTTCTTTTCTATGAACCACAATACCTTTATCAGAACTTTATTTTATTGCTCATTTTTATGGTCACACAAACATTGCCAGTCATAAGCCATTAATTTAATAATTTAATTAATGTTTAATAATTCTAATAATAAAATCTGAATTGTCATTAAATGGAATAAATCTTAACATAGTTCTAGCTATACAGGAGAAATAATAATTTTTACAAACATTTTTGTTTTTTCTCTCTGATGCCTCCAATGACTAATAAGGGGATAATGATGGTATGACTGAACTACAAACACATCCATCTTTCTAAATATATTGAGGTTGTGTGGATTCAAGGTATATATAAACACCACACCCTCATAGTTTTTGGTGTTAGTTTTTATGAATCTCCCCAAGCCTAGGGCCCTCAGACATGCATTTGGAGAATTTTGAGACAACAAAATGACATCATGCATTAACACACTTTCATAAAAAAAGCAGACAAATTTCTGAGTTACAACCATTTTAATGAGAAAATTAGTTAGGTTCCAGGCTTCATATAATGATACCCTGCTTAAGCTCTACAGGTGCTCGAATTAACCCTTTTAATTTCCAGATGAGGTGCCAAAAATTTAACTATTAGTGTAGGAATTTGGTCATTAAATGATCGATAAAGCCAAAAAGCAGTTTAACATAAAACTTGCTTCAGATGAGAAAACTCAAAACACATCTGGAAAGTTATCAACTGATCTGATTCCTTTAGAACCCAAGGTAGTCAATGATCATTTTTCAAATATTGCATCCAAATTATTTAATCAAAAGCATGTTAATAGAAATATTGATAAAAGTTATTACATAAATAAACTAGAAGATTTTGTTACTTCTAAGATAAATTCTAAATGAAGAATGTTCGATTCCCCACATTAACAAATACGAAGTTTTTAAACAGTTGTCTTCGTTAAATGCAACCAAAAGTGCTGGTTTAGATAAATTAAATCCTCTATTTCTCAAATGTGGTGCTTTTACGTTAAGTGATCCCTTGACACATATATATAATCTATACATTGATGAAAATATATTTCCTGATATATTCAAAGAAGCAAAAACTTTTGCCACTGTATAAATCCGGCACTAAATCTGATCCCAATAATTATAGACAAATTTCTGTATTATGTAGTGTAAATCTAAACCGCTTGAAGACATTATTCAAAACATATCAATAATTTCTTAAATAATAACAAGTTATTGTACTCGCATCAATCTGGTTTTAGATCTAATAGTTCTTGTCAAACAGCTCTAAAATTTGTCCCAGATTCATCGGATCAGCCGCCATCTTGAAATGCCTAATTTCTCTATAAAAGTACTTTTTGGGATTAGGGTTTTGTCCGATTTGTATTATTTTCATGTATTTTTTATCATTGACTGATTCCTCACAATCGTGTGGGGGTCGATTTTTGAATTTCGATTTCAAATTTTAGTTATTTCCGGTTGAATTTTTGAAAAAAACTCCCAAATCTGTCAAGACTCATATCTTGTGACCTTTACCTTTTGTGACCTTGTGACCTGCACCAATGTTGTTGCATTTTGTGAGATCTATCCAAATATACCAACATCGCCTATGTGCAACATCAACCTTTCATTGTACAGCCATTTGAAAATCGCGAATGTTAACTTTGAAGAGCTATGTCACGTGACCTAATGGACATATGACAATATTGCTTGTGTATTCTTAATGTGCGTCATCTCACCTTTCTAAACATATATTACACTTGATATTTTGATCAAAATTGCGGCTTTCGAAATTTGAAAATTTTGGATTGCTTTCTATAGTAACTGTGCGTAAATTTAAGGTGTCCTTATTCACCGAACCAAAACTCTTTTTAACTTCTTTCCAACTTCTACAATTTTAATTCGATCGATCTGAAAACTTACAGGTAGATTGACATTTTAATTGCAACCAAAAATCTATTTTCAAAATTTCGATATCACTTCCGGTTTTGACGTCATTTACTTCTAAAGTTGAAATTTTAACTTCTGGAATTTAACAGATATTTGAAAAAATCTTCAGACATATGATATTAGTAATAAAAGAAGAATTATTTATAAATAAATTTGTCCCAGAATCATCGGATCAGCCGCCATCTTGATATGCCTAATTTCTCTATAAAAGTACTTTATGGCATAAGGTTTTTTCCTATTTGAATTATTTTCATGTGTTTTTTATCATTGAACAATTCCTTACAATTGTGTGAGAGTCGATTTTTTAATTTCGATTAAAATTTTTAGTTATAGCCGATTGATTTTTTGAAAAAAACTTCCCAAACCGTCAAGACTCATATCTTGTGACCTATGCATTTTGTGACCTTGTGACCTGCACACAAGTTGTTGCTTTTTATGAGATCTATCCAAATATGTCACCATTGTGGACGTGCAACATCAACGCTTCATTCTACAGTCATTTGAAAATCGCGAATTTTAACTTTGAAGACGCTGTCACGTGACCTAATTAACATACGACAATATTTCTTGTATATTCTTAATGTGTGTCATCTCTCAATTCTAAACATATATCACACTTGATATTTTGATCAAAATTGCGGCTTTTGAAATTTGAAAATTTTAGATTGCTTTCTTTAGTAACTGTGCATAATTTGGCGATGTCAAATGTGAGACGCACTGCATTGGTATCGTCCACGGTTCTAGTTATATCATTGTTTTACCATTGCATATTAACTCTAACTGTGATCTTTTTGCGGCTGATACTACGATTTATACTTCTGGTAAATCGGTTACTGACATACAATTAAAATTGCAAGAAAATACTGACGTGCAGGCTTATGCTGGTGTTCTTTTAATGTCATGATTTTAAATGGAAAAAAAAACAAATGTATGTTAATTACAACTGCTCAAAAAAAAAGATATTCAGCAGATTTATCAATTGAACTTAATAATCATTTTATTGAACAAGTTGAAAACTTTAAATTACTAGGTGTTATTGTGAATCAAAATCTCTCATTGACTCCACACGTAAAGTTTGTTGCTAAATAAATACTAAGTTATTTCAACTGCAACTGCCTGAAAAATATGGATCTATTTTTGTAAATGTCACTTTCAACCATATTTTGATTATTGTTAAACTATTTGGTATTTGCACGCCATTGCATCGGCCGATATTTTACATAGGCAACAAAAAATTGCTTTTAAATTAATTCTTGATTGTAAGTACAATACCAGTGTGACAGTTTGAGATGTCCAGCAGTTTGAAATGAAGGAGCACATGCGCACTAGTCGCGGACATTTCAAACTGTGACTGAGACATTTTGAGATGTGTGTTTGTGTTAGGATGTCCATTTTGGAAAAACAAATAAGCATAAAAAAAAAATTAGTAGGCCTAGGCCAAGTCTTGAGTTGTCATGATTCCGATTTGGTGTGGTATACTGTAACTGCCGAGGTCAAGCGCAGATATCAATAATAATGGCGTCTTTGTGAATTGTCAAAATTGAGGAAGATTTAACAACTGTTTGCCACTTAAAGGGATTAAGATGACTAACACCTATCAACGGTGCCAACTTCTATAAATGTAGAACGATTTTGGTTGAAGACAAGACAAGAGAACTTGAGTCAACACTCAGTCAGTGTCAGTCGTAGCCAAGGCCCAAAAGGAACTACGCCTAAGTAATAGTGAAGTAGACTAGAAGAAAGAAGAAGACATGATGTTCCATACAACTCCTTACAAGGCATGGGTCGTGAACTTTTTAATTTGTGTTCAAAAGACCTAGGGCAGAACAGAACAAGGAGTGTTGAATGTTTCAGTTTCATTTTTAATCTAGCCCCAAGAGGCATGGCTTACAAAATAACACACACAAACATAGGCCTAGTTCACAACCATTCTTGCATCTCTACCATTTGTGAAAAGGTTTGTAATTTCAAGAAAATTTTTCATTTAGACAATTTTGATATCTTCAAGACTGTGTATAGTCCTAGCACATAGGCTATAATACTCAGTATAGGCCTTGAGCTCAGAATAGGCCTTAACTATCCAAAAATTAATAAGATAAATTAAAATACTTTCTATTGTTCCAATCCTATATCTCAAGTCCATCTCTGGCCGGAATTGAGAACCCGAAGTTGATTGTTTTTTTCTTTAGCAAGTTTATTTTCAGTTCGATTTCGACTGGATTTTCAGATTTGAAAACTTCAAGGTATTTGTCAACTAACAATCATTCTGCAATTAGGTTAAATCTTTTACCCATGATTTGCAATTCAATATTCAAGGGTCATCGGCAAAAATATCAGACTGTGATTTCTCGTTTAATATAAATGGTAAAATTTTGAAACTTTACCAGTTGATAGGCGATATGATTATAATGTTGAAAAATTTTGAAAAAAAAATTCGACTTCAGGTTTAGCCTCAAATGACGTAATTACGTAAATTCCGGTGTATAACATCTAGGTGAAAAGTGAAAACTTGTCAATAGTAATCAATTTGACCTAAATAATTAGGTCAAGCTGCTATATCGGCCCCCAATATGAATTTTCGTTACAATTCTTAAATCTGAAATTCAGACACTATTGATAGACCGATCTCAAAGAAATTTATCACATAGATACATTGGATCATTATCTACCTTTTCTTGGAGACCAATTTTTAAATTTCGTATTTTCTTTCGAATTATTTAAATTTCGATTTTTTCAAAATTAGGTCACTTTAACGGCTACGGAAGGTGTGACCCACTTAATCTATGGCCTTGAAAATTAGGTCAAATAATATTCAATATATTGTCTACGAGTAGATATTTTCTAATTTGGCTTACTTAAACAATTCAAAGAGATAAGTGTACTTAAATACAGCAAAAATTCTAGTTTTAATGTGTCATTTGAATAATAAAATATTACAAATTGATTCATTGTTATATAAATATAGCTTAAAATATTTATTATTTTATTTCTGTAGGCCAAATTGATCAGCATGGACTTATACTGGAGACAAGTATTGGTGAAGAAGTACAAACTTTGCCATAGGAATGAAACTGATAAACGACTAGAACCTACATTAGTGAACGATGTGCCTTAGGTATCAGTGAATGTAATCTGTTTATATTTTCAGACCTTTATTGCGCTTTATCAACAGACTGTCCAGATACTGTGGTTTTCAATGTTTCAAAAAGTCCCATTGTTGTCATTTAATAATGATGTTTTCAATATATTTAAAGAGACATTACATGTTCTGCAAAAACAATCAATATACGTGTATTATAACCAGAGTTTTGTGCTTTTACAAATTTACTTTGCTGAACAGTCAATGTCAGGGGTATAATAATCTTCCAATAAACATCTGACCTGATATAAAGTAGAATCTAGAACAATCTAGCTGGAAAGATATCAATCATAGCTTTTACAGTGTTGTTCTATTAATAATCATTCAAGGCTGGCTACTACTACTGGGGCTCTCAAAAACTATAAGATAGCTTGCCAGGCAAGATAACATACGCCCACTTCAGCAAACATAATATTTCATGTTTTTTCATTTAATCAAAGGCAATAACTCATAAACCGACATCTGGAATCGCACCATTTTTGAACTTGTCCGAGATGTTATTAAGATGAATACACATACCGAGTTTCATTCAAATCAGATAAAATCTACAGCTTCTATTGCCTACACAAGTAAATTTTAACATAATCTCATTAAATCAAGGGCAATAACTCATAAACAGACATCTGGCGAGATATTATCAGGATGAATACACATACAAAGTTACATTCAAATCGGATGAAAATTATAGCTTCTATTGCATACACAAGTACATTTTAACTTTTTTCATTTAATCAAGGGCCATAACTAATAAACCACATCTGGAATCGTGCCATTTTGAAATTGTCCGAGATGTTATTAAGATGAATACACATACCAAGTTTCATTCAAATCGAATAAAAATGGCGATGGCCCATCGTAATACGCCCACCATTGGCAGCCAAAACACATCAAGAACACAACTTCCTATCGTATTCACAAGAAATTTCTGGACAAAGACAATAACTCAAAGTAAGTATTTTTCGGTAAGCTAAATTTGCAATCGGTTTCTTCTTTTGGTAATTGAAAGGCTCAAATCATGCTTTGTCAAAATCTATCAAGAAACCAGATCTCTATCAAGTCTACAAAGAATCAGAGGCTGATAAAGTGAACACGTTTTAAAGATCAAGGGCAATAACTCAATAAATACTTTTTGATTAGTCTGATTTTCAATAGGGTCTATCCTCGAGTTATAACAAACACTCACACCAAGTTTCATCAAATTCCATCAAGAACCCGGCTCCCTATCGTGTTCACAAGGAATTTTAGGACAAGGGCAATAACTCATAGTTAATATTTTTCGATTGGTTTCATTTTCGATAGGTTTCATCCTTGGGTCATTACAAAGA
This sequence comes from Nipponacmea schrenckii, assembly GCA_030562195.1. Classification (NCBI taxonomy): domain Eukaryota; kingdom Metazoa; phylum Mollusca; class Gastropoda; family Lottiidae; genus Nipponacmea; species Nipponacmea schrenckii. The sequence goes on along the minus strand of CM060200.1, from coordinate 16,579,466 downwards.
CTCATTCCAAGTTTCATTAAAATCCATCAAGAAATGAGGTCTCTATCATGTTCACAACAATTGTGGACAGGCAGACAGACAGACAGACAGACAGGCGGGCGGGCAGAAGGCTTCATCCTTGGATGATTACAAACACACACACCGAAATTGGTCAAATTCCATCCAGAAACCATCTCTCTATCATGTCAACAACACATTTTTGAACGCAAAATGAATGTGTTTTCAAAAACAAGGGCAATAACTTACCAATTTATTTTTCGATTTGTCTGATTTTCAATAGGCTTCATCCTTAAGTAATAACAAGCAATCACACCAAATTTCATCAAAATCCATCAAGAAACACACTTTTAATCGTGTTCACAACCAATTTTCAAAAACAAGGGCAATAACTCATTGAATATTTTTCGATTGGTCTGATTTTCAATAGGCTTCTTCCTTTGGTTATAACAAACACACTCACCAAATTTGGTCAAAATCCATCAAGAAATGTGTTTTTTTCATTTAATCAAGGGCCATAAATCATAAACCGACATCTGGAATCGTGCCATTTTCGAACTTGTCCGATATATTATTAAGATGAATACACATACCAAGTTTCATTCAAATCAGATAAAAACTCTGGCCTGTATCGCGTACACAAGTAATTAATGACGGACGGACCGACAGACGGACAGGGGTGATGGCAAAATACGTCCACATTTTCATGTGGGCAGGCGTATAAAAATGTTGGGCATTCGATCTATTAACCATTTAGCTGGAATATTTCTTGATATATTCTTTATTTTTCTCAACTTGAAAAGAACAATCTTCAATGGCACCTTTATCACATATTTGAAACCATTGGTTACTTTAACTCATGAAAAAAATATAATAGGTTTTATTCAAGTCGGCCCATCTGCACATACATCAATATCACTATTGTCAAAATTGAAGTTTCCAGATATTCTGAAGTCAAATTAATCTAAATGCCAAATTTCAATAATGTCAATTCCTGTTTACAGAAAAGTAGTTAAAAAGTGGGCCCAAGCCTAGCTTAAGTTTGATTGCTCGGGAATATTCATTTTTTCAAAAATCTCAGTTATGACTGTAACATATGCCCACTGGCAGCATTGAATTTGAAAAATAAATAGAGCAATAATTCAAAAAACATTCACTGAATTAATATTGAAGTATATAAATATATATATATATAAATATTGAAGGGCAAAAACTCAAAAACTGTTCATGGAAAATTGTCAAATTAGAACTTGACCACCATCTTATCTATTTCAATACTCATACCAAGTTTCATCAAATCTATTAAAAAATTGTAGCTTATTTTGCACCCACAAATATTTTTGACGCAATTTTACTGAGTCAAGGGCAATAACCCCAAAACCATTTGTTAAAAAAAGTCTAATGTCTTATCAATTCTGATGCTTACACCAAGTTCCATCAAAATCCTTTGAAAATTAAAGCTTCTCATTGCAACCACAATAGAATTTTGACGCAATTTTACTAAGTCAAGGGCAATAACTTAAAACAATTCATTGAAAAACTGTCAAATTCAAAATTTAGATTTTTCTAAGTCAAGGGCTATAACTCAAAAACCGTTCATGCGATAATTTCCATTTTTGAACTTGACCGAGATATCATCAATATATACATGTATACCAAGTTTCATTAAGATCGGATAAAAACTGTAGCTTCTATTGTGGATACAACCCGAATTTGACGCGTTTTTACTAAGTCAAGGGCAATAACTCAAAAACCGTTCATGCGATAATTTCCAATTTTAAACTTGACCGAGATATCATCAATATATACATGTATACCAAGTTTCATTAAGATCGGATAAAAACTGTAGCTTCTATTGTGGATACAACCCGAATTTGACGCGTTTTTACTAAGTCAAGGGCAATAACTCAAAAACCGTTCATGGGATAATTTCCATTTTCGAACTTGACCGAGATATCCTTAATATATACATGTATACCAAGTTTCATTAAGACCGGATAAAAACTGTAGCCTCTATTGTGGATACAACCCAAATTTGACACGTTTTTGCTAAGTCAAGGGCAATAACTCAAAAAACTGCTCATGAGATTATTTCTATTTTCGAACTTGACCGAGATATCATCAATATATACATGTATACCAAGTTTCATTAAGATCGGATAAAAACTGTAGTCTCTATTGTGGATACAACCCAAATTTGACGCGTTTTTAATAGGCAAAGGGCGATAACTCAAAAACCGCTCATGTGATTATTTCTATTTTCGAACTTGACCGAGATATCATCAATACATACATGTATATCAAATTTCATTAAGATCGGATAAAAACTGTAGCCTCTATTGTGGATACAACCCAAATTTGACGCGTTTTTACTAAGTCAAGGGCAATAACTCAAAAACCGTTCATGCGATAATTTCCATTTTCGAACTTGACCGAGATGTCATCAATATATACATGTATACCAAGTTTCATTAAGATCGGATAAAAACTGTAGTCTCTATTGTGGATACAACCCAAATTTGACGCGTTTTTACTAAGTCAAGGGCAATAACTCAAAAAATGAAGCATTTAGCAACTAACTTGAGTTAGGTTAGTACAAAGTCGTGAAAATACAATCGTCTTAAGTTGAATACTGAGGGTTTTTTTTGCATTGTGAAACGTTTTTATTAAAATAAAATTGAGTATGAAATGATTTCATGTCACCATTAAACATTACTTAAACTAAATATTTTGTGAAAATGTAAATTATCTATGAAATTGGACTGAAACTGGCAAAATAAAACGTTCACCGTCACACGCGATGACGTTCATGCGCAATACAAATTGGACATCTCAAAATGCTACACCGGTACTGAATTTTAGAAAAAGGCGTAATATTTTTTATATTAAAACCAGGCATAATTACTTATTTCGACTTTGGCGAAAATGCATTGTAATCGTTCGGATTATTTTATTTTATTTTTTTTGAGATTCTTGGATGAGTTTGCAGACAAACTGGTAAAAGTTACAGAAATTCTAAATCTACAGTTGATCTTATAATGATTTCTATTATCAAATAAAACAAAACCGGAAGTTCTATCTCTGACTGGAAGTGAGAACCTGAAGTTGAGGTTTAGCCTCAAATGACGTAATTACGTAACTTCCGGACTATAACAGCTAGGTGAAAAGTGACAACTGTTTCATAAATAACTTGTCAATATATTCTTTATAAGACATATAGAGGTAGGATTACTTCATTAAGAACTAAGAATATATGGATGTACCAATCTAGCTGTAATAAATTCAGAGGTAGTACATCCATATATTCTTAGTTCTTAACTTGTCAATAGTAATCGATTTGACCTAAATAATTAGGTCAAGCTGCCATATTGGCCGCCATTTTGAATTTTCGTTACAATTCTTAAAGTCAAATTCAGACACTATTGCCAATTTCGATGAAATTTAGCACATAGATACATTTGATCATTATCTACCTTTTCTTGGAGACCAATTTGAAATTTCGTATTTTTTTTCGAATTATTCAAATTTCGATTTTTTCAAAATTAGGTCACTTTAACGGCTATGGAAGGTGTGACCCACTTAATCTATGACCTTGAAAAAAAGGTGAAATAATATTCAATATATTGTCTACGAGAAGTTATTTTTTAATTTGGCTTACCGGTACTTAAAAAATTCATAGAGATACGTTTACTTAATACAGCAAAAATTGATTATTTTCATATTATCGCCATCTTTAACCGTTACGGAGGGTGTGACCTAATTATTTTATGACTTTGAAACCTAGGTCAAATGATATTCAATATATTGTTTAGATGTAGGTCATTACAAATTAAGCTTACATAATATTTTAAGGCTCTCGAAATACGTTCATAATTGTAAGCAATTCTAGTCTTAATTGGTATAAATTTATGTATAAAACTCTACAACTTGTCTCCTTCCTACCTTTCAAGCCTCTTTAACTATAAAAAGACACCTTATTCTAGCATGAATTAAAACTTGTGGTGCAAAAACTACGAATCAATTTGATTAAACATAGTATCAAATACAAAGGACCAATTTTATGGAATGGGCTAGCATCAGATTTTAAAACTTTTCCAAGGAAGATTCTTGGTAATCTTTCCCTAGCATAAGCATAGTTCCTGTTACACAGGTAGTCTTTTCACAACTACTGACTGTTGTCCGCCTTCGCTACCTTACCTTCTCAATGTTCATGTTCTTTTGCTTAAATTTTGACCAACTATAGGCTTGCTCACTAATAACTATCTTAACAATTGTGTTTCTCCATGATTCAATGATTCAAGTAAATTACTAATTTTTTTTTCCCTTTCACACATCTGGGTATATCACATATTGTTTCACCAAAGATTCTATTTTGGCCTTACCCAAACCATTTTAAAGAAACTAAATTATTAGTCGGGGAATGAGTAAACATAGTTAAAGCTGGTCTTGAGCATGGACAAATCCTACCTCTCCCTCCATAGCAAAATAAGAACATAAATTGTAACCCGCTCGCAGCACATGCACTGACTCTTTGGCATTTTTCTTTTCTTTGAATGTATATATGTATTATGATGTCTGATCGTCTCTTGCACATGTTCTAGTGTGTTCCTTGGATTTTGCGGTCATGTACTTGATTGATTGATGAATCTGTCCATTTTATACGCATGTACTTGTGTATTTTAAAGGGGTACAGTCTTGATTTGTTTCGGACAATCATCTGACAGCCTCAAACACATGAAATCTTTTGCTTAGCTAATCAGAAATAGTCTACAGAGCTTACCTTTGAAATTTGATACTTCAAATCCATGTGGTGTATCCATAATTATCCGTGTTTGAAAAATCAAAATGTCTTAAGATATTACTAAAGTCCCGCCATATTGGAAAACAGTTCGTCTTGATAATCAAAGAGTTATCCTTCCCGTCGTGCAATAGCGCGGGTCAGGTCATCTATATAAATAGACTACTGAGCATTTTCAATTGTAGACTTTGTAATTAGGACACCCAATTTTCAGACTGACTGGAGACCAGCCGTGTACAGCATGGAAAAAGAATGTAAAGTGAAATTTTTTGTTTGTGGTATATTTCAAGGTATTTTGCAATTTTCTTAGAGCCTGAGTATTTCTGAGGACTGTTTAAATGTAACAAAGGCCCAAAACGACCCCTAAAAATCAAGATGTACTTGTGTATTTTTAAAACAAATTGTACGTTGAAATATTATATATGTTTTTGCAGTCGTGTGCTTGGTCTTCAGGGGTGGGTTTGTCCGTTTTATGCATGTGTGCTTGTGTGTTTTGGACGGTAGCGCATTGGAGTGTTGTTTTTTGCGGTAGTGTGCTTGATTGCCGGAGAAAAGATAATATCTTTTTTCTGGCATTTGGTACATTTTGTACAGCGTTTCGGTATTTGTTTTGTGGTCATGTACTTGATCGCCGGAACATATCTCTGTCCATTTGATACACATGTACTTGTGTATTTTTAGTTTTTCAGACGAATTGTATATTGAGATATTATGTATTTTCAATTTTTTTTTTTTTTTTCTTTTTTTTTTTTTTTTTTTTTCCAATGTATTGCCCCATGGGCTGAATGTGAGACAGGACCATGTCCTTGTGTATTGGGCCTAATTCTGACCCATGTAAAATAAAGAGTTTATTATTATTATTATTATAAATGCATGGCCGCAGGAACTATATATATTATGTCAATTTTATAAACAAATTGTACGATGAAAATCTGTCCATTTAATGCACATGCACTTGTGTATTTTTAAACAAATTGTATGTGAAGTATTGTATATTTATTTTGTGGTCATGTGCTTAATCGTCGGATCATAGATCTGTCCATTTGATCCACATGCAGGTTACTTGTGTATTTTTAGACAAATTGTGTATTGAAGTACTGGTATTGTGTATTTTCACCTTTTTTTTTCTTTTTTTTTTTTTCAACCAATGGGCTGAATGTGAGATAGGACTATGTCCTTGTGTTTTGGGCCTAATTCTGACCTGTGTTAAATAAAGAATTTATTATTATATTATTAACTCTCATCAGAGATTTACACACTCAATTGGACGCCGAATGATTCAAATGTCAGCTATGCTGGCAGAAGTAGGAGCCACAAATAGACCAGCATATAAGTAGTCGCCTTTGACTCTCCTATTACGAGCCAGTATTAATATGAGAGCGCAGCTCTCTCTACGGCGAACCTGTCGAGAGCGAAGCTCTCTCTTATGGTAACATGTATATACATGAATATGCATCAGAAGAACTTTGCACCTCTGGTAGTAAAAAAAATAGTGAGAAAAAAGATGGCGGCAATGGGAGCTGCCATGTTTGTACATGGCCGCCATGGGGGCTGCCATGTTTGTTTACAGCTAGGTCGCAGAAAATCAAAGTGGTCTCGAAGTGAATATTCTAGAATTCTTGAAATAAATTACATTTCTTTCACTAACACTAAAATTGACGTTTTTTACTCTATTTAAACACCTAACGTTTAATCCTAATTTTTCCTGAATGTTCTATGCAGGATTTCCATAAACAAGTTTATATCATAATATTATAAGAGTTGTCTTGCCGTCGAAATTATGTTAACAGGGTGTTTTGTGACATCACATTATGATGACATTAATTTGCATAATTATTATTAGTCTGCGCTCTCATTCAAGGCCATTATGGAATCAGCTTCCAATCAAGCTTAAAACAACAGTCATTGGCAAAATTCAAAAGTGACCTGAAAACATTCTTGTTAAAAACCCCATATAATCCAATCAGTGGGGATATCAAACAGCGCATTAGGAACATTATGTAATAACGCGCTTTATAAATGTTGATTTATTATTATTATTATTATTATGAGTGTGCAGCTCTAGACGGTGAGAGCGAAGCTCTCTCTTATGGTAACATGTATACATGTATGTGTATCAGAAGAATTTTGCACCACTGGTAGTAAAAAAAAAGTGAGAAAAAAGATGGCCGCCATGGGGGCAGCCATGTTTGTTTACAAGGGGGCCGCCATGTTTGTTTACAGCTAGGTCAATCAGTCAATCAGTCAATCAAGGTAGTCTCGAAGTGAATATTCTTTGCAGGATTTCCATTAACAAGTTTATCTCATATACGAGTTGTCTTCCCTTGCCATCGAAATTACCATGACAGGGCGTCATTATTAGTCTGCGCTATCATTCAAGGCCATGCCTTATTAATATTATTATTAATATATAGACACGGATGTCGTTAAAAAAAACTGCGAGCTTTTGTGATCATGATACCAATATTTCATTGGACACTTCACATGTTTTTTTAAATAAAAAAAATTTAAAATTTGTAAAAATAGCGTCGAAAACACGTGAAAAGCTCAAATTTTCGGACATTTCCAGGTACGATGAAAACTTTGTTCACTTGGATAATGTTTCTATGTCTATCGAGTGACATTCCTTTTTTGAGTTTTACTAATTCCGTTCAGCCAGTTCTCCCGGAAATTGATTTGAAAATAGGTAGGGTGGTACAGAATCAGATTCCTTTGAAGTTTGCCGACTCTGGTTGTGTGTTAAGTGATACACTTGCGCATCACGTGATACACCGAATAATGCTTGATCAATATGACGTAAATGACAGTGATGCAGTTAATGATAGTAGATGTCTGGACGACTTCGACTACACATTTTGAACTTTCAACCCCAGTCATGGAAAATAACGGTAAATTTGAAGTTTTCTATCGTTTAAAACAGGATAAATACAGAGTCTAAAATCAAAGCGAATGTTTCTAAAATTGGGTTTCTAGAAATGAGAATAAATGGAATTCATCATTAGATGAAGGTTGCTTTCAAAAGTCCCGATTTTCGTTGTTCCTTCCCACAGCAAAATCGTTGAATGTTTACTTTTTTGACTTCCCAATTCTCAAATGCTAAGCACAAAAGTAAAGAATAGTAATGAAAATCTTTTTTTTTTGTCAGCTTTGTAGAAATTTAGTTGAAGAAATCCATATTTCACAGAACTTAAAGTAGTATAGAGATATCAATTGATAAAATGATAAAATTTATATTGTAACTCTTCATGATTAGAGGAAATAAAGAAAATAGTAATAATATCCTGGAATCTCACGTTAATATTCAATATCTTATATAAAAAACAATGAAAGAGAAAAAATTATATATATAATATAATGATATTAAGAAATCACTTTAACATTAAATGTTTTATCTTATACAATTTATAAAATATTATTATAGCATCTTAATTACTATAAAACACAAACATGGTGTTATGAAGATTGAAGACTGTTAGTATCGAACGCACCTTTAAAGGGGCCCAGGCTTGATTTTTAGGGGTCGTTTTGGGCCTTTGTTACATTTAAACAGTCCTCAGAAATACTGAAGCTCTAAGAAAATCGCAAAATACCTTGAAATATACCTCAAACAAAAAATTTCACTTTTCATTTTTTTTCCGTGCTGTACGCGGCTGGTCTCTAGTCAGTCTTAAAATTGTGTGTCCTGTTGACAAAGTCTACAATTGAAAATACGTTGTAGTCTATTTATATACATGACCGCTATTGCACGAAGGGAAGGATAACTCTTTGATTATCGAGACGAACCGTTTTCCAATATGGCGGGACGTTCGTAATTTCTTAAGACATTATGATTTTTCAAACAAGGATAATTATGGATACACATGGATTTGAAGGCTCAAATTTCAAAGGTAAGCTCTGTAGACTATTTCTGATTAGCTAACCAAAAGATTTCATGTGTTTGAGGCTGTCGGATGATTTTCCGAAACAAATAAAGCCTGGGCCCCTTTAAGGGAGATAATTTGCTGTATGAAGGAAGAAAGGAAAATGGTAAGATAAAAAAAAAAAAAATTAATATTTAGATCTAGTCCTTTCAAAACTTAGCGAAGTAGATCTATATGAGATGCCAGTGTTGATAATATATTCTCTTGTTTTGTATTCCCTAATTTGCGTGTTACCATTAATTTAATGTTTATATGTTGAGATAGCATGTTCTTAATTGAGGTGATATTTAGGATTATTTTCCACTTTTATAGACAAATTTCTTGACAAGTATAATTAACCAGCTGAAGGTCATTTTAAAGTCTGTGTCTTTATCATTTCCATTTTTATAATCTTGTGTTAAAATTGTCCTTTTCAGTCTATCTGGTTTGTTACTCCAAACAAATTTGAACAGTACTTGGTTTATTTCTTTTATCATTTCGTTTGTTGGATTTGGTAGTGCTGTTAAAATATGAGTTAGTTTTGGAATGGCAAGAGTTTTGATCGCAGTTATTTTACCTATTAATGTAAGTATGCGCGGTTTCCAAATTTGTAAAAGTTTTTTTATGTCATTTATTTTACTGGTAAAATTTTGATCATATATCTTTTGGTTTGTTGTTGAAAATTCTATTCCTAGTAAGTTAAATTCAGTTGACCCCAAATCTAATTTCCATTTTGAGTGGTGGAAGACTTCTTTGGAAAATCTTTTGCTTCCAATCCAAATAGCTTTTGATTTTGAAAAATTTAATTTCAGACCAGAGAAAGCTGAAAAAAAGTCTAAAGTTTTCAAGGTATATTCTAAAGATTTTGATGAGCCATCCAGGAAAAAACTGGTGTCATCAGCATATTGTGACATTAGATATTCAACCCCACCGATATTAATTCCATTAATTTCTTTTGTGTTGTGTATCAGCAATGTTAGTATTTGTGCACAGAGTATAAAAATGTATGGGGATATTGGGTCTCCTTGTCTACATCCTCGCCCTAGCATAATTGGTTCGGATAAGAAGCCGTTATGTACTACCCTTGACATTGAATTTTTATGGAAAGTTGATATCCATTTTATTATGGATTCTTTAAAATTAAAAAATTTGAGTGTTTTTGAAATAAAGTCCCAATTTAAAGAATCAAACGCTTTTTCATAGTCAACTAAAAGAATCATTCCTGGAATATTATAATGTTCCGTATACTGAATTATATCAGAAACTAATCTTATGTTCTCACCTATATATCTTCCTTTCAGAAATCCAGTTTGTTCATAGCTAATAATTTTATCAAGATATCTTTTTAATCTGTTTGCAATGGAGCCTGATGCTAATTTATAGATTGTATTTAATAAAGTAAGAGGTCTCCAGTTTTTCAAGAATTGTTTCGGTTTATTAGGTTTGGGAATACAGGTAATTATGCCAAGTTTTTGTGTTGTTAACAGTTCGTTTTTTTGATAACCATAGTTTATTGCCTTTGTTACAAAATGACCCAAATCATTCCAAAAGAATTTGAAGAAGTCTGCTGGAAATCCTGTTGACCCAGGGCTACGATCGCTTTTCATATTTTTTAGGCAAATGAGGACTTCCTCATATGTTAATTCACCTTCTAGTGAGAGGGCTTCTGAATCCGTTAGTTTTGAATATTCTGTCTTCGCAAGTTTATTAAAAATTTCATATTCTGGGTACAGAGATGTATTTCGTTTTGAGTAAAGATTTTCATAATAATTTTTCGATTCATTCAGTATAGCTTCTTGTGTTTCTAATTTCTCCCCAGTGTCAGTTTGAAGGTGTGTGACTAGTTTGCTACAGTAGTTTCTAGATTCAAGTTTGCAAAAATATTTTGATGGTTTTTCGCCCTCTTCAACCCATCGAGCCCTGGATCTAATGAAGTTTTCCTTCATTTGGATTGATCTGAGCTGTGAAAGTTGATTTTTTAAATCTTCTAGTTCATTTTGATTATTTCACAGAACTTGTCAAGCTGTTGTGGAGGATAATTTCACAAGTTAAAAAAAAAATTTGTGAAGTTTTTAAAATTTGGATATTTTCTTTAGTTGACTTCTAATCTGATTACAGCCTGTGGTCAAAGGGAGATAATTTGTTAACCCTATCTTTGACATAGTTAGGGTTAGCACTTGACAAAATTTTTAGGACTTTTTTAATATTTTTTTTTTATAATTTTTTTAGGAGTTTTATGTTTTAAACAACAGTGTGGCATGAGAATTTAATTCACCTTGTGATCATATGGAACCAATTTGCTACTTAGTTAGACTGTGACCAAGGCAGAGTTAAGGTCTATTAATTTTAAAAAAAAATTTTCAATTTTAAATATTTTTAAGAGAATTACTAGAATATATTTTCCTTTTTTTTTAGTATTGGCATCCTTTTTAGGTTCAAATTTTGAACAACTCTGGGAAATGTGAGTTGAAATCAATGAGTGGCCAAAGAGAAACAATTTGCTGTGACCAAGTTAGCTTTTAGGACTTACATTTATATTTTTTCAATTTTTTTTGAATTTATTTATTGCTTTTTTTGTAAATCTTACAGGGGTTATAGTATTTGACTGCCATGTTTTATGTGGTTAATTTTGGTATCATTAGAATCCTATAAAAAAGAGCTTTAAAATAATATATGACAAGTTCATATTTAGTGAATGAAAATTTTTTTTCTTCATTTTTGGAAATATTTGCATCGTCGCGTACAATAAAAATGGTTACCATGTGTAAATTTTAATCTCAAAATGGTACTTCATCTAAATTGTAATGGAATGGAACTTTAAAACTGAATAATATAGTCAAATTATGGATTAAAGTTACATTAACTTTTGACGTGGGCAAAATTTATGTCTTTTGGAAACAAAATGGCCGACATAAATTGCGCGGAATTTTTTTTTTTACTTAGAATTTGTTGAAATTCGCCTTAAAATTTATAAAACCGAAAGAATTTTGTAAATATCTTTAAAATTAAAGATTATATTTGTATTTTTATGGTTCTTTTTTCATTAAATTTCTCCTTTTTGGAGTCGTTAACCTTTGACCTTTTTGTTGAGGCAAAGAAGGAGCGTTTTAGACAAAATCATCCCCGATTTCTCGACTTCAAACTGCCATAACTTTTGTTCTAATTGAGATATTTTCATTCTGTGAATTGTATTTCCACCTTTGAAAAGAGCTGGTTAATTTGAGCTGTTCTAGCATCATAAACAAAAAATGACCTGAACACCCTACCTGAGATCGGGAGGTCTCTCTAAATATCTGGAGACTCACTAACGCCGTCACGGTCAATCCGTCGTGGTGAGACTTGGCAGGTCTGATAGAGTAAGCAAGTTTCAGACTAGTACAAACAGGATAACATGTCTCCCGAGTCGAAAAATTCCGATATATTTCTATCTTACCAAGGAAACGTAATTTCATAGATTTTGGCCTGTAATTAATGTGAGTTGTCTTTCCCTGCTATGCTAAAATAGTCTTCAACCTACTTTTTTTTGATAATTTGGAGGCTTTATAATTGATCTTTTTCTTAATCTGCCTCAGAGCCATGTATTATATTGAATTCATTTAGAAATGGATTAGACAAATATTGAAAATATTTTAAAATTTGGATATATAACAGTTTTATATAAAAAATATATTTTTTTTAGAGAGTACACAATAATAATGGTGATCAGAAAAGTAAAATCGTGTCAAACTTTTTCCTATGAAACAAAGTTGGTCTGCATATTACGAATATTTTGAAACTTGGGTCGTCCTTGACTCTATGAAGGAAACTTTAAACCAGCAAAACGACGATTTTTTGTTCTTCAGTTTCGAGTTTTATTTCAATCAATGTAAGCTTAGGTTTAAGCTAACTTAAGGCTATTCATCTTGTGTCATACCTAGTCAAAATCGTAGACGAAAGGGGTTTCGCTACGCTACACATACCCTTCCGTCTACTTTGGGTCTAAGGCGAAGACAATTGCAATTCCGTCTACACTGTAGACAGCATTCATGGTTAAATTGTGAACTTACTGTGTTTTGAAATCAGCCAATTGCGCATTTTTATACGCCCACATAAGGCCTATGATGTGGTCGTATATTGTCGTCACCCCTGTCCGTCCATCAGTCCGTCGGTCCGTACGTGCACAATTGCTTGTGAACGCAATAGAGACTACAGTTTTTGTCAGATATGAATAAACTTGCTGTGATCATTTATATTGATGAGTTCGACAAGTTCGAAATTGGCAATTTTTCGATGAATGGTTATTGCACTTGACTTAGTAAAACGCGTCAAAATTGGCTTGTGAACGCGATAGAGACTACAGTTTTCATCGGATTTAAATGAAACTTTTTGTGATCATTAATATTGATGAGATCTTGGACAAGTTCGAAATTGGCGATACATTAAAAGTCCTTCATGCGACCACGCCCATTCTGCGACCGCTCGTTGTAAGCGACCGCCTTAAATTCCCCCTGACGATATTTCAATAAAATTTATGCTTATTGAACGACCACTCCTTCAACGCGACCAGCGACCACCGAAATTGAAGTAAATTGGCCAATTATCGCCTAATAAACGACCACGCTAATCATTAATTAACGTGAATTACTGTTAACGGTAGATCTGTCTTAAAAAATCGGGAGATTGGGTGAAAAATCGGTAGATTTTTTTCAAAGTGTGTAAATTCACAAATTTTGTAAACATGGATATAATGTTGTTCCCACCCATCTAAATTAAATGCTCCTTTTTCTAAAATTGTAACTCATGAATTTTCTTTATCATTAAATGCACAGAATGAAAGGAAAGGTAATTTTCCTGAAGCAAGCTCACGAAATATTGAACTGAATTTGACATTTTGATATCGAAAGTAGCCTGTTATGCTGTTAATTAATGATTGTTTACATGCTACACTCAAATTATAAAACGATTTTACGAAGTGAAGTTTGAGAAAATATTAAATTTACACTGAAAATCTACTGATAGTACAAAACAAATTTTGAAACAATGTCTATGTTATTTATAAATATAATAGAATTGAAGATTATCATAAAATATCGCGAAGACCTTCAAAATTTCGTTTTTGGTAAAATGAAGGCTACCGTAAAATTAATCATTAAAAACGAAAGTAGAGTGTACCGGATATTGTTATGAAAACATCGGGTGAAAAATGGATCAAATTATCATCTTAATCGGGGGATTAAGGTACATCATACATTCATAATGGTTGTTATTAAACCATTATGAATGTATGATGTACCTTCTTTTCTAATGACCCTTAACCCTATTAAGAGACCACCCCCTGTAAGAGACCACTTTGCAAATTTCCCCTGGGTGGTCTCTTAAAAGGACTTTTACTGTATTTCGATGAACTTTTTTTTCAGTTATTGCACTTGACTTAGCCAAATCGCGTCAAAATTGGCTTGTGAACGCGATAGAGACTACAGTTTTCATGGGATTTAAATGAAACTTTCTGTAATCATTAAAGGGATAATAGGCGTTTGAATACACTCGTCCTACGGCTTAAGCTTATATTTGTGTTTAATATTGACTATTAGTTAAATTAGTATGCATCCCACACTTTACCATATTTTAAAAAGCCACAATAAAAATATAATTGGAATTTAAAAGAAAAGTGAGCAAGCGACGATTCCATTCAGTTTGAGAATAAAAGCATCTGGTAAATGTATGCTAAAACATCATTGTGCAATTCAACAGTAGGGGTCAAGGACGTGTGAAAACCCACACGTTAGAGTTACTTCCCTTTATATTTTACAATTTGAAAATTGCTTGATGGAAGTATTAAGCGTTTTATAATCGACTACATGATTTTGTGGATTTATCTGATAATAGAGGGATTTTGATGTATTGTTATGACACCAGGCAAGTCCACTGATAGATATATACTGTTATTTTCCAAATTTGAGTGAAATTAAATTTTTATGTCCCTTCTAACGCCTACTATCCCTTTGATATTGATGAGATCTTGGACAAGTTCGAAATTGGCGATTTTTTCGATTAACGGTTTTTGAGTTATTGCACTTGACTTACCCAAAACGCGTCAAAATTGGCTTGTGAACGCGATAGAGACCACAGTTTTCATCAGATTTGGATGAAACTTGCTGTGATCATTTATATTGATGATATCTTGGACAAATTCAAAATAGGCTATTTTATGATTAATGGTTTTTGAGTTATTGCACTTGACTTAGATAAAGCCCGCTTGTGAACGCGTTAGAGATCACAATTTCCATTGGATTTGAATGAAATTTTGTGTCATTATTTGTATTGATGAGATCTTAAACAAGTTTGATAGTGACGATTTTTTTGTGAACGTTTTTTGAGTTATTGACGTAGTCAAAAGGTGTCAAAACAGACTTGTGAACACCACAGAGACAACAGTTTTCATCTGATTTGAATGAAATTTGGTGTGATCATTGAAGTTGATGAGATCTTGGTCAAGTACAAAATTGAAGATTTTTTGATAACCTGCTTTTGAGTTATTGCACTTAGTCAAAACACTGCGAAATTGGCTTGTGATTGCGATAGATAATACAGTTTTCATCTGATTTGAATGAAATTTGATGTGATCATTTTTATTTCTGAGATCTTGAACAAGTTCAATATTTACTAATTTTCGATGAACTATATTTGAGTTAATGCCCTTGACTTAGTTCAAACTCATGAAAATTAGCTAGTAAATACAATAGAGACTAGGTTTCATCTGATTTGAATCAAATTTGGTGTGAACATTTATATTGATGAGAACTTGGATTAGACCTAAATAATGTTCGAATTTCTGCCTGTGTTAAAACTGAAAAACTATTTTAAAGTGGACGTATCTTGCTAGGCAACCACTTATACATAATAGAACAACATATCCACACTAGACTTAAAGTCCATTAATTAAGGTCAAAACCTAATTACGTTCAGTTATCAAAGACTTGAGGCAAGGAGGTCGAAAATATAACATCATATCTGCCATTTTTTGGTCAACTTTGATTTGATTGGCTGTCAAAGCTGGTCATGCGTTCAGATTTGGACATATCGATAATCGTACAAAAAAACGAAATAGTAGTTATGATAAAAAATAGTTCATATAAAACTTGAAACTTACCTATTAATTAAATTGAATAATAGAATAATTTTATATGATATATTCGATCTTCAACATGATTTATGCATCAAAGGCATGTAGTTATTCCCCTACTAGTAACTCATCTTGGGGAATGGTTGCCTGAATGATTTTACACATTTCAAAATGGCAGCTAATTCAACAATTTATCGCTAAAAACAGAAAAAATGCTGCGGTACAATATTGGGAAGTCATTAACTATATAAAATGCTAGTTTTGTCTTTGTGCTTTATATTCCATTGATTTCATGTGTATTTTTAAGCCCTATGCTGATTTGAATAATTGCGATAGTATCAAATGCATATTTATGGATAATTACTTTGTTTTTTTTAATGTTTATTTTTTTATGTTATTTATGGTAGCAGGTATATTTACTGATGAATATAGCTCTTACTGACCAAATTTAAAATTTTCAAATTTTATGTTCATTCTAAGACCTATTATCCATTTAATGTGTAGATTTTTATACGCCCTCACATGAAATGTAGGGAGTATATTGTGATCAACTTTCTGTCTGTCTGTATGTCTGTCGTCTGTTCACATTTGCTTGTGCTCACTCTACAGACTACAGTTTTGATTGGATTTTAATAATTTTTGGTATGTGAGTTCATGGCATCGCAAAGAGGAACTGTATTGATTTTGGTGATGATCGGATTATTTTTAGCGGAGATACAGTGTCTGACTTAGCGCGATTTCGAAAAAATGCAAGTAAATTTGCTTGTGCTCACTCTACAGACTACAGTTTTGATTGGATTTTAATAATTTTTGGTATATGAGTTCATGGCATCACAAAGAGGAACTGTATTGATTTTGGTGATGAGCAGATAATTTTAAGCAAAGATACAGAGTCCGACTTAGCGCGATTTCGGAAAAATGCCAGTTACTTTGCTTGTGCTCACTCTACAGACTACAGTTTTGAATGGATTTTAATAATTTTTGGTATGTGAGTTCATGGCATCACAAAGAAAAATTTTATTGATTTTGGTGATGATCGCATAATTTTTAGCAGAAACACAGTGTCAGACTTAGCGGAATTTCGCAAAAATGAGAATAGCTGTCTTGTGCTCACTCTACAAACTACAGTTTTGATTGCATTTTAATAAGTACTCTACTAAAGTGACAATTTTGATTCATATTTAGTATGATTTTATGGTACACCTATGATTTTTTGCCCATTATCTGATAAAACAGAACATGAAATTTTGCCCATTATCTGATAAGCCTGAGGAGGGCGTATCTGCACGCTTTGCGTGCCTATGTTTTAATATGAAGGTACATGTATGGCAACTCGCAAAGCTTGACAAAAGAATATTACAATTATGATGTTATTAATAATTACAAACTTTGCTTTAAGATTTTGGTAACATACTCTAATAATATAAAAATGACCATGGAGTGTGCTATTGACAGAAGACTTTCCCGTAGAAAATATTTCAAGTTGTTTTGCTGGATCTAACACAAAACTTTTTCTTTTTCTATTTGCTAGAATAAAACTATAGTTTATTGAAGACTTGACTCAACCAGATAACTATCTATCCTCGATTATGAACAACTTAAATGATATAGACTTAGAAAATAATAATACATCAACAATAAATAACAATTCAAATAACAATAATAACCCAGCTAGTGTCAATAATAATATGATGACTGGTGGTGCCAATAATGATGGTGATGATAATGTTGAAGAAGATGAGGGAGTTGAAAGTGATGATCATCATCAGTCTTTAGTTGCAGCCAGTAATGATGTCCTCTCCAGTGAAAGCCCTGCCTCAAATAGTGTTGAAGAAATTGAAAGGCCTGTTAAATTCTCTAATTCTGAAAGTAACTCTGGGCCATCTTCAAGTGGTAATTTTGAAATGGCTAGCAGTGGATCGACTGTGAATGACAATCCAAATGACTCTGAAAGAAGTCCAAACAACCTTTCTAATAGTTCTGATCACATCACAGCTGAAAATGTCAGGTCTGCCATGCCCAATGATACTTTTGAAAATAATGGACAAGTTGGGCCAAATGCTGGAAGTAGAAATCCAATCGCATCCCATGGAACCGGTCCATCTGTGAATGTACAGGTAAATGAGGAAAATACTAGTGCTGCACCAACTGGTAACCTAGGATTTGGACCACGTACCATTCCACCTCTCGGAAATAATCGTCGCAATCGAAATAATCCAATCTTGCATGTTAGAGACCGACTGTTTCATACATTATTTTGTAGAATTGCTATCACTTATGCAAGAGCTTTTCCAAAACCACTAAGAAGATTCCTGGAATTTGCTATTTTGGTGAAGGTGAGCTTTTACAACATTTTTTGTTTGCCCAAAAACCATCTACAAATGCACTTTTAATGAAACTTAGTGCACGTGTTTAATTCCACACAAGGATGAACTATATGGTATTGAAAATTGTAAAATATTTTGCATGAGTCATTGAAAACAAGTTTAATTTTTATACGCCCACATGGAAATGTGGACGTATATTGCCGTCGCCCCCGTCCGTCCGTCCACATTTGTTGTATCCACGATAGAAGCTACAGTTTTTATCCAAACTTAATGAAACTTGGTATACATGTATATATAGATGATATCTTAGTCAAGTTCGAAAATGGAAATTACCGCATGAACGGTTTTTGAGTTATTGCACTTGACTTAGTAAAAACGCGTCAAATTCGGGTTGTATCCACAATAGAATCTACAGTTTTTATCCGATCTTAATGAAACTTGGTATACATGTATATGTTGATGATATCTCGGTCAAGTTCGAAAATGGAAATTATCGCATGAACAGCTTTTGAGTTATTGCCCTTGACTTAGTAAAAACGTGTCAAATTTGTGTTGTATCCACAATAGAGGCTACAGTTTTTATCTGATCTTAATGAAACTTGGTATACATGTATATATTGATGATATCTCGGTCAAGTTCGAAAAATAGAAATAATCGCATGAGCGGTTTTTGAGTTATTGCCCTTGACTTAGTAAAAACGTGTCAAATTTGGGTTGTATCCACAAAGAGGCTACAGTTTTTATCCGATCTTAATGAAACTTGGTATACATGTATATATTAAGGATATCTCGGTCAAGTTCGAAAATGGAAATTATCGCATGAACGGTTTATGAGTTATTGACCTTGACTTGGTAAAAACGCGTCAAATTTGGGTTGTATCCACAATAGAAGCTACAGTTTTTATCCGATCTTAATGAAACTTGGTATACATAAATATATTGACATCTCTGTCAAGTTCGAAAATGGAATTTATCGCATGACAGGTTTTTGAGTTATTGCCCTTGATTTAGGAAAAGTCAAAATTTTAGTTTCGATGCAATAAATCCTCCAATTTTCAGAGGATGTTGATGAAACTTGGTGTGAGCATTGGAATTGATTAGGCCTCAGTAAAGTTTGAATTTGACAGTTTTTCAATGAATTGTTTTAAGTTATTGCCCTTGACTTAGTAAAATTGCGTCAAAATTCTATTGTGGTTGCAATAAGAAGCTTTAATTTTTAAAGGATTTTGATGGAACTTGGTGAAAGCATCAGAATTGATAAGACATTAGTCAAGTTTGAATTTCTGACTTTTTTTAACAAATGGTTTTTTGGTTATTGCCCTTGACTTAGTAAAATTGCGTCAAAAATATTTGTGGGTGCAAAATAAGCTACAATTTTTTAAAATAGATTTGATGAAACTTGGTATGAGTATTGAAATAGATAAGATGGTGGTCAAGTTCTACTTTGACAATTTTCCATGAACAGGTTTTGAGTTTTTGTCCTTAAATTCAATATTAATTCAGTGAATGTTTTTTGAGTTATTGCTCTATTTATTTTTCAAATTCAATGCTGCCAGTGGGCGTATGTTACCTTGCCTGGCAAGCTATCTTTTAGCTTGTGAAGACACTAAGAAGGCACAATTTGTGCCAGATGATGACAGAACTTGGTAATATATTGTTGATAACAAAATTAATTTCTTAAGTGTATGACTGAAGTATTCATACAGCTGATTGCAATAGAAATTACTTGTTGTTTTTATCTGATGTTTTTTTTTTTTTAATTTAGGCGTTGGTAGTGTTAGGAACATTGGTTTATATTCATATAGTGTTTGCCAGAACACCTATAAACTGCTTACAAAGTGTTCAGAAAACTTGGCCAAGACATGGTATATTGAGAGTAGAGATTGTAAATAATGCATCTGATAATTATAGTATTATAAATTCATATGAGAAGGAATATTCAGATTATCAGTTTATATCAGAGAGTGATCTAAGTCCTGAGTTATCTCAAGCCTCTTCTCAATCATGGAATGAAACAGATATTGATAGTGTCATCAATCCCGATAGCAGTGGTAATGATACTGAAATTAAGATTGAAGACATTATAGGTAAGTTCTTACAAACAAATAGATAATGCAATCTTTACAGTCACATGTTGATTGCGTGACAATCGATTTCAATCGATTGACAAGCTTTGTTATGCAATTGATTTTTTTAGCCCAAACTGAAAAGAATAGAATATATCTGTATTTATCATAGATCTTAGAATAGGCAGGAATTAAAAAAGAATATCTTAACATGAAAGTTTTGGTTACTTGGAAGTGATTTATTGCATAATGTCGACAAAATAGACCTTATTTATGGACCGATTTACCTCGGGTTTCCTTTTTAAGTTAGTGGCAAATTTATTAGAAAAAGTTTTCATTAGACTTTTTTTTTTCTTTTTGCAGTGCATTCGTCAAACGCACTGCTTTGTTTTCGAAATGACTATTTTTTTTTTTTTTTCGAATTTTACCCTCGATTGTTTTCTAAGAAGGCAACATGCCACAAACCAGTTACTGTTTTCTATCCAAACTGCGAGACTTGTAACTTTTAAATTTAAAATGCTGACATTTAGTTCAATCGGAAACGAGCTGTGGGCAATAGCGCGATTTTGGTTTTTGCACTTGATTACCTCTATTTTTCGACTGATTTTTACAAAACTTCTTTTGTTACCTTCTTTGAACTGCTAACTACATAACTGCAGTTAAAACTGCTAATTTCATTACTTTTGTAGCTGACTTTTTTCAGTTTAATTTTATTCCCATCCACCCAAAAACTTACAGGTAGATAGACATTGTAAATGCGTTCAAAAATTTTTCAAATTTTCGACATCACTCCCAGTTTCAAAGTTATTCGCTTTTAAAAATTAAAATTTTACTTCCTGAATTCTTAAGATATTTCAAAAATTCTTTTAGGAATAAGATAGAAATAGTCATACAAAAAAACGAAGATGAAAAAAATACGGAACGGAAGCAAATGATAAGCCGCCATAATGAAATGTCAAACTGTTGTAAATTTTAAATTTCAAATTCAGGGGATATAGCGATTTTCGTTATTTTTTTTATCTAATGACTAGAGTCGATCGCGCAACTTTATTTGGGAGCTGATATTTTAATTTGGATTTTCTTTTATTTCCATTTTAATATTTTTGGTAATGTCAAAAACTTTAAAGGCCCATATTTCGTGACCTTGACCGTGTGACCTGAACACGATTTATTCTCCTTGATGATATCTATCCACTGATATGTTCATTTGTGTTGTCCGATGATGACTTCCAGATTTATAGCCGATTGAAATTTCCCAATTTTTATACGCCCACATGGAAATGTGGACGTATATTGCCGTTGCCCCTGTCCGTCCGTCGGTCCGTCCACATTTGTTGTATCCACGATAGAGGCTACAGGTTTTATCTGATCTTAATGAAACTTGGTATACATGTATATATTGATGATATCTCGGTCAAGTTCGAAAATGGAAATTATCGCATTAACGGTTTTTGAGTTATTGCACTTGACTTAGTAAAAACGCGTCAAATTTAGTTTGTATCCACAATAGAGGCTACAGTTTTTATCCAATCTTAATGAAACTTGGTATACATGTATATATTGATGATATCTCGGTCAAGTTCGAAAATAGAAATAGTCGCATCAGCGGTTTTTGAGTTATTGCCCTTGACTTAGTAAAAACGTGTCAAATTTGGGTTGTATCCACAATAGAGGCTACAGTTTTTATCCGATCTTAATGAAACTTGGTATACATGTATATATTAAGGATATCTCGATCAAGTTCGAAAATGGAAATTATCGCATGATTGGTTTTTGAGTTATTGCCCTTGACTTAGTAAAAACGCGTCAAATTTGGGTTGTATCAACAATAGAGGCTACAGTTTTTATCCGATCTTAATGAAACTGGGTATACATGTATATATTGATGATATCTCTGTCAAGTTCGAAAATAGAAATAATCGCATAAGCGTTTTTTGAGTTATTGCCCTTGACTTAGTAAAAACGTGTCAAATATGGGTTGTATCCACAATAGAGGCTACAGTTTTTATCCGATCTTAATGAAACTTGGTATACATGTATATATTGATGATATCTCGGTCAAGTTCGAAAATAGAAATAATGGCATGAGCGGTTTTTGATTTATTGCCCTTGACTTAGTAAAAATTTGGGTTGTATCCACAATAGAGGCTACAGTTTTTATCCGATCTTAATGAAACTTGGTATACATGTATATATTGATGATATCTCTGTCAAGTTCGAAAATAGAAATAATCGCATAAGCGTTTTTTGAGTTATTGCCCTTGACTTAGTAAAAACATGTCAAATATGGGTTGTATCCACAATAGAGGCTACAGTTTTTATCCAATCTTAATGAAACTTGGTATACATGTATATATTGATGATATCTCGGTCAAGTTCGAAAATAGAAATAATCGCATGAGCGGTTTTTGAGATATCGCCCTTGACTTAGTAAAAACGTGTCAAATTTGGGTTGTATCCACAATAGAGGCTACAGTTTTTATCCGATCTTAATGAAACTTGGTATACATGTATATATTAAGGATATCTCGATCAAGTTCGAAAATGGAAATTATCGCATGAACGGTTTTTGAGTTATTGCCCTTGACTTAGTAAAAACGCGTCAAATTCGGGTTGTATTTACAATAGAAGCTACAGTTTTTATCTGATCTTGATGAAACTTGGTATACATGTATATATTGATGATATCTCGGTCAAGTTCGAAAATGGAAATTATCGCATGAAAGGTTTTTGAGTTATTGCTCTTGACTTAAAAAAATCTTATCAAAATTTTAGTTTCGATAAAATAAATCCTCCAATTTTCAGAGGATGTTGATGAAACTTGGTGTGAGCATTGGAATTGATTAGGCCTCAGTCAAGTTTGAATTTGACAGTTTTTCAATGAATTGTTTTAATTATTGCCCTTGACTTAGTAAAATTGCGTCAAACTTCTATTGTGGTTGTGATTTTCAAAGGATTTTGATGGAACTTGGTGTAAGCATCAGAATTGATAAGACATTAGTCAAGATTGAATTTCTGACTTTTTTAAACAAATGGTTTTTGGGTTATTGCCCTTGATTTAGTAAAATAAGCTACAATTTTTTAATAGATTTGATAAAACTTGGTATGAGTATTGAAATAGATAAGATGGTGGTCAAGTTCTAATTTGACAATTTTCCATGAACAGTTTTTTAGTTTTTGCCCTTAACTTCAATATTAATTCAGTGAATGTTTTTGAGTTATTGCTTTATTTATTTTTCAAATTCAATGCTGCCAGTGGGCGTATGTTACCTTGCCTGGCAAGCTATCTTTATTTTTAACGAGCTCTGTCACGTGAATTAATTTATAATTAACAAATATTTATATTGAATCTTATTAGGGTTTATCTGCTCTTTGTAAGTAGTAAATAATAGCCTACTCTGAGGTCAATATTATAAATAACCTGCGGCCAAGGGTTATTTCTAATATCGAACTGAGGGTTTGTTGGGTATTATTTGACACACACAACGACATCTTTTGCTTACAATGTCTTGGTGGGTACCCCTATATGACAAATTAAACTAATCCATATTGCACTGGTTGTTTTTATTACACCATCGCAACGAGTAGAAAACAGAACTCTGTTCTGAACATGGGCATGATATGAGCAGTCGTAATTGTATTCACTCACTTCAAAATAACGACTGATTCAGACGAAGAGCTATATGTTGCAAGCCAGATTGCAGAACATAATTTGAATTTAGGTGGAAATTCGAACGAAGAACTGGTAGAGGCTACTCAGCGTTTAGAAAATTTGCATTATATCTTAAGTAACATAAATATGGAGGTAGGAAACCAGAACTATATTCAGATATTTCGGACTTTGAAGAAAATACAACCGCTACTGCAAGTAAGGAACTATTTCAAATAGCCAACAATGAAATGATATTGGGTGTTGGAAATAGTGCTGTACCGAGAAATACATTACGACGAAATAAGTGGGCATGTAACACTTTCCAAACATGGTCAATTTGGCACAACAATCACCATAATGTTCTGTTGGGGTCGATGTGTAAAGGGATGACTCGGATTAGAAGATTAAAATACACTCTATCAAATTAAGACCACCATCTTTATTTAGGCTCACATAGCCACCTATCTAAGGGAGATAACTCATACATGCAATACATATATTTCAGACCACAATATAGTAATATGATAGACCATGATAATACAATATGACATCCCCCCCTCTTAAAGATGGCCTCCGGGCAAGAAAAAAAGAACCCTAAAAAAAACCAACAAATTAACACAAACATTCACAGAAACACACCATTTAAAATAGGAACAATGAACTATAACCTAGTAATTGAACTGTAAAATGCAAACAGGAAAAGGAACATTTGATGCATGAAACTATGTATTATGAGAATACACACTATAAAATAATATATTTGATGACTGCTACAAGCACTGCTCCAACCTGTCTAATTGATATCATGCTATACAATGTAAGCGTATATCTGCACTTCCAGATTTTGTCATACAATACAAAATTTAAAGAAATGATAAATAGTTCAACAAGTTTACTTGTAAACAACATTTTATACTTTCTCAAATTACCGGTAACACATATTTTCTTGTTTAAAATTATATTGTCAACTATATGGAATAGAACAATATCATTGTCTACAGTTATCCATTCACTGATCCCAACGTCAGGAAAGTCTGTAAGAACCTGAAGATGACCACAGTGGAATCTAGCTCGTTTGAGAAGCAGGTAATCACTTTGAGAAATATTGGAATCTTTCTTGTTACTTATTCGAGTTAAAGACATGAGACACTTAGAAGCAACAGCATTACATTCAGTATACTGGTTAAGAGTAAAATCTACAGGTGTAGTTAACCTTTTAAAGACAACGTCTCTCTCATTAAGAGGAGATACAACACAACCATTTTCGTCTGTGTATTCAATATCTACTGCAGAACAAGTATTAAGTGAAACAGCACCAGCTGAAATATCACCTAATCTATCTTTGAGATCTTTGATATTATCAATTAATAATAATAATTAATAATTTATTTACAGTAAATAGGTCTATGACCCATAGTTACAAAAGTTTTTCAAATACATGTAAATAATAGATATATTACGTAATATACATTTATGCAACATAAAAAATATATGAGCAAGTTTGATTAATAATTAATATAAAAACGAATATACAAACTAGAACTGTAAACAGCTCCGAGAGTGGCAACGGTGCGTTATCCCATGGATTTTGGACCTTTCGAAACTTCTAACCTGCTAGCTCATACCATTAGAAAATCTTCTGTATTTATTACAAGGTGTAGCAAAACCATCCAAAATTGCAAAAAAAGTCAGATTTCGGTGGGCTATAAAACCGAAAGTTGATAAAATAACACTAAATTTGGGTTTTTCTATATAATAATGACTGATTTATATATCTTGAAATAGAAATTATAAGTTGTATATTATTAGTTTGTGAACATAATTCGTAAAATTTATTTCTATCATATCTTATTGAATCTATATATTTAAATGGCACATACTTAAGTCTGATATTGGCTAATTCGGTACAAACACACATAAAATGAAACGTATCTTCTATTTGTATTTTACATAATGGACAGAGTGGACTATCTATAATATTTCTATTATATAAATTCAATGCCAATGGTAAAAGATTCAACCTGAGTCTTGTTATATTACGTTTAATATCAATATTAATATGCAATGATAGATATTCTTCTTGACACAAATTAATCTTAAAACATCTATAGTCGGATAAACTAATACTGTTATTTAATTTACTTGACCAGTCTTGAATATTTATATCTAAAAGGCGTTGTTTATTTTGGGAGATAAAAATCTTGCTATTTCCAATACTCTGAACTGACCACGCATAACCAAATCCTAATGTACACAATACAAGTCTTACATTTGAACACCAGGTCTTTCTTTCTACACTATCTAAACGTTTTAACATTATATACACCTGTTTTGCATACCTTGAATTTGGCATAGAGATAAGTCTTACCCAATACTTAATACAATTTAATATATAATATACCCATAAATCAGTTCGACCACATTCTCCTAAAACACCTACTGTCGTGCTCGTTTTATGCACACCTAGAATCAATTCTTGTATTAGGATAGCTGGACCGCACAAAACAAGGTTTGAGGCAATTGATGGAATACACCTCTTGAAGAACCTTCCCTTCAAGGGTAGATTACACATAATGTGTCCTATCAAGAATCTGATGCATCACCAAAGGGCCACACCAATCAGCTTTGATTTTTCTTGAATCAGCCGTTAAGGCTGAAGAAGATGGCTTTAAAACAAAGAAAAGTTGTCCTAAAGTGTAGATGGGATTGCGACTAAAACTGTGAGCAATGCTGATATTTTGAGATTCTTGTTGTTTCCTATGTAGATTCATAATTTTACTAGAAATGTCATCAAATTTCTTCTTCAAATGATCAGCATATTCAGCATAAGACTTACTCAATGCAAAGGACCAATTAAGAGACGTCAGGTTCTTGGGTTGTTTACCGATGACTAACTCATATGGGCTAAAATTTCCCAACTGTGGTGAAACAAAGGAATTGTAGGCATAGCTACACGTAGAAACATAACGTACCCAATCAGTACCGTATTGATTAAGGTTATACTTGATCAAGTTAGATGTGGACTGAATATGCCGTTCAACCAAAAGACTACCATGATTGGCCACAGAAATGAGCTTATGATGGATACAAAGTGACTTACATAAAAAAGTGACTTGCATAATAATGTAACTAGCTCACCCTTAAGAGAGGAAGCACTATCTGTTATAAGAACAGACGGTGGACCAAATATACAAACAATCTTTTGAATAATCGCCTCACAAATAGTTTCAGCATCCAATGTCTTGAGTGGAACAGAAATGACAAACCTTGTGATTTCGTCACAAACTACCATGAGATGTTTGAACCCACTTGAAGTAGCTGGCATAGTCTTAAAATCTAGACTTAACCTATCGAAGGTTCGATACTCAGTAAGAATCCTTGGATGAAATATTCTGTCCTTGTCAGTTTTGCCTTTAAACTCTTGGCACTTAAAACAGGAAGTGATGTAAGAAGAAATAGTATCAAAACATATTTGGAAAATAAAATAGTTTTCGCAAAGTCAGATATGTTCGGACAATACCCTGATGGTTAGACAACTGACTGTCATGATATATATTAATCAAACTGTTGCATAAAGATTCAGGAATAGCTTACTGCAAGGAGAATTCATCTCCTTGAGAAATAATAAGACGAAACAAAAGAGAATCCCACAATATATATTCTTCTGACTTGTGTTTGACAGATTTGGCTGCTTTCTTGTTTGAAGGTAGAATATCATGTTTCAAATAGTCATAAACAGCTTTAAAATAAGGAGAAGATTCTTGCTCAATCCTAAGCTTGTTGGCATCTATAGACAGGTTATAATCTCGAATAATTTTCCGTTGAATAACTTTCATGAGCTTATCGAGTTCTCTTTGTTTCGGAAAATTCTTTTGTACGATGTCCTCGCTATTATGAATAACTGGCTGTAGGGATATTAATATGCTCAGTTTCATTCTGAACATCTACCAATCGTGGCTCAGACTTCTGACATGATGATAATCGACGAGGTAGACAAGGGTGAACTGTGGGATCAGAAGGAATAGAGTCGTGTATATCTGGACGAGAATTATCAGTTGAAACAGGATCATTAGTAACAACTGGATCATTAGTAACAACAGGATCTTTAGTAATAACCGGAAGATGGTCCTTAGAACTGGCAGGAATAGAATGATTTTCTTTACTATCACTAGAAGGAATAGAACGATCTTGTTTACTTGAATTTGATTTACCAGGATTGACTTTACGCGCACTAGAATGTATATCAGGTATAGAAATATCATGCTGTTTGGCATATTGTCTTGTGACAGGCCGTTCTGTTAAGGAAGAAGCATCTTCAGAGGCTGCAAAGGCAGTTGGTAAAACAACATCGATTTCTCAGTCGTCTTCAAGAGGACTTCGAGAAAGAAAATCAGCTAAGACTAGTTCAGTACCCTTTTTATATCCAATTTTAAACGAATAGTGGGACAGTTTTACTAATAACTTCTTAAGTCTGTTAGTACATGGTTCACGTTTAGAACTAAACAACTGAACAATTGCAGAGTGATCTACATAGGCATCGCATTCAACACCTTTTAGAAGATATTGGAAATTAGTAATATTGATAAGTAAACCAAACAACTCTAACTCAGTTACGCTATAACTTTCACAAGCGGTAGGAAGTTTCTTGGAATAGTAACCAAGTAAACGCTCTGTACCTTGAATGACCTGAGTTAGGTAGGAACCAGTAGCTGTCCTGGAAGTATCACTGTAGAGGGTAAATCTACCCGTACGAGAAGGAGTACTACAACACAGGTGGTTGAATAAGTATGGATTTGACTTCTTGAAATGCAGCTTCATGTTGATTCGTCCACTTAAACTTTGATTTCTTGTTTGAAATCTTATGTAGAGGCCTAAGAATTGTCTGCAACCTTGGCAGAAAATTAGAAACATAATTGACTGCTCCAATAAATCTTCGTACCTCTGTCGTTGATTTTGGTCGAACAAGACTTCGAATGGAGTGACATCCGTCAGCTAAAGGTTGAATTGTCACAAGACCATCGTCATCAATAACCAATTTGTGACCCATATATACAACAGAATTCCTGATGAAAGAACATTTCTTTGGAGAAATTTTCAACCCGTTTCGAATAAGAATTTTAAATATTGAAGTAAGATGATCAGCATGAGATTTCAAATCTTTACTGAAGACAATTATGTCACCATGATGAGCAATACAAAATTCATAACTATCCTTCACTTCTGATAAAACTTCATCTATTTTAGATTGAAATATAGCAGGTGAGATACTAAGACCTTGAGTAGGTCTCTTGAAGTAATAATGTTTGCCCCCAGAGTAGGAAGAAATCCCAGTGTACTTCTGAGATTTTGGGGATAAAGGTAAAGTAGAGAAGGCAGATTTAAGATCTAAGAAGCTAAGTACCTTAGGGGAAGAAAGGCCTATACATTTTAATGTATCCGAAAGCAATGGAAATGGGTGATTAAACCGCTGAATTCTTGAATTAAGATAACGGAAATCTACAACAACTCTCTTTTCATTGGTCCCTTTCTTAGGAATGACCAAAACTGGAGATGTATACGACTGATGCCCCACAGCTAAGATACCTAAATTGACCAGCTTTTGTAACTCTGCATCAATAACCCTTTTCTCAACTTCAGTTTTAGGATATGGTCTAATGTAAAAGGGGTCTTTATTAGATACCTCAAAATCCACTTCAATGTTTGGACATTTACCTATTTCTCCATGCAAACTGAAAGCCTCTTTGTGCTGGACAATTAGATCATAAAACTTGTCTTGAGACCTTTCATGTAAAATACTGGATGATAAATCTATACTCTCTGTAATAATACTCCGAACACTACTGTTACAGCTTGGGTCCTCACCGTCATGCCATGAATTGTCAGATTCAAACAAACTTTCACAAAAAAATATATCATTTAAAGGCAAGTATGCAACAGGCTGTGATGTATTGATGCAAATTGTTTGGTGTTAACAAGAGGAATCACACCCTAATTTTTCTTCAGTTTTACCAGGATGGACGAAGGAGAAGCATTAGAAATAAACTTACCACACTGTAACAAAACATCCCGATTTTTAGAAAATCTGGGAATATTACCATGAACATTTACATATTTGGTATGTTTTGGTTTAATATACACCACATTGGAAGCATAAAAGGGAATCGTGTTTGACAACGAAATATATTATATTATCCTGACGAACTATTAAATCTATACCAATCAAATCAGCTGCAATATGAGCTGTAAAATCAAGGGTGAAGCCTTGTATAGAAACTTGTGGTCTTAATTTGATAGAGTGTATCTTCTAATCCGAGTCATCCCTTTACACATCCCCCCCTCTTAAAGATGGCCCCCGGGCAAGAAAAAAACCAAAAGAAAAAACCAACAAATTAACACAAACGCTCACAGAAACACACCATTTAAAATAGGAACAATGAACTATAACCTAGTAATTGAACTGTAAAATGCCAACAGGAAAAGGAACATTTGATACTTGAAACTGTGTATTATGAGAATACACAATATAAAATAATATATTTGATGACTGCTACCCGGCATCTCCACCATGTTCTGTTGGGGTCGATGTGCAAAGGGATTGACTCGGATTAGAAGATTAAATACACTATCAAATTAAGACCACCATCTTTATTTAGGCTCACATAGCCACCTATCTCCTAAGGGAGATAACTCATACATGCAATACATATATTTCAGACCACAATATAGTAATATGATAGAACATGATAATACAATATGAGAATATTGATGAGAAAAGAAAAATCATAAATAGCCTTGAACACATGGACAATAGTGACCTCAATTTTTGGATGAGCTGGTTTGTAGTTGAGGTGCGAAAAGTTAATGGTGAGAAATATCCACCTAATTCCATCTTCAGTTTAGTTATGGGACTGGTTTCTTTATGCCTAAAATGTAAGAGAAATGTTGATATTTTGAAAAATAGTGATTTTGAAGAATTTTGACAGGTTCTAGATGGCCAAATGAAACAGCTCAATGATGATGCAGTGGGTCCAAAGTTTAGCAGGCCTCGAATTTTGACGCGAACGAAACGATCGTTCGCGTGTCGGTTACGCAAAGTCTAAATGGGCAGAACGAAAAATCGGTTACGTGAACTTTTGCCGTATAACGATAAAAGTAAAACTGTCTCAAATCAGTTTTCAATCGGTAAAACTCATCGTGAAGGTGGCAGGATGTTAAACTATTTCATTTTCAATACGCTACTAATAAAAATTCCACATTGTTTTATGGCAGTAGTATTATCTAACACGGGATCATCGCGTGAACCAATCTTAGGAAAAAAAATTTATTATCCTCATTCTCGGGCCAATGTTAGGCTATGCATATGATTAATATTGTTTCTTTGTTATTGTAGTAGGGCCTATGTAATGTAACTTTCATCTCTATTTGATCGTTTTATATAGATTTAATTGATTTTATTGTTTCAATGACGTTTTGGTTTTACTCTCACTTATTAAATTCAACAAACAATAGCTACTAAATAAATGTTACCTGTCAATAAAATATTATTAATAAAAAAAAAAGTTACATATCAGCTAGTTGTGATTTTCCGGCGTAACTAAACATTTATTAACTATTTGCCTAGAGTCGATTTTGTACTGTTGCCAGGGAATCGGCCAGTTCAGTCAGCTGTTAGAAAATGGCACAGCCAAATCGTAAACCAGAAAGCGTCACTGTTAAGACTTTCAATAAATGGTCATTCAATAAAGATTTTAAAATTGTTGAAATCGGCGATGATGGAAATATTGAAAAACTGGAATGTAAAGTTTGTTCGACACACCTCTCAGATATCAGAAAGGAAGCCAACAGACGTGGGATCAAGGGGGCAGTCATGTCCGGAATACAGAATTATGCCGATGGTGTAAGTTGTGTTCACAAAAGAAATATCTTGCGCCATATCAAATCAGATGGACTGCATGATTGGGCAAAACGTTAACTCGCCATTTACCTACCTACAATACACCACTAAACGACGTAACCGATTCACGTAACCAATCGGTTTCAAGAACGTTTGAGTCCGAACTATCGGTTACCGTCAACGATTTTTCGTTTACGCTGGGGAAGCAAATTTCGAGGCCTGGTTTAGGTAAATGTTCAATAAAATAGAAGACTCACAAACCATTTTTATACGCCCACATTATAATGTGGTCGTGTATTGTCGTCACCCCTGTCCAGCCGTCCGTCCGGCCACAATTGCTTGTGAACGCGATAGAGACTACAGTTTTTGTCGCATTTGAATGAAACTTGCTGTGATCATTTGTTTCGATGAGATCTCGGACAAGTTTGAATTTGGCGATTTTATGATGAACGGTTTTTATACGCCTCTGTCTGTCTGTCTGTCTGTCTGTCTGTCCACAATTGTTGTGAACACGATAGAGACCACATTTCTTGATTTTGACCAAATTTGGTGATTGTGTTTGTTATAACTCAAGGAAGAAGCCTAATGAAAATCAGACCAATCAAAAAATATTCAATGAGTTATTGCCCTTGTTTTTGAAAAATTTTTGTGAACACGATTAAGAGTGTGTCATGATGGATTTTGATGTAATTTGGTGTGATTGCTTTTTATTACTTAAGGATGAAGCCTATTGAAAATCAGACAAATCGAAAAATAAATTGATGAGTTATTGCCCTTGTTCTTGAAGACACATTCATTTTGTGTTCAAAAATGTATTGTGGACATGATAGAGAGATGGTTTCTGGATGGATTTTGACCATTTTCGGTGTGTGTGTTTGTTATCATCCAAAGATGAAGCCTGTCTGTCCGTCTGTCTGTCTGTCTGTCTGTCTGTCTGTCTGTCCGTCTGCCTGACCACAATTGTTGTGAACACGATAGAGACCACATTTCTTGATGGATTATGACCAAATTTGATGAGTGTGTTTGTTATAACCCAAGGAAGAAGCCTATTGAAAATCAGACCAATCGAAAAATATTCAATGAGTTATTGCCCTTGTTTTTGAAAATTTGTTGTGAACACGATTAAGAGTGTGTTTCTTGATGGATTTTGATGAAATTTGGTGTGATTGCTTGTTATTACTTAAGGATGAAGCCTATTGAAAATCAGACAAATCGAAAAATAAATTGATGAGTTATTGCCCTTGTTCTTGAAAACACATTCATTTTGCGTTCAAAAATGTGTTGTGGACATGATAGAGAGATGGTTTCTGGATGGAATTTGACCAATTTCGGTGTGTGTGTTTGTAATCATCCAAGGATGAAGCCTTCTGCCCACCTGTCTGTCTGTCAGTCTGTCTGTCCGTCTGCCTGTCCGTCTGCCACAATCGTTGTGAACACGATAGAGACCACATTTCTTGATGGATTGAGTCTTTGTAATGACCCGAGGATGAAGCCTATCGAAAATGAAGCCAATCGAAAAATATTTACTATGAGTTATTGCCCTTGTCCTAAAATTCCTTGTGAACACGATAGGAAGCCGGGTTCTTGATGGAATTTGAAACTTGGTGTGAGTGTTTGTTATGACTCGAGGATAGACCCTATTGAAAATCAGACTAATCAAAAAATATTTATTGAGTTATTGCCCTTGTTCTTTAAAACGTGTTCACTTTATCAGCCTCTGATTCTTTGTAGACTTGATAGAGATCTGGTTTCTTCCGAAAAATATTTACTTTGAGTTATTGACTTTGTCCAGAAATTTCTTGTGAATAGGAAGTTGTGTTCTTGATGTGTATTGATGAAAGTTGGTGTATTTGTAACATCCTAAGGATGTACCCTATTGAAAGCCAGGCAAATCAAACATATCTAATAGAGTTATTGTTCTTTAAAAAAGTGTTATATTTATTGTTTACAAGACAGAGAGGGCTGGTTTCTTCATGAAATTTGATGAAACTTAGTATGAGCCTTTGATAAGACACACAAAGAATACTTTCAGTAAAGATTGTGCCTTATGGCCCTCGCTCAATTTTTTGTGGATGTTATTTTCTTTGTATGATATTGTGGTTTGCAAATATTGTGTATTCAATTTGAGTAGCTTCCCTTGAAAGAAAATGGGGGTCTTTGAAATAATGAGAGTAGTTGAGTAAGTTATATCTATTGATTTATGGGCCATTCTATCACATTTAAACTTCAACAAATCACCAAGTAAGCCCAGGCTTAACATTTTATCAGATCACTTGTAAAATATTGCATTTACTGATACCTCTTGTCCACCGCCCGAATAACTTAGGCTGCCAATGGTGGGCGTATTACGATGGGCCATCGCTATTTTTTAGTTATTGCACTTGACTTAGTCAAAACGCGTCAAAATTGGCTTGTGAACATGATAGAGACTAGAGTTTTTATCGGATTTGAATTAAACTTGCGGTGATCATTTATATTGATGAGATCTCGGACAAGTTCGAAATTGGCGATTTTTCGACGAACGTTTTTTTAGTTATTACACTTGACTTAGTCAAAACGCGTCAAAAATTGGCTTGTGAACGCGATAGAGATCACAATTTCCATTGGATTTGAATGAAATTTGTTTCATTATTTATATTGATGAGATCTTAAAGGGATAATAGGCGTTAGAATACACTCGTCCTACGGCTTATATTTGTGTTTCATATTGACTATTAGTTAAATAAGTATGCATCCCACACTTTACCAAATTTTAAAAAGCCACAATAAAAATATATTCGGAATTTTAAAAAAAAATGAGCCAGCGACGATTCCATTCAGTTTGAGAATAAAAGCGTCTGGTAAATCAACGCTAAAACATCATTGTGGAATTCAACAGTAGGGGTCAAGGACGCGTGAAAACTCACATGTTAGAGTTACTTCCCTTTATATTTACACGATTTAAAAATCGCTTGATGGATGGCTCAAGCGTTTTATGATTAACTACTTTATTTTGGGGATTTATCGGATTTTAGAGGGATTTTGATGTATAGGTAAGTCCACTGATGGGTATATACTGTTATTGTCCAAATTTGAGTGAACTTAAGATTTTATGTTCTTTTTTAACGCCTATTATCCCTTTAAACAAGTTTGATAGTGATGCTTTTTTCGTGAACGTTTTTTCTGTTATTGCCCTTGACTTAGTCAAAAGGTGTCAAAACAGATTTGTGAACACCACAGGGACAACAGTTTTCACCTTATTTGAATGAAATTTGATGTGATCATTTTTATTGGTGTGATCTTGATAAGTTCAATATTTACTAATTTTCGATGAACTATATTTGAGTTATTGCCCTCGACTTAGTTCAAACTCATGAAAATTAGCTAGTAAATACAATAGAGACTAGGTTTCATCTGATATGAATCAAATTTGGTGTGAACATTTCTATTGATGAGAACTTGGATTAGACCTAAATAATGTTGGAGTATCTGCCCGTGTTGAAACAGAAAATATACATTTTAAAGTGGGCGTATCTTGCTATGCAACCACTTGTTTGAGTTATTGTTCAAATTAAATGCTGCCAGTGGGCATATGTTATCTTGCCTGGCAAGAAATCTTATTAAATCTTAAGGGGGTTGACAACCTTATCATTCGAGGTGTATTTCAATCAAGAAACGTATTTAGTTTATATCCATTCTATTTGACATTGAAAAAAACTCATTGAGTAAATTTTTTAGCTCAATCGCTTCAGTAGTATGTCAGATATCGATCCCTAAATATAATCTATTTATAGAACACAATGGGGTATTCCTTAATGTAGACGTACAAATTACGTTGTCAGTTGATATTTTTGAGTACTACGTCATCAGCTTTATAAACCTCTATGACCTTTTCTACGTTTGTCGATCAGCCATTGTTATTGTCGGCATGCGCAGTGAGAGTATAGGGGGAATCCAGAAGTCATGTGATGTCCCATAAATCATTACGTCACATGTAAACAGAGAAATTCTATGATTGGTGGGTGAGGGTGTTTGACATGTGCTAATCCATTGTATTAGCACTCCAATTATGTGGTTATCGGTGCATTTTTTTTTATAAAATGAACAGTTTTTTAAAAATTCAATTTTTCGTAAATGCACATGCAAAATTTTGTCTTCTATCGATATCTTCAAAACGAAACAAAATTTTCCAAAAAGCCAACGTGACATTGTAGAGATACACGTAGACTTGTGTTATGCAAAATTTCAACCTTCTATATTAAATAGTCTAGTAGATATGCTAATTTTAAGGGAATACTTGAAGTTCTTTCATACCCTATTTCTCAAAGTTGAAATGTCATAAAGAAATAAATTTTATATTTTTGGATAGCTGAAAGTCCCCTCTTTCCATTGATATTTAAATATTTCAGATAGGTGGAAAAGAAGTGGTTGAAATCGTCATTTTTTTGTACATAGGTTAGGGTTGTCAACACCCTTAAGGGTAGATTAATAAGTGATGCAAAAAATTTTATGACTTTAGTTTTATTTGTACAACATGTCAATATTTTATCCAATAATTAGGCCGTAGTTACTTGATTGTTTGTCTCTCATGACCCGCCCGCATGTTTTTCCCACTGACGATAATCACGCATGTGTCTAATTATTGCCAAAAATTAGAAATTTAGTATAGCAGCCGCCCGCTTGTATAAAATAACCTTAAGAGGTCACTGAATAACCTCAGTTTCAAGTTATATTTTTGGCGTTTTAACCCTTGAACATTATACAAAAAGAAATTTTAATCGGTTTAATATTTTGTTTCATTGACATTATTCTGCGAAGTCGAGTATGTCCAGACACAATGAGTCCAGCCAAATCATATTCAACATTATTTTGTTTTGTTGACATTGTAATACGTCCCAAGTGGTCTTTTTTTTTGTAAAAACCAGTTTACAAAATATATTTTTTCCAAAAAACTTTTAGGCAATAAATAATGTATAAATTTATCTAGTCGTAAATTAGAAGATTCAATATTCAATTGTTATTTTTAACTGAGCTAGATCTAGTGTTATTTTAATAGCAACGTCCGTAGCGCAGTTATTTCTGATTATCAAGACTATACTTTGACTGTGTTTTCTGTGTAGAATTACGTCTGGATAATCAGATAAAATCTCGCGTGCTGTTGTCGAACTTTCCATCCGTCTCACTTCACACTACACCGGCAGTGTTGTGTTAACTAAGAATTCAAAAATTGTACTGAAACCTACAACAAAATTGGTTCCGGATGATAGCAATTTCCAAAGTATATGCGATTCTTTCATCGCTAATGCCTGTGAAATATTTTGCCGCCACGAGGAAGAACTTACAATCAGCGATAGGCCTAGTCAAACTCAAAGCGACGACAATCAAGATGTCGGCAGCCACAGTAAACAGAATGCAAACGTTTTATACGCCCACATGGAAATGTGCACCATAAAACTTATAATAATGATTGAACATCCAAACCAATCATAATAATAATAATAATAAACTCTATATTTTACATGGGTCAGAATTAGGCCCAATACACAAGGACATGGTCCTGTCTCACATTCAGCCCATGGGGCAATACATTGGAAAAAAAAAAAAAAGAAAAAAATCAAAAAATCAAAAAATCTAAAGTACATAATATCTCAATATACAATTCGTCTGAAATACTAAAAATACACAAGTACATGTGTATCAAATGGACAGATATATGTTACGGCGATCAAGTACATGACCACAAAACAAATAACAATACTCCACATACAATTTGTTTAAAAATACACAAGTACATGTGCATGAAATGGACAGATTTTCAACCTTCAATTTGTTTATAAAATGGATGTAATATATATAATATAATGGTGATCACAGTTTAAATTAATAAGCTGGATTCTAATGACAGGATACAAAGTGAGTCAAATCCAAATTGAAAAACACTGTCATATAAAAAAACATTTTTTTCCAACGTTTCCCTCTAATACAATAGAGCTTCCTCAGGGAGGGCTAAATACAAAATGAAGAGAAAAGGACAGTTAGTACAAAAATTATGACGTCATAATGCTAATGACCTCACCAGTCCTACATAACAACATTGATAACAAAATGTTATTATGTAGGACTGGTGAGGTCATTAGCATTATGACGTCATAATTTTTGTACTAACTGTCTTTTTATTGTATTAGAGGGAAACGTTGTAAAAAAATGGATTTTTATATGACAGTGTTTTTTATGTGGATTTGACTCTCATGGAAATGTGGACGTATATTGCCGTAGCCCCTGTCCGTCCGTCCGTCCAAATTTGTTGTATCCACGATAGAGGCTACAGTTTTTATCCGATCTTAATGAAACTTGGTATACATGTATGTATTGATGATATCTCGGTCAAGTTCGAAAATGGAAATTATCGCATGAACGGTTTTTTAGTTATTGCACTTGACTTAGTATTCTGGTCTCACTTACCTTCCTCTTTTCCTATATGTAAGGTCTGGGGTAAAGGCAACGCTCTAGGATACACTTATGACTATGAGAGAGAGCATTCGATTTACTTCAAACCTCCCAATACTTAATTCATGTTTTTGTTTTTTATTTCAAAAGAAACAGAACCCTTAAACTGCACTAACACAAATGAGGTATCCTCAGGTTACCCATAAATTTTTTAATACCTTGAGTATTAAAATGCAACCCATCTTTCAAATTAAACAGTTGAATATTAGAATTATCTATAAACCCCCAAGCATTACGAAATGCCATTTCCTTCAAAATGTTGTTAAAGCTTTTAACTCGGTCCGATTCTACCCTACTGTTCAACACTACTTCCGACAAAAATATTGTCGAGAAACCCAGAACATTTTGTTTTTGAACTTTATGGAGCACTTGCTCCAACAATTGACATTTAACATGAACATTGTTTTTCCTTAAGAGGTCATTGACACCAACATGAATTATCAAATAGAAATATTTAACAAACAATGGTAAAGTTCTTACATTAACCATAATATCATCGATAGTAGCTCCTGGAATACACAAAACTTTTATCGTTTCATAATGAAATAATGGCTTGACCAAAGAGTCACCTAACAAAACGATAGGGGTATAACAGTCTGGTGCCAAGCAAAATGCTTGTAAACGTTAATTGTGATGCCCATATTCGTATCGCCCACAAATTCCATTGGATACCTGTTTTATCTGGTAAAAACCCTCTTTTGCTCGGGTATAAGAATGTGTTTTTATCCCCTTTATGGGCCACAATTAACGATTCACTTGCCACATTATTTAGTTTTGGAAACCACACTGGAATGGGTAAAATTCCAGGAACTATTATTGTACATGAAACCTGTTTTTGTAGAATGTAATTAATTACAGGAAGGATCAAATTAAAAGGAGGGAATACGTAGTAATTTTCTGTTCCAGATAACAATTGCGCAAATACATTTATACCCGCAGAACACGGGGTTTCCCAGGGGGTATAATGTCGCAAGACATTTCCCTTCGCGTCTTTCATTGTATTACAAACTAAAGACATCAAATCCACTGTGTGTGGTCCAAATGCTAGATCCACTCTGCTGAACGCTAAATCTGATAAACATGCATCTGATTTGGATAACATCCTAGATGGTGAATCAGCTTGATTATTTTCAGATTTAACAAAAATCAAATTTAGATAGATATTGTTATTGAGAAGAACGAAAAATAGTTGCTTGAAAATTGAATTCAGTTCGTGTGAACGACTATATTTGTTATTCCAAGCATCTATTAAACATTTGTTATCAACTAAAACATCTAGTCTGGCATCAATTACCTTTGGAGGAATGGAAATAATGGCAAATAGTAAGGCCTTAGCCTCCTTAATAACAATAGGTTTTTGAAAATCTTCCTGACTAAAATAATCTCCGAATTTGTGTTCGTCATCTTGCATTAGAACAGATCCCCATTTGTAGTTAGAAGCGTCTGTCGCTAAGTATACAACTGTATGGGTTTCCGACCTCCAAGGAAAACAGCCTTTCCAATTATCAATAAATTTCCAAAATAAAATTTCGTCTCTTAAATCATCTGAAATTATTACCGAATCAAATTTAGATGAGAGTAAATGCGAAATAGTTCTAAAGCAACATGAAACGAACAACTTTGCTGCTGGAATTGCCAAAGAGAAAGATACGCATTTATCTGCAAATCTCTGCAAAGATACTAAAGACACACATACTGATGACAAAATACTATCTCTTAAATCTACAAATTTAGTTATTTTTGGTTGCGTCAACAGAAATGCTTGATTCCTTGAATCGATTTTCATTCCCAAATATTCTAAGGTTTGCAAAGGAAATAACTCTGATTTAGAGAGACCTGTACAGTATCCTAAACGGATAACAATCTGACATACCATATATATTGCTAAACGTGATTTGTCAAAATCTGATAGTGTATTTGAAATCACTGTGCCAACAAACCTGTCGTCGATATAAACCAAATTATTCACGCCTAACTTTCTCAAATATGAAGCCACAGATCTACTTAGAGTGTGATAAACAAAAGCAGAATTTTTCCAACCAAATGGGATTGTGTTGCAAACAAAATAATTATCCCCCCAACAAAAGCCAAAAAGAGGGCGGCTCTCTTTTTTAACCAAAACGTAGTCATAACCAGATTTATCATCTAATTTTGTCATGTAAGAATTACTCGGAACAATTCTTGGTATATCATTCAACGAATCTAGCGAAAAGGGCGTGTCTGCCATCCACAAATTGAGGTACCGCATATTCAGACATAACCTTGGTTTTGTAGGTTCTACTGTTAATGGAGAAACTACAAACGGGGGTAAACTATTGACAGGTCCCCAATATGAAATTGCACCCGTATGTAGTCTAGCCTGAATTTCTTTGTTAATAAAATCTGTGAATTCACTACAAATGGAAGAGTTTGGCAACCTCTTTGGGGATGGGTAATCTGAATCAAATTTACTATTGGCGTAAGAGCCTTTAAAATGAGTCACAAATTTGTTTACGTCCACGCCATTTTCCAACCAATCTAAAATCATATGCGACTCCTCACAAGAATCAAGAATTTCTTTCCAACAGTCTACTTTCTTATTCAAACCACCCGCCTTAAAATGTTTTGGGTCCCTGAATACTAAATTTTCAATATTAACATTTTCAACCAACGCGTTTTCCGCTGGCACTGTCTCATGCCAAGAACAGCTTACACCTTTATAATCAACCCATTGTTCTACTTCTGAAACCTGTCAATAAATACAAATTATTTACAACCCAAAGTTCCACTTTTGAAACGTCAATAAATACAACTCTACTTGTTCTTGTCACATCTAGACGCGGGATGGCCGGTTACACCACATTTATAACAAACCAGTTTTGACAATTTAGAAGGTGACCTTTGTCTTCGATTAAATTTAGAATTAGATTTTTCAGATGCATCCCCCCATGACTTCAAAAATTTGTGTTCCTTCTCCATTAATTTATATTCGGTTGCCGATGAAAGCATCAGGACAACCAGCGAACCCACATTAGGTAATTTTTTATTCGCTAAAAATCGTTGAACAATGAAAGCATATTCACTAGATTTCTTATCCCGGTTTTCCTGGCTTTTTCATCCAATAAAATCAACTTTTGATGCAGGGTATCCAAATTGATCGTATTCTTTCACCTCTCTTACCATAGTTTCCACTGACTCTTGCTCAATCTTTTTCTGCTGGCTTTCAACCTGTTCTTTCAGTTTCTTGACCTCCTCTTTAATGTCAAACTACAAAACAGAAATGGTTATAAAATATCTAACTCTTTCCAATTCTGTAACAAATTAGCCACCATTGTCACAGAACCAGAATGCATTAAATCAGAGTTCGATTCTGAAGCTAATAAATGTACATTATTTGACTGATTCACTACGGAATGTGGAATACTATATTGAGCTAACATGCCTACAGAATTCCACCCTACATGAGATATAATGTCTGAGTCATTAACACCTTTCTGGCGTAAGCTAATTGCACAACCAGATCTTATGCCGTGTGGAGTTTCTCCGTTCCTCAAACCGACTTCTGTCAAATGCTTCCTCAACCGCGGATTCATGGCTGAAGAAATTACAGGAGCATCTTTTACAACCTCCTTCCCAGAACATGTAGGACGGAACAAAAACCCTGTTTTTAAGTCTATGCCTAATTTCATACACTCTTTGATATACGACTGTAACTCCGAAACAGGACAATACTCCCCTTGTTCTAACATAGGAATAATGAGCCTCCTAGGTGTACCTGAAATTGTTTTTCCCTCGGTCATATGGATATATAAACCTGAGCGGTCAGGAAGCCACCGAACTTGAGATGTTTGCATTTTTCCTAAATGGCCAGCCCTATCTCCAGTATAACACATTAACTTGAAATAAGCCTTATCCCGCAATAAACAATACCTTGATTTCAAAGACAACGTAGCCTTCTCCAAATCATACTGTAGCGAACGACACATTTTAATTATCTTGTTAAGAAATACTGGTGGCGATTTTTTCTTGATTAATAACGATCTTGCCTGCTCCACACGCACTGCTCTTAAATGGTTTTTGACAGCTGGAGAAACTAAAGGGTTTCCAACTCCTAATCTTAAACACCATTCCGAACCTCTTCCAAAGTCCCTAAAAATTACTCTTAATTGACCAATTAGAGAATCCACAGACGAAGACGCCATTCTAAATGGACAACCACAGGAACCACTTTGTAAACCCAATCGTCGTACACAGCTTTTTAAATGTACTTGAGTTTTGCCATTTTTCTCCTTCCATATTAGAAATTGTCTTATGTTAAAAGGTGTAGCATCTTCTAGTGACCGTGGTATATTGAAAGATTAGCTAAGAAATCAACCAACTCCAATTTTAATTTTTCCTTAGTTTTCGTGTATTTTGTTTCACAAAGATTGCTATCTAGTTCTTCTAAACGACCCTGCAAAGTACTATTCCAAACCTGAAAGACAATACAGACCTATTTCAAACTGATTTCTTCACATACCTCTCTGTGCACCCACACACACCTAGCCATCAAGTTTACAGGCTAACATTTTCAACATCATCAATTTATTATAACCATTTTTAAGACAATGTGCTAGAAACTTAATTACCGGCTAACGATAACAAAACTATAGTATCCTATCAACCCATTAACTTACCGGCAATTAATTATTAGTACCTTGTTAAATACTGACTTACTCAGACAACTTTCTTACAGCCTTTTTAACTACATGCTGGCACTGCCACAACTTCCTAAGCATTGTGTTACTTAGCTGCAAATACTACCGCAACTTTCTGGACATTGTTAATTACTGGCTAACACTACCTTAACTCCTAAACATCGTGGTTATTTCTAGCTACCGTATAATTCCGAATATAGTGCGCAGGCATGTATAATGCGCACCCCTTCCTTGCCTCCGCGAAATCGGGGAAAATTCATTTACCCATGTATAGTGCGCACCCCTTTTCGCGGCAAAAATACGACTTTAAGTTGCCATTTCACAGACACCGATATCAGGAAATAGTTGTCAATACGTAAGTCACCATTCATAGATTTTTTTTATAATAAACAATGTTCCACTGCAACTTACGTTTCTACTATTTATTTTTATAATAAAATCCATTTTAATCCAGTAGTTATTGCTTCTAATCTCTCGTAATGGTATTATTGAGTGTTATTTATAAATCATGTATCATGCTATTAATTTACGGTACCGAGGATGATATTCATCTTGAAGAAAAATGTGCAATTACCCGGTAAACTTTGACGTATTGAAGAAGATATCATTGACAGGAATTCGAAGGGCTAACGGTAACTGACTTGGTGTAAGACTAATAGGCCCAATTATACTTGTAATCATAATGCGAATAATAATCATGATATTGCGTCAGTTCATTTTGTGTGAATACTTGATTATTATACTAATCGATAAATTGTACACGACTTAACTGAGATACCGCTCTATTACGCTTCTCACCTGATTCGGTATTTTTAATGCTATGGACGCTACCGAGGATGATATTCATCTTGAAGAAAAATGTGCAATTACCCGGTAAACTTAGACGTATTGAAGAAGATATCATTGACAGGAATTCGAAGGTCTAACGGTAACTGACTTGGTGTAAGACTAATAGGCCCCATTATACTTGTAATCATAATGCGAATAATAATCATGATATTGCGTCAGTTCC
Organism: Nipponacmea schrenckii; assembly: GCA_030562195.1. Taxonomy (NCBI): domain Eukaryota; kingdom Metazoa; phylum Mollusca; class Gastropoda; family Lottiidae; genus Nipponacmea; species Nipponacmea schrenckii. Next base: position 16,535,557 of record CM060200.1, on the reverse strand, counting down.
TTTTGTGTGAATACTTAATTGTGATTGTTTCGTTTGTTTAACGTAAATAAATATCATTGTCTTTCTTAATTAAGTCTTTAATCATCGCTGGAGTGACACGATTCGCTCAATAGTTTATTTTTATCGTCTGCTTTTACCCCCTGCATAGATTTATCGACTAGTATTGCCTCTCAACGGAAATGAAAAAATTGACGGCGTGAACCTTGTGTATCATATCTGATGAATAATTAGGAAACCATTGGATTATATTAAAACCCACTTATTCTGGTAACCGTATTTATATTCAGGCAAGACTCGATTACGTATTGAGGCATGTCATGAAGCATGACAATCAATTGTTCCTACTATAAAAGCCATTGAAAATGCTTTGCCCGTGAACATTATTTTTATACGCCCACATAGAAATGTGGACGTATATTGTTGTCGCCCCTGTCCGTCGGTCCGTCGGTCCGTCGGTCCGTCTGTCAACAATTGTTTGTGGACACTGTAGAGACTACAGTTTTTATTGGAATTTCTTGAAACTTGGTATACTTGTTTATAATCACTCAAGGAAGAACCCTATCGATTTTGGTATGATTCCGAAAAAAATTCCTGGAATTCTTGGACTTTGAATTTCAAATTGTTCTGTTTGTAAACAAAAGCTTGTGGACACTGTAGAGACTCCATTTCTTTATGAATCTTTTTGTAACTTGGTATATTTGTTTATTACCATCCAAGGAAGACCCCTATTGATTTTGATATGATTCTGAAAAAAATTCCTGGAATTCTGGAACTTGGAATTTCGAATGTACTGTTTCTCATCCGTCTGTCAACAATTGTTTGTGGACACTGTAGAGACTACAGTTTTTATTGGATCTTCTTGAAACTTGGTATACATGTTTATTACCATTCAACGAAGACCCCTATCGATTTTGGTATGATTCCGAAAAAAATTCCTGGAATTCTTGAACTTTGAATTTCAAATTGTTCTGTTTGATAACAAAAGCTTGTGGACACTGTAGAGACTCCATTTTTTTATGAATCTTTTTGTAACTTGGTATATTTGTTTATAACCATCCAAGGAAGAACCCTATTGATTTTGATATGATTCTGAAAAAAATTCCTGGAATTCTGGGACTTGGAATTTCGAATTGTACTGTTTGTCATCCGTCTGTCAATAATTGTTTGTGGACACTGTGGAGACTACAGGTTTCATTGGATTTTCTTGAAACTTGGTATACATGTTTATTATCATTCAATGAAGACCCCTATTGATTTTGGTATGATTCCAAAAAAAATTCCTGGAATTCTTGGATTTGAATTTCAAATTGTTCTGTTTGTAAACAAAAGCTTGTGGACACTGTAGAGACTCCATTTCTTTATGAATCTTTTTGTAACTTGGTATATTTGTTTATTACCATCCAAGGAAGAACCCTATTGATTTTGATATGATTCTGAAAAAAATTCCTGGAATTCTGAAAAAATTCCTGGAATTCTTGGATTTGAATTTCAAATTGTTCTGTTTGTAAACAAAAGCTTGTGGACACTGTAGAGACTCCATTTCTTTATGAATCTTTTTGTAACTTGGTATATTTGTTTATTACCATCCAAGGAAGACCCCTATTGATTTTGATATGATTCTGAAAAAAATTCCTGGAATTCTGGAACTTGGAATTTCAAATTGTACTGTTTGTCATCCGTCTGTCAACAATTGTTTGTGGACACTGTGGAGACTACAGTTTTTATTGGATTTTCTTGAAACTTGGTATATATGTTTATTATCATTCAATGAAGACCCCTATCGATTTTGGTATAATTCCAAAAAAAATTCCTGGAATTCTGGGACTTGGAATTCGAAGTTGTTCTGTCTGTCTACAATTGCTTGTTGGCACTCTAGAGACTACAGTTTTTGATAGATCTCTTTGAAACTTTGTTTTTATATGCCCACATAGAAATATGGACGTATATTGTTGTCGCCCCTGTCTGGAATTCTGTGACTTGGAAAAATTCCTGGGATCTCTTTGAAACTTTGTATACAATATGTTTATTATCACTCAAGGAAAAACCAATATACATTTTGGTCTGATTACGAAAAGAATTCCTGGAATTCTGTGACTTGGAAAAATTCCTGGAATTCTGGGACTTGGAATTTAAAGTTTTCTGTGTGTCGTCAATTGCTTGTAGACAATGCAGGAAGTACAGTTTTTTATATACCCAAATGGAAATTCGGAAGTATAATGTTGTTGCCCCTGTCCATCCGTCTGTTCGTCTGTCAGCCCGTTTGTTTGTGGACACTGTAGAGACTACAGTTTTTATAGAATTTTCTCATACTTGTTCATTATCATCTAAGGCAGACCCCTATTGATTTTTGTTTGATTATGAAAGAAATTCCTTCAATTCTGGAACTTTGGATTTCAAAATTTGTTCTGTCTTTCAACCATTTCTTGTGGACACTGTACAAACTATATTTAATACATTTGATGAAACTTGGTATGAGTATTGAAATAGATAAGATGGTGGTCAAGTTCTAATTTGACAATTTTCCATGAACAGTTTTTTAGTTTTTGCCCTTAACTTCAATATTAATTCAGTGAGTGTATTTGAGTTATTGCTCTATTTATTTTTCAAATTCAATGCTGCCAGTGGGCGTATGTTACCTTGCCTGGCAAGCTATCTTTGTTGGTACCTCTCGTCTTCACGTAACATTTTCCATTTTAAAAACAAAGTTATTAACTTGAATCATTTTAGTTTTGTTCAAATATTTAACAATAAATATTTAATTTATAAGATATTAATCATATTGGGCCGTTATTAAAATCATAATTCAATCTTTTACACAAATCAATTTTACCGCGAGTGTCGATGAAGGAAGACAAAATGGCGGATTCTTAACATCGACTTGCGGCATTTTCTTTGGGAAAAAATACCCCAAATTTATTTACCCGTATATAGTGCGCACCCCCTCTTTGTTGGGCCCATTTTATGGCAAAAACCTGCGCATTATACACGGAAATATACGGTAACACTACCACAACTACATAAGAGTCGTATAGTGGCTGGTTAACACTACCCCAACTTTCTAAGCAACGTGTTAATTGCTGGCTAACACTACCACAACTTCTTAATCATCGTGTTAAATTACTGGTTAACACTACCACACCTTAAATCATAAATCTTTGCTTTGCGACCTAGGCCAGTGCCTTTATGAGACTTAATTCTCATCACCATCTAACACAACCTTATAAACATCGCGTTAATTACTTGTTAACACTATCACAACTACCTAAACATTGTGTTAATTATAGGCCAACACTACCTCAACTTCCTTTGTATCATGTACCTAAACATGTAAGTATTGTGTTACTGTTAATCACTTGCTAACATTACAATGACTTCCCAAACGCTGTGTTCATTACTGGCTAGCACTACTACAACTTCCAAAACACTGTTTACAACTGGCTAACACTACCACCCGTTTCTAAGCATCGTGTTAATTACTGGCTTAGACCGTCCAAAACTTTCTAAGTATCAAGCTGATTACAGGCTAATACTATCACAACTTCAAAAACATACATATTAATTCCTGGTTACACCACCCAACTTCTTAAGGATCGTGTTAAATACTGGCTAACATTACCACAACAATAAATTTACTAAACATCGTGCTGATTACAGGCTAACGCTACCACAAACCTTAGTATCGTGTAAATTGCTGGCTAACATCACCACAACTTCCTTAACATTGTGTTAATTATTGATTAACACTGCCATCACTACCAAAACACTGCTACAATTGCTGGCTAACACTTCATAATTATTTTGTATCTGTTTGAGTGGATACATTTTTTTTTTTGCTTTTTTAATTTAGTAATCATACTAACGACTAATGTTTTACTATAATCAATATCTTTTGCTATGTGACCTAGGCCAGTGCTTTCATTGAGACTTAGTCTCAACACACCTTAATACTACATCAAATTCCAAAGCACTGTTAGTTACTGGTTAAGACTACCACAACTTCCTAACCATCGTGTTAATTACTGGCTAACACTACCACAACTTCCTAAACTTCGTGTTAATTACTGGCTAATACTACCACAACTTCCTAAACATCGTGTTAATTACTGGCTAACACTACCACAACTCGTCAGTATTGTGTTAATTACTGGCTGACACTACCACAACTTCCTAAACAATGTGTTAATTACTGGCTAACACTACAAAAATTTCCTAAACAATGTGTTAATTACTGGCTAACACTACCAAAACTCGTCAGTTTTGTGTTAATTACTGGCTAACACTACCAAAACTTTCTGAGCAACGTGTTAATTACTGGCTAACACTACCAAAACTCGTCAGTATAGTGTTAATTACTGGCTAACACTAACACCACTTTCTGAGCAACGTGTTAATTACTGGCTAACACTACCACAACTTCCTAGACATCGTGTTAATTACTGGCTAACACTACCACAACTTCCTAAGCTTCGTGTTAATTACTGGCTAACACTACCACAACTTCCTAAGCAACGTGTTAATTACTGGCTAACACTACCACAACTTCCTAGACATCGTGTTAATTACTGGCTAACACTACCACAACTTCCTAAGCATCGTGTTAATTACTGGCTAACACTACCACAACTTCCTAGACATCGTGTTAATTACTGGCTAACACTACCACAACTTCCTAAGCATCGTGTTAATTACTGGCTAACACTACCACAACTTCCTAAGCATCGTGTCAATTACTGGCCAACACTACCACAACTTCCTAAGCATCGTGTCAATTACTGGCTAACACTACCACAACCTACTGAACATCGTGTTAATTACTGGCTAACACTACCACAACCTACTGAACATCGTGTTAATTACTGGCTAACACTACCACAACCTACTGAACATCGTGTTACTTACTGGCTAACACCACCAAATCTCGTCAGTATTACTGGCCAACACTACCACCCCATCCTAAGCACCGTGGTAACATTACTACAGCATTGTAAGCACCGTGTTAATTCCTGGCTAACATTACCCTACCTTTTTAATAATCGCATTACTTTAAACCCTTCTTTCTAAAACTAAAACAAAGTACCTGCCAAATATCAATCTTAACTTTTATAGACTGAACATTAACTAAAAACACCACCTATTTCCAAAAAAAAACATTAATCTTCACATGTATGCACCTTACTCCGAAATATTGCGCACATTACCGAATGACATTGCTAACACCACAAGTTCATGAGAAAATGTGTTTTAGAAAATAAAACTATATATAATTAGTTTATTGCAAGTTTGGACAACTTCTAAAATATTGAAGCCGATTAAATTCAAGCATCCACTTCCTAGAGTAGCTATAAGAACAAGTTAATTAAAAAGTAACGAAGCGTTAACTTTCCTAATACTATTTACCGAATAAAACTGTATGTCTTCTCAGAGCTATGCTATTTAAAGAATAAACTGCATCCATTTTCCTAAATCAATGCTATTCACATAATTCTGGGTAAGTTTTCCCAAAACTATATATTAATAACAACACTGCATAGGTTTTCTTAGAGATATCGTATTTACCAACTTTGAGGTACCTTCGAATAACAATGCATACATACTTAAAATACCTTAACTTTCGTAGAACAATGTTAATTTCCATAAAACTCTGCCTCAATTTTTCAGAATTATTTCAAGTTATAACATAACACCGTCTTAACATAAACTTACTAAAATGAACTGACAATTCATGTTTAACCTGTTAACATTGCCACTTCCTACTATTTCCTGCCACTACATTGTGTCACTTCTCAACAAATTTCCAGACAATGGCCGAGAAAATCACTTCTCACAATGAACATGTACGGAATAAACATTGCCTCCAACTTCTACAATAAATAATTTCTAATCATAGCTTCTTTAAAATGAATGTTCAAAAAGCTTATCAAAAAGAGTGTCGAAAGCTAACCTAATAAACCTACATAATAAAATCCACATATTGATAAAACTTACAAACAAATTACCTCTTTATCTAATTCTGGTTGTTTCCTTTTTTTGAAGGATGAGGGTTCTGTTTCTTTCTTTTTGATTACCTTAAAAACCAAATGTTATTGCATATGAATATGGGAGAAACGTATTTACATGTACATCCAATAATAATACCAGTAGTTCATCCATCTCTGACTAAATTGATTGCAAATGACACAAAACAGGCATTTCTATACCTAAATTAAAAACTATCCCGATAAACATGAACCACATGTTTCTGCTATTTATTGAATGTATTTTTTAACATTTCAAAACAAAAACTTCATTAAAGATTCATGTTACTTGCTCAAGATTTGAGTCGATTCAATCTGAACACCATTAACGAACCCGAGGGACGCTAATTAAGTAGGTCACTGCACGTGTTCTACAGTCGAGCTAAATGCAACTATTTTTGCCAAGAAAATTAACTAAATCTAAATGTACTTACATCAATAACCGCATTTGTGATCTCTGAGGCCTGAGCATTAGTAATATTGTCCCATGCCTCAAGATCTAATATTGCCAAAATATCGTCCAAACCTCCGTCCTGCAACAAACCAACCTCATTCAACCATACTTTTAATTCAGATTTACTTGCCGTTTTCAAGTTGTTACCCTTATACTCGTTCCATTCTTTTGTACCTTTTTTATAAGTTTTCATAATCTGAATTAAATCACTTCGATTTACCGATGAAGCCATTAGGTCTGCACAGGTCGGGGGTTGGGTGGCAAGTGATATAATTAATCAGTCACATGATCCATACCGGCAAAGGGGGAGATAAGTGAGAACAGTAAAAACGCGTCAAATTTGGTTTGTATCCACAATAGAGGCTACAGTTTTTATCCGATATTAATGAAACTTGGTATACATGTATATATTGATGATATCTCGGTCAAGTTCAAAAATGGAATTATTGCATGAACAGTTTTTGAGTTATTGCCCTTGAATTAGTAAAAACGTGTCAAATTTGGGTTGTATCCACAATAGAGGCTACAGTTTTTATCCGATCTTAATGAAACTTGGTATACATGTATATATTGATGATATCTCAGTCAAGTTCGAAAATAGAAATAATCGCATGAGCGGTTTTTGAGTTATTGCCCTTGACTCAGTAAAAACATGTCAAATTTGGGTTGTATCCACAATAGAGGCTACAGTTTTTATCCAATCTAAATGAAACATGGTATACATGTATATATTAAGGATATCTCGGTCAAGTGGAAATGGAAATGGAAATTATCGCATGAGCAGTTTTTGAGTTATTGCCCTTGACTTAGACAAATCTTGTTAAAATTTTAGTTTTGATGCAATAAATCCTCCAATTTTCAGAGTATGTTGATGAAACTTGGTGTGAGCATTGGAATTGATTAGGCCTCAGTCAAGTTTGAATTTGACAGTTTTTCAATGAATTTTTATTGCCCTTTACTTAGTAAAATTGCGTCAAAATTCTATTGTGGTTGCAATAAGAAGCTTTAATTTTAATTTTGATGGAACTGGGTGTAAGCATCAGAATTGATAAGACATTAGTCAAGTTTGAATTTCTGACTTTTTTTAACAAATGGCTTTTGGGTTATTGCCCTTGACTTAGTAAAATTGCCTCAAAAATATTTGTGGGTGCAAAATAAGCTACAATTTTTTAATAGATTTGATGAAACTTGGTATGAGTATTGAAATAGATAAGATGGTGGTCAAGTTCTAAATTGACTATTTTCCATGAACTGTTTTTGAGTTTTTGCCCTTAACTTCAATATTAATTCAGTGAATGTTTTTTGAGTTATTGCTGTATTTATTTTTCAAATTCAATTCTGCCAGTGGGCGTATGTTACCTTGCCTGGCAAGCTATCTTTTGATATAGAAGAAGTTTTGATCCGGTATGGGCAGGAATGGGTGGCCCTTGGAAAATCTGTCTTGACTAATTTAAATGCCTTTGTGTTGAAAAATGAGTTTAGCAGTAAATCCCCAATGACTTTGAAAATTCGTGTCAGCGAATTGCCTCATCAGGATCCGGCCAAGTTCTGTCATATTTCCAACAACAGTGGGCCACTTGCCGAATTAAGTGAAAACACCTCCAAAGCTCCATGGTGGCTTAAAATGTGCTTTCCTCAATATAAAACCAGAATAATTGAGTCAGATTTCGATTTTATTAGTAGGGCAACAGAACCAGAGACAACCATATATTCCAAACTCCAAGATATGTGTAAAGAACATCACACAAATTGTAAAAATTTACTTTATGATGCAATTTTGATGACTCTTAAAAAACTTTGTGATGGTGTGAAACCAGGCCATTTGAATGACTTCATGGCTCTTATTTCCTGTGTTCGAGACTGTCTATGGTATATTGGTCCTCATAGTAAGACATTTTTGGATAGGGGATGTACAATACCAAGCAATTTGAAACCACTGATTGGATTCAATTACCAAAAACTTTCATCACATGGGGTAAAACAATTATCAGTCAGCATATTACAGCATATTATCTGGTAATTTAGAAAAATCATATCTACATAATGATAATCTAAACATGGTGTTCCAAGAATGTGAAAAACTGACAGAATGTCTGGTTAAATACATAGATTATCTTCAGTCAAAATCGAAACAAGTAGTTGATGAAGATGACAATGAAGGGAGAAATTATGATAATCGCATTGAAATAATTAAATATTTTAGTGATGATAATGGTAAATCCAAAGTTTATACTTCACATGAGAAAGACATACTAAATGAAATGAAACAAAAAATTCTAACTTCTGGTGGGTTTTAAAATCCAGTTAATATCAATGATTTCATTCCTGCGATACCTCATAAGCGTTTCAAGTTTTTTAAAAATTTCAGAGAAAATGGTTTGCCAATTAAAGATTGTGTTTTATTTACAGCATGTTTACCAAGTTGTAAAGGCTTTCTTTATTTCATTTGGAATGAAGATTCATCTGAAGATGATTCAGTCAGACTAACTCTACGTGAAAAAAATTAAAACAACACTTCCTAAATTTTATTCTCGTGCTCAAAAAAACAGGTGTCAAAAAATGGTGAATCTGTTGATGTTGGATAAAAGTAAACCAGCAGAATTTAGGGCTGTTTACAAACATTTAACTGGAGACGAGTCTATTTCTGAATACGAAAACAGTATACTGATTGATCAGAGATATATGGAAATTTGATTACAGGAAATTTAATGGCAGAACATCTTCATTTGATGCATTTTGGGACACATGTAGTGACCTAAAAAACCAACAAAACAGCAGTTGATGAGAGAAGACATGCGGAAATGTCTGCCTCTGGTGACATTATTACACACATGGCTGTTGAGTTCTAGAGATTTATATGAGCAGTGTTGCTTAGCATTTAAGAGTGCTGGACATAGTGAAGAAAATGTTCCTTCTTTCAGTTGGATTCAGTTTTGGCCTAAAAGTGCTTATCAGAGGACATCTCTTAACTATACTTGTCGCTTAAATGTCTAATTTATGATACAGCAAAGGCAGTTTCATAAGCATCATTCAGATCAGCACTATGCTGCTGCAATTTTTAATTATATTAAGTCTTTTGCTGTTATGTTTAAAGACCACTCTGCCTTTGTGTGTACAGATGATAAACATAAGATATCAGTTGGTGAACCTGGGTCTCCACTGGCATCTGTCGATCGTGGCACACGAGTGCCAGTTTCTTTAACATCAACATTTGAGGTTACTGACTATGATTTCTCACTGCTGCTACAGTAATTTTACTGAATGAAATTCCAGAATCTATTGATGGATCATGGTATAGGGGCTCCCCGAATGTTGCTGTCAAATTGACCACCACTGAGCCATCATCTGCCTTACGTAATACAAAAGAAGTTTCAGCAGTATTATGCGACAAGTATTCCGACTCAGTTCCTCCCATTCTAGTCTTGTACACAGATGGTGGGCCTGAACACAGGACCACATTTTTGTCTGTAAAAATTGCTCTTATTGCCTTGGCTAGGGCTCTTGATCTTGATTATCTTGTTGCTGCCAGGACCGCACCAGGTCATTCATATTCAAACCCAGCAGAAAAGGTTAATTGTATTCTTAATCTTGGACTTTTTGGCTTAGGGCTTATGAGAAAAAAAGTCAAGATCCATTTTTTGAAAAAAAACTGTCATCTGCTGCGAATTTAGAAGGTGTACAAAAGCTTAAGGACGATTTTGAAAACTTTAATAAACTTTTAGGGGCCACTGTAGATGACTGTGTCTCACTTATTGAAGGTAATTTTTCACGATTGAAATAAAAAGGGGAAATTTATAAAATCTAATCAGCAAATGTAAATGAAATAGATGATTTATTTAAAAATGCAGGGTTAGATAGCAGTTGCTCACCACGTGATACAAAAGCAGATTTAAGTAAACGTCCGATCTTGCAAGCTATATTAAAGCATTGTTGCAAAGGGAGAACCTATTTTTTCTCGTATATGAAATGTCAGGATGCTGGTATTGGTTGTACTGTATGTACAAAACCTAGAAGGCTACCTGAAGATATAAGCAAAAAGTTATATCATATACCAGATCCAATTCCTGGTGAAGAGAATCACTATTTACCTTTTGTTGACATTTATGGATCAGATACAACTGAAGATCACAAACCTTCTTTACATGTGAAGTCTTTAAAGGGTCATGGAATACCCTTTAATCCATTACTTCAACATGTAAATAATGCTAAATATTTTCTTAATTGTTCAGAATGTGACAAACCCTGATTGGTTTATTCAAAATGTAAACTATCCCAAGTAGATCAAAAAAATTTAAGAAGATTATTAAATAATAAGATATTTACCTGTGGAGCTTCTCTTAATGAATTTAAAGAAAATGGTGTTAATACTGTGGGTCAATATATGTTAGATAATGTAGTTGTGAGACAGAATCTTAATTGTACATCTCCAGTTGAATCCCTTTACTACACAGTGGGATTTGGGGAGATGTTTGCTGTCATTGTGGGTCAGCAAGAAAACTGAGCAACCCAACAAATGGCTATCCAATGTGTATGGCTTGTCAAAAGGTTAATAAATCTATCGTTTTAAAACGGAAACGTAAGGCTTCAAATCTGTTGTAAAGGTCTTGTTTAATTGTTATTGTGTTGAACCATTTATTTTTCTGCTGTGAAACACTGTTATTTTGTTACGTTACAAATGTTTATGGAAATCGTTGCTATTGATATTATAATTAATAATTAATAAATATAGCTTGTTGTTTTTTGAATAAGTGATAGTGACTATTTGCATAATCAATAATTAATAATTAGCTCATGTAGCATGTAGTTTTTGAATCATGGGGTCATGAGAACCAAACAATTAATTTATAGTGGCCTTAGCAAAAAAGTTTCAAATTTCAAATATTTTACCCAAAATGTTTGCTAACAATTATTTTATCCAAAACATTTCAAAAATTTTAATTTATCAACTTTGTGATTAACAAAATAAAGAAAATATGAACTAAATCGGCCCATAAATAAGCTCTACAGACTTGATGCAAAACTTTTGCACATTATGCAATAGCTCACTTCCGGATAACCCAAAATTTCATGTTAGACATTCACTTTTCATTCCTGCCCATTTCAAGATCTATGGTCAAAATGGATATACGGTATTCTATCATTTTCAGTTTAAGCTTGCGATTTAGCTTCCCCCAAAAAAATCAATACGATATATTGATTGCCTCGCAAAAAAAAATTTCTAAAACAAAAATAGTAATTCAGAAAGTAGTTTTAAGTGCTCATTATATTTTACATTTATGGTTAAATAACTTGTAGCATTGTATTATCTGTGAGATAATCAAAGATTCAAATATTTGTACATCTTGACAAATTACATTACAATCAGTCTGATGAGGCTTACAAAGTTGTTGTACTGGCTGAAGATCGAGGACTGTTAGGACATAATTAGGACTCATTAATTTCTATATTGTCAGACAATATGAAAGGGCTTTGTTCCATTTGGGCTTCAATGTAATAGTGTGCAGAAGCATTAGAAATTCACAAAAATCATATTATTCTTTCAAAAATACCCCAAACTCCTGTTTTTAAACGCCAAAATTGAAATGTGAAAATTCTGAATAAAGATGAGTGTTGAACATAACCACTCATGAAGATGATTAATGGTGATCTCAGTTGTAAAAAAGTATTGAAAACTAGAATTGCTTACAATTATGAACGAGAGCCTTAAAATATTATGTAGGCTAAATTTGCAATGACCTACATCTAGACAATATATTGAATATCATTTGACCTAGTTTTCAAACTCATAAAATAATTAGGTCATACCTTCCGTAACGGTTAAAAGTGGCGAAAATATGAAAATTATCAATTTTTGCTGTATTTAAGTCCACTTATCTCTGTGAATTTTTTAAGTAAGCCAAATAAAAAAATACCTACTCGTAGACAATATATTGAATATTATTTAACTTAATTTTCAAGGTCATAGATTAAGTGGGTCACACCTTCCGTAGCCATTAAAGTGACCTAATTTTGAAAAAATCGAAATTTGAATAATTCGAAAAAAAATACGAAATTTAAAAATCGGCCTCCAAGAAAAGGTAGATAATGATCCATTGTATCTCTGTGCTAAATTTCATCAAAATCGGTCTATCAGTAGTGTCTGAATTTCGGATTTAAGAATCGTAACGAAAATTCAAAATGGCGGCCGATATGGCAGCTTGACCTAATTATTTAGGTCAAATCAATTACTATTGACAAGTTATTTATAAAACAGTTTTCACTTTTCACCTAGCAGTTATAGACCGGAAGTTACGTAATTACGTCATTTGAGGCTAGGCCGGAAGTTGAATTTTTTTTCACATTTTTTCAAAAATTATAATCATATCGCCTATCAACTGGTAAAGTTTCAAAATTTAACCATTTATATTAAACGAGAAATCACGGTCTGAAATTGAACATTGAATTGCAAATTGTGGGTAAAATATTTAACCTAATTGCATAAAACCTATAATTGTTAGTTGACAAATACATTGAAGTTTTCAAATCTGAAAATCCGGTCAAAATTGAAGTGAAAATAAACTTGCTAAAGCAAAAAAACCTCAACTTCCGGTTCTCACTTCCGGTCAGAGATAGAACTTCCGGTTTTGTTTTATTTGATAATAGAAATCATTCTAAGATCAACTGTAGATTTAGAATTTCTGTACCTTTTACCAGTTTGTCTGCAAACTCATCCAAGAATCGCAAAAAAAAAAAATAAATAAAATAATCCGAACGATTACAATACGTTTTCGCCAAAGTCGAAATACGTAATTACTGTGAACATTTAATTTGATGAGATGTTGGATAAGTTGAAATAGACTTGGGAATGCGATACAAAAAACGCAGTTTTCATCTGATTTGAATGAAATTTGGTGTGATCATTGAAGTTAATGAGATCTTGGTCAAGTTCGAAATTGACGATTTTTGGATGAACTGTTTTTGAGTTAGTCATAACCCGGCAAAATTGGCTTGTGATTGCGATAGACAATACAGCTTTCATCTGCTTTGAATGAAATTTGGTGTGATCAATTTTATTGATGAGATTTTGAACAAGTTCAATATTGTTGATTTTTCAATTAAGGCCACAATTTTTTTATTTTTTGGATTACGGGCCTGCCGATGCCAAGAAGTTGAAAATAGAAATAAAAATAAAATTGAAAAAATGGCCTTTTTTATTGCCTCCGATCATTCGAATAATCCAACTTCAAAAGAATTTAAAAAAAACTTTTATATAGGATTTTTCCTCAGAAGGCAATAATTTTATACTCTTTTCAATTGTTGGACTATGAAATTCAAGACTTTTGTTTACCTTGCCACAAACTGACCTCTCACGACAAGAATACATGTCGACTACTGGACCTTCGTGGTCGAACAATCTTTTGGCCTACTTTCACTTTCAACCAAGTAAATAATTGTTTCGACGGGTGCTTCAGCTGAACGATCGTCTTTTTATTAAAAAATATTAAAGTTGTCCTGAAGTAATGAGGAATACCAGTCAATTCGTCGAAAATGTCAACTGGTTGACACAATTTTATCTGTCAACTTGTCGGCAAATTTCAACTTGTCGACACCATTCCATGAGAGAAGTGGTCGAAACGATCATATTTGGAAGCAATATATCAACGTTGATTAATAAAATCGGTTATTTCTGATCTTTCCGATTAATCGCTGCTCATTGTCAATAGTAATTTCTGAACTGTCAGAAGTGTTCAAGCAGTGCTTATAAAATGTACCGGCAAACTAAATTTCATTACTAGGGCATCGGACAAGTACTTTATTTCAAAATCTTTCAATATAGAAAATATATTAAAACCCCGTTTATGATTCTGAGAAGGTCCGGATGAATTTTGTGAAATCATTCTCGGAGAACAAGTTTTTTTTTAAATTTTCCGACTAAGAACAAATTGTGTCTTGAATTAAAAAGTGAAAGTTTATTTTATTTTTATTTTGTCCGCCGATTATGAATTTAAAGATAGGGTGCCCGTAATCCAAAAAATAAAAAAAGTGTGGCCTAACTATATTTGAGAAAATTGGTGTGAACATTTATATTGATAAGAACTTGGATTAGACTTAAGTTAGAGTTTCTGCCTGTGTTAAAATAGACAATATATTTTAAGTGGGTGTATATTGCTTGGTCAACTGCTTGTTATCTTTCAAATGCTGATAATTCTGAGCACATTGATTTGAAGACTCAAATTTTGACAGTGAGCTGTGAACATTATTATAAGTAAGTATAATAGACTTAGGTATGACAGTCCCTTCAAGATTAAAAAGAATTTGTATTGTCCATTGAAGGTGTTGAAACAACAGAAGAATTAAGTGACAATGCACCAGTGGTTGATGATAATATCAGTAATGATGGCTTAGCAGAAGAAAAAAACATTTTTGAAGAAGTTCAAACAGAGCCATTGAAAGATACTCTAACAGAACTAGAAATGCTTGCTAAAGCAGGTAAGAGAATGCTGAATATTATCTGTGTAGCAGGGCTGTTGATTTGGCTCTATATGTCGGTCATGACCGACAGTCATGCCAAAATGACCATTTGCAAATAGGCTTTTCCGGACATCAAGTATAGGTCAGTGACGTTCAAAAAAAAAAAATTAAGATTTCTAACACTATTGGTGAGATAATTTAGGTAATTAAGGGAATAACTGTAAGAGGTGTTTAATTAACAATTAATTTATTGACACCCCAACCCCCTCACCCCATTTTTACTGAACTCGTCGGTAAAACGCGGAATCGGTCGGTAAACAAGGGGTCAAGGATGGAACCGTCGATAAAACGCGGACTCGATCGATAAAAACGATAAATTAACCTAAAAAGTCAAAACCTTGTGTTGGTTGTGATCGGTCGACAAAAGACAGCAAGGTGGGACCATCGGTAAAACCAATTAACCTAAAAAGTAAAAAACCTTGTGTTGGTTATGATGTTATCGTTAAACTGTCAACATTAAAAATATTTTTTTTACTGAAACTAAAATGGAGCCGTCGGTAAAACCGATTTGTTAACCGAAAGAGTGAAAACCTTGTGTGTGTTAAGATGTTATCGGTGAACCGTTCGTCCACATTAAAGTGATTTTTACTAAACTGGTCGGTAAAATGCAGAATCGATCGATAATAGACGTTTATGGATGGGGAATGGAGCCTTAGGTAAAACCGATTGGCTGACCGAAAGAGTGGAAATGTTGTGTCAGTTATGATGTTATCGGAAAACTGTGATTTTTACTGAACTTGTCGATAAAACGCAGAATAGGCTATATGAAACATATGGTTTTCCGATGAAAATTGATAATTTTGACCTGTGGAAACGACTTCCAAAATCGCGTCCGATGTATTCTCCGGGTTTCTTAGTTTGTAAAATTTTCCGGGGGAGAACTCCCAAAATCCCCCACCATGTCGGTAAAACGTAGAATAGGTCGAAAAAGGACATAGAAAACATATGGTTTTCAGATGAAAATTGATAATTTGGACCAGTGGAAAAGACTTCCCAAATCGCGTTCGGGTTTCCTAGTTTGTAAAATTTTCTGGGGAAGGACCCCCGAAACCCCCGCCACTGCAAGGGCCAAATAAGAAGGCCTTTGGGCTTCAGACTTGCCTTGGAAAAATCACCTTTCAGTCCCCCCTCATAGGCATATTCTAGATACTCCCCTGATTGATATGGTTTTCAAAGGTTTAGGATTTGCTATAACAGTGGATTTCGTTCGTATATATAATGTATATACCTAATAGAGCAAGTTGTTTTTGCCCCCGGAAGAACACATGTTCGTCGGTAAAACTTAGACGTTACACGTGTTCGTCGGTAAAACCCCCCAGTCAAATGGTCATGCTACCCCCCCGGCAAACAACATTTTACCTTTAATGCAAATGTTGTGTGTACTTATACCTAAATTACATTTTGCATCAAACCTTTAATGCATAAGTAAAATGTCAAAATACGTAATACAATCAACAAAATACCACTAGTGATTTCACGCATTACATATCACACTTAACATAACTACTTCAACACGGTACAATTTACATTGCATCTTTGTATTATCTCGACTGCATTAACTTCCACTATATGCAAATAAGAGCTTATGGGGAGAGCTTAAAATGTCAAATATTCATATTAACAAGCTTGTTTCCTGTAACGTCCATTTCGTCCTCAAACCAGCTCATGTCCAAATATTTTCGACTGTGTCAATCAAATGTATTGAGTTAATAAAGATTAAACTCTATGTTCATAAGCTGTTCATGACTGATTTATAATCAAATCGGAAGAAAATATAATAGCCTTTTCAAAATCATAACAGTATTGGCAGCTTCCCAAACAAATAGTGCCTCAGACCTGTGAATATCCCAAAAATTCCAATAAAATTGTATTTTCATGCCAAACTTATTCACTGGCCAGTCAGTAATGAAGACTCTTCGTGGCAAATTTTAAAAAAATGACCAATTTTTTTTATCAGTCCACGCTGATGGTTGTGGGGCATAATTTTTGATGGAATTGGCAGAATCCTAACCACATGGTGCCTTCAGGCCCATGAATATCCCAAAAATTCCAATATAATGGTATTTTCATGTTAAACTTACTCACTGGCTAGTCAGTGATGAAGACTCAAACTAACTCACTGGCTAGTCAATGATGAAGACCCTTCATGGCCAATTTTTGAAAAATGGAAATTTTTTTATCAGTTCATGCTGATGGTGGTGGGGCATAATTTTTGATGGAATTGTCAGAATACTAACCACATTATGCATTCAGACCTGTGAATATCCCAAACATTCCAAAGAAATGGTATTTCATGTTAAACTTAATCACTGGTTAGACAGTGATGAAGACTCTTTTTTATCAGTCCACGTTGATAGTGCCGGGGCATAATTTTTGATGGAATTGGCAGAATCCCAATCACATTGTGCCTTCAGACCTGAGAATGTCCGAAAAATTCCGATATTATGGTATTTTTTACCAAACGTAGTAACTGGCTTGTCAGTGATGAAGACTCTTCATGGCCAACTTTTGAAAAATGGCCAATTTATATACGCCCACATGGAAATGTGGACGTATATTGCCGTCGCCCCTGTCTGTCCGTCGGTCAGTCCACATTTGTTGTATCCACGATAGAGGCTACAGTTTTTATCCGATCTTAATGAAACTTGGTATACATGTACATATTGATGATATCACGGTCAAGTTCGAAAATGGAAATTATCGCATGAACGGATTTTGAGTTATTGCCCTTGACTTAGTAAAAACGCGTCAAATTTGGGTTGTATCCACGATAGAGGCTACAGTTTTTATCCGATCTTAATGAAACTTGGTATACATGTATATATTGATCAGATCTCAGTCAAGTTCAAATATGGAAATATCGAATGAACGGATTTTGAGTTATTGACCTTGACTTGTAAAAACGCTTCAAATTTAGGTTGTATCCACGATAGAGGCTAAAGCTTTTATCCAATCTTAATGGAACTTGGTATGCATGTTTGAAATTATCGAATGAACAGCTTTTTATACGCCCACATGAATATGTGGACGTATATTGTCGTTGCCCCTGTCTGTCTGTCTGTCTGTCTGTCTGTCGGTCTGTCGGTCCGTCAACATTTGTTGTAGACACTATAGAAGCTACAATTTTCTATGGATTTGAATGAAACTTTATATGAACATTGGTATTGATAAGACAGCAGACAAGTTCGATTTGGACGATTTTTAGATAAACGGTTTTTGAGTTATTGCCCCTGCCTCTATATTTGTTGTAGACACAATAGAAGCTACAATTTTCAATGGATTTTAATGAAACTTGGTGTGAGCATTGGAATTGATAAGACGGAGGTCAACTTCGAATTTGAAGTTTTTTCAATGAACTGTTTTTGAGTTATTGCCCTTGACTTATTTACATCACTTCAAAATTTATTGTTGATGCAATAGAAGCTACAAATATCTATGGATTTTAATGAAACTTGGTATGAGCATTGGAATTGATAAGACGGCAGTCAAGTTCGATTTGGACGATTTTGCGATAAACAGTTTTGGAGTTATTGCCCCTGCCTCTATATTTGTTGTATACAAAATAGAAGCATTGGAATTGATAAGATCATGGTCAAGTTCGAATTTTTAGATTTTTCTATGAACAGTTTTTTAGTTATTGCCCTTGACTTAGTGAGTTTGCGTCAAAATTTTATTGGGGTTCAATAGAAGCAATGGATTTTGATGAAACTTGGTGTGAGCATTGGAATTGATTGATAAGACAACAGTCGAGTTTGAATTTGGCAATTTTTTTGATGAACAGTTTTTGAGTTATTGCTCTTGATGTAGTAAAATCTTAGTTTCGATGCAATAAACCCTCCAATTTTCAGAGGATTTTCATGAAACTTGGTTCGAGCATTGGAATTGATTAGACCTCAGTCAAGTTTGAATTTGACAGATTTTCAATGAACTGTTTTGAGTTATTGCCCTTGACTTCGTGAAATTGCGTCAAGATTCTATTGTGGTTCCAAAAAGAAGTTTTAATTTTCAAAAGATTTTGATGGAACTTGGTGTAAGCATCAGAATAGATAAGACATTAGTCAAGTTTTAATTTCCGACTTTTTTAACGAATGGTTTTTGATTTATTGCCCTTGACTTAGTAATAATGCGTCAAAAATATTTGTGGGTGCAAAATAAGCTACAATTTTTTAATAGATTTGATGAAACTTGGTATGAGTATTGAAATAGATAAGATGGTGGTCAAGTTTCCATTTGACGATTTTTCAAATTCAATGCTGCCAGTGGGCATATGTTACCTTGCCTGGCAAGCTATCTTTTAACAGTGATGGTGGTGTGGCATTAATTTGAATGGAATTGTCAGATTCTCACCCACATGGTGCCTTCAGACATGTCAATATCCTAAAAATTCCAATATAATGGTATGCCAAACTTGTGACTGGCCAGTCAGTGATGTAGACTCGTCATGGCAAATTTTTGAAAAATGGCCAATTTTTTAACAGTCCATGGTGATGGTGGTGGGGCTTAATTTTTTATGAGAATTGGCAGAATCCTAACCTTAGGGTGCCTTCAGACCTGTAAATATCCCCAAAATTCTAATAAAATGGTATTCTCATGCCAAACTTAGTTACTGGCCTGTCAATGATGAAGGCTCTTCATCATGGTCAATTTTTGAAAAATGGCCAATTTTTGAACAGTCCACGCTGATGGTGGTGGGGCTTAATTTTTGATGGAATTGGCAGAATCTCAACCTCATGGTGCCTGTAAATATCCCCAAAATTCCAATAAAATGGTATTTTCATGCCCCACTACCAGCAGCGTGGACTGTTAAAAAATTTGCCATTTTTCAAAAATTGGCCATGAAGAGTCTTCATTACTGACTGGCCAATTTATTCACAAATGAATTACAAATTTTTAGTTTTTTTGATTTGATTACAACAATTACAATCATTCCTAAAAATTAGTGTATCCACTGGCTGGATTTAGTGTCGAGCAAGTCGCCTGTCAAATGACAGGCAAGCACTGGCAGTCGCCTGTCAAACTGTTTCGTGTGCCTGTCAAAATTTATATCAATAAAATTAGTTGCTTTCAATGTATGGAAGGTGAAATCCGCATTTAGTTTAAGGGGGTTGATAACCCTAAACCTATGTACAAAAAATAGACGATTTCAACCACTTCTTTTCCACCTATCTGAAATATTTAAATATCAATGGAAAGAGGGGACTTTCAGATATCTAAAAATATAAAATTTATTTCTTTATGACATTTCAACTTTAAGAAATAGGGTATGAAAGATGAACGAAAAAAACGTCAATTATTCCCTTAAAATTATCATATCTACTAGATTATTTAATATAGAAGGTTGAAATTTTACTCAACGCAAGTCTACATGTATCTCTACAAAATTACGTTGGCTTTTTGAAAATTTTGTTTTGTTTTGAAGATATTGATAGAAATCAAAATTTTGCGAGTGCATTTACGAAAAATTGAATTTTTAAAAAACTATTCATTTTATAAAAAAAAGCCAACGTAAAGTTATAGAGGACATCGTAAGCTTTAGCTGAAGCCAAAGTTTGTAAAAATCGGATAAATTGTAAGCGAGATATGTTTTTGGAAAAATGGCAGTTTTTTTCAACATTTTGCAAACACATGTAAACGTAATTAATGATCATGTTGTTAAAAGATTGTCTTTCATGCTGTAGAAATCTTTAAGCACCTTTTAGGCATCGATATGCACCGATATCCACATAATTGGATTGCTAAAACAATGGATTAGCACATGTCAAAACCCTTCCACCCACCAATCATAAAATTTTCTTTGTTTACATGTGACATAATGATTTATGGGTGGTGGGCGGATTTTTTTTTGGAATTGGCAGAATTTCTACCTCATGGTGACCTCAGCGTGGACTGTTAAAAAATTGGCCACTTAAGTCTTCATGTGCACTTACTGGCCAGTAACTAAATTTTTGATTGAAAATACCATAACATTGGAATTTTTGGGACATTCACAATTCTGAAGGCACCATGTGGTTAGGATTCTGCCAATTCCATCAAAATATCTTCCCCAACACCACCAGCGTCGGCTGTAGAAAATAATTGACATTTTAAGCTCCGCCCATTTTGCATATAGTGCAGTAGAGATAATACAAAGATGCAATGTAAATTGTACTGTGTTAAAGTAGTTATGTTAAGTGTGATACGTAATGTGTGAAATCACTAGTGGTATTTTGTTGATTGTATTACGTATTTAGGAATTAGTACAAAAGATATTTACATTAAAGGTAAAATGTTTTTTGCATTACGTTATTAGTGATTTCTTCACTGAATTTTTTTCTGACCATAATTGACCTGCGTATACTACTAAGATTTGAAACAGTTACTATATATAGACCATTGGGGATGCCCACAGGAAACCTTTATATCGTCGTTTTTCTGAGTATTGGTTGTCATTCAAAACACTTCGTTTTTAAACGCCCACATTATAATGTGGTCATATAATGTCGTCACCCCTGTCCATCTGTCCGTCCGTCTGTCTGTCCATCCCTCAGTCCTTCCACAATTGCTTGTGAACTCAATAGAGACTATTGGATTTGAATGAAACTTGCTGTGATCATTTATATTGATGAGATCTCGGAAAAGCATGAAATTGGCGATTTTTCGATGAACGTTTTTTGAGTTATTGCACTTGACTTTGTAAAATTGCTTCAAAATTCGCTTGTGAATGTGATCATTTTTATACGCCCACACATAAATGTGGGCGTATATTGTAGTCGCCCCTGTCTGTCTGTCTGTCTGTCTGTCTGTCCACAATTGTTGTGAACACGATTTTGACCAAATTTGGTGAGTGTGTTTGTTATAACCCAAGGAAGAAGCCTATCGAAAATCAGACCAATCGAAAAATATTCAATGAATTATTGTCCTTGTTTTTGAAAATTTGTTGTGAACACGATTTAGAGTGTGTTTCTTGATGGATTTTGATGAAATTTGGTTTGATTGCTTGTTATTACTTAAGGATGAAGCCTATTGAAAATCAGACAAATCGAAAAATAAATTGATGAGTTATTGCCCTTGTTCTTGAAAACACATTCATTTTGCGTTCAAAAATGTGTAGTGGACATGATAGAGAGATGGTTTCTGGATGGATTTTGACCAATTTCGGTGTGTGTTTGTAATCATCCAAGGATGAAGCCTTCTGCCCGCCTGTCTGTCCGTCCGTCTGTCCGTCCGCCTCTCCACAATTGTTGTGAACACAATAGAGACAACATTTCTTGATGGATTTTAATGAAACTTGGAATGAGTCTTTGTAATGACCCAAGGATGAAGTCTATCGAAAATGAAACCAATCGAAAAATATTTACTATGAGTTATTGCCCTTGTCCTGAAATTCCTTGTGAACACGATAGGGAGCCGGGTTCTTGATGGAATTTGATGAAACTTGGTGTGAGTGTTTGTTATTTTGAGTTATTGACTTCTTGTGAATACGATAGGAAGTTGTGTTCTTGATGTGTTTTGATGAAAGTTGGTGTATTTGTAAGAATACATGTACCCTATTGAAAGCCAGGCAAATCGAACATTTAATAGAGTTATTGTTCTTTAAACGTGTTAAATTTATTGTTTACAAGACAGAGAGGGCTGGTTTCTTCATGAAATTTGATGAAACTTAGTATGAGCCTTTGATTTTTACTGATAACTCTTGTCAACCCCCCGGACAAATTGGCTGCCGTCTTAATGTGGGCATATTACCATGGGCCATCGCTATCTTTATTGATGAGATCTTAAACAAGTTAAACAAATATTGAATATTTTTCGATGAACTACATTGAGTTATTGCCCTTGACTTAGCCCAACCACATGAAATTAGCTAGTAAATGCAATAGAGACTAGATTTCATCTGATTTTAATCAAATTTGGTGTGAACATTTATATTGATGAGAACTTGGATTAGACCTAAATAATGTTAGAGTTTCTCCCTGTGTTAAAACAGAAATTGTATTTCGAAGCGGGCTTATCTTGCTAGGCAACCACTTGTTCTCATTATCAACTAGAAGTACACTGTCGCTGAAAGTTATCTTAAAAACTTGGACAAAAATATTAAATTACTGTAGATGTTTGATGATCAGATTGTTTTGCTATTGTGATGTGATGTATGACAATATGTTCAGGAAGTTTGAGTCCCAATTACAAAGAAAACTAGAGCCGTATGCCTAACGACACTGAAGCAGTGCGTTCCATCCAGGGATTCGTTCGTTAAGCAAAAGACAAAAAAAGGTTTATTAAAATAAAAAAATGTGCATCAGAATGGATTTTGATTTCATAACAAACGCTCTCATACCCCCCTTTTCCCCCTTTCCCCTCTTTGCCCTTCCCCATCCTTAGCCCTCATCATCAATTAAGATAGATAAGTTAAAACCATGATAAAAAATGGATAGAGGGTCGTTTAATCTAAAAAAGATATCCGGATCGCCGAAACTCATACTTGTAAATCGCCCAAACGTAGAGAATAATACCCAATACAATGTAGATTGTTTTATATATTAAAATGGCAATTTTCAGATGGCGATGAAACCAAAAGTAGATATCGTACAAAAAATATATATATAGCATTGGATAGACAATGTCGAAGCTATATACAAATCGAAAGGTCACTAATGGTTCAAGTCGCCAGGGTATAACATTGAGACACCACATAAAAAGCGCGGCCCAACATTTTAAAATTTATATTGAATAGAGTTTCGTCCCTTAGACCATTATTCCATTCAACTGTATATTATTGTTGCATAATTATAAGAGATATAATTTAAAATTCTAAAGGTTGAAATTTCGTTCAAAATATTCAATATTTACATCACCCACAACAGGAAAAACATATATAACAACTTTGAATCATTTTAACTGGATGTAGAACGATTAAACTAAAAAATAATTTCAGATCGCTGAAACTTATATCTTGTAGGTCGCCCAAATGCAACACATTAAACAGATTGTTTTATAGGGAAAATTCGCAATTTTCAAATGGCGATAAAAGCGGAAGTATAAATTTTACAATAAAGCTTTATATATCATTGGATAGAACTTCTCGAGAGCTATCATATTTGTACAGGTCAAAAATTCGTCAAAGGTCAACGTCACAATATACGACCCTTCAAAGTTTTTAAAAATTTTAATCGTTAAAAAATCAAAATCAAAATTCAAAAATCGGTTTCCATATATATTTCGGCAATCGGTTATAGATTCTATATACATCAAAATAACACAAATCGAATTATCCCCTGAGACTCTATTTCGATTTAAAGAAAACATGCACAGTTAGTATAGAAGAAATTACAGAATTTTTAAATTTTTAAACGCGCAATTTTGATTAAAATATCAAGTGTTATATATTAATGGAAAGATGACATTAAACGTAAAAGGAATATGTAAGAAATTCTGTCCTATGTAAATTAGGTCACATGATAGAGCTCTTTAAGGGGGTTGACAACCCTAAACCTATGTACAAAAAATAGACGATTTCAACCACTTCTTTTCCACCTATCTGAAATATTTAAATATCAATGGAAAGAGGGGACTTTCAGCTATCCAAAAATATAAAATTAATTTCTTTATGACATTTCAACTTTAAGAAATAGGGTATGAAAGATGAACGAAAAAAACGTCAATTATTCCCTTAAAATTAGCATATCTACTAGGCTATTTAATATAGAAGGTTGAAATTTTGCACAACGCAAGTCTACATATATCTCTACAAAATTACGTTGGCTTTTTTATACGCCCACATGAAATGGGGGGCGTATATTGTCGTCACCCACATCCGTCCGTCCGTCCGTCCGTCGGTCCGTCCGTCCACAATTGCTCGTAAACACTCTACACAGTGTAATTCTTGACGGATTTAGATGAAACTTAATATGAGTGTTAATGATCACGCAAGGATGAACCCTATTGAAAATCAGCGAAATCGGAAAAAAATTAGTATGAGTTTGTGCCCTTGTTCTTGAATGGCTCGTAAACACTCTACAAAGTGCAATTCTTGACCGATTTTGATGAAACTTGGTGTGAGAGTATGTTATAACTCAAGGATAAACCCTATCGAAAATCAGCGAAATCGAAAAACATTTAGTATGAGTTATTGCCCTTGTTCTTGAAAACGCGTTCAATTTTAGCTTGTAAACACTCTTGAGAGAACAATTTTTAATGGATTTTAATGAAACTTGGCCTGAGTATTTGTTATCACCCAAGGATGAAGCCTATTGAAAACCAGTCAAATCGAAAAAAAATTAATATCAGTTATTGCCCTTGTTTTTGAAAACGCGTTCAATTTTTAGCTTGTAAACACTCTACAAAGCACAGTTATTGACCGATTTTGACGTAACTTGCTGAAATTGTTTAATATCACCCAAGAATGAACCCTTTTGAAAATAGCACATATCGAAATATATTTAATAGGAATTATTGCCCTTGTTCTATAAAATGTGTTGGATTTTTGCCTTGTAAACACTCTACAAGTCACAATTCTTGAGCGATTTTGACATAACTTGGCATGAGTATTTCTAATCACTTAAGGATGAACCCTATTGAAATTCAGTTAAATCGAAAAATATTTAGTATCAGTTATTGCCCTTGTGTTTGAAAACGCGTTCAATTTTAGCTTTTAAGCACTCTAGAAAGAACAATTCTTAATTGATTTTGATAAAACTTGGCTTGAGTATTTGTTTTTACCCAAGGATGAACCTTATTGAAAATCAAATAAATCGAAATATATTTAGTGTCAGTTATTGCCCTTGTGTTTGAAAACGGGTTTAACTTTTTGGCTAATAAACACTCTAGAAGGTACAATTCATGACCAATGTTGACAAAACTCACTGAAATTGTTGGATATTGCAAGGGATGAGCCTAATTGAAAATTAAAAATATCAAAATATATCTAATATGAATTATTGCCCTTGTTCTTTTAAACGCGTTCGAATTTTGTCTCGTAAACACTCTACATGGCACAATTCTTGATGGATTTTTATGAAACTTGGTGTGAGAGTGTGTTATAACTCAAGGATGAACCCTATTGAAAATCAGCAAAATCGAAAAAATTTTTAGTATGAGTTACTGCCCTTGTTCTTGAAAACGCATTCAATTTTAGCTTGTAAACACTCTAGAAAGAACTATTCTTAATGGATTTTGATTAACTTTGGCTTGAGTATTTGTTTTTACCCATGGATGAACCCTATTATAAATCAAATAAATAGAAATATATTTAGTGTCAGTTATAGCCCTTGTTCTTGAAAACGCGTTCAATTTTAGCTTGTAAACACTCTAGAAAGAACAATTTTTAATGGATTTTGATGTAACTTGGCTGGAGTATTTGTTGTCTCCCAAGGATGAACCCTATTGGAAATCAAAAAATATTTAGTACAAGTTATTGACCTTGTTTTTGAAAACGCGTTCAATTTAACTCGTAAACACTCTAGAAAGAACAATTTTGAATGGATTTTGATGAAACTTGGCTTTAGTATTTGTTTTCTCACAAGGATAAACCCTATTGAAAATCAGATAAATCGAAAAATATTTAGTGTCAGTTATTGCGCCTGTTTTCAAAAACGCTTTCAACTTTTGGCTTGTGAACACTCTAAACATTCCTTTTTGACAAAACTCAGTGAAATTGTTTAATATCAACCAAGGATGAGCCTTATTAAGAATTAAAAATATCAAAATATTATTAAGGGTGAACCCTATTGCAAATCATAAAAATACCGAAAAATATTTAATGAGTTAATGAATTATTAGGTACAATTCTTGACAGTTTTTAATGAAACTAGAGACCCTAGAAAAAAAATAGGTTGGTAGGTTGAATAATTCATTCCACTTATTGTAACCTTACTGAAAAGTTTTTATTTGAAATAAATGCTGCCAGTGGGCGTATATTACCTTGCCTGGCAAGCTATCTTGGAAAATTTTGTTTTGTTTTGAAGATATTGATAGAAATCAAAATTTTGCGAGTGCATTTACGAAAAATTGAATTTTTAAAAAACTATTCATTTTATAAAAAAAAGCCAACGTAAAGTTATAGTGGACATCGTAAGCTTTAGCTGAAGCCAAAGTTTGTAAAATTCGGATAAATTGTAAGCGAGATATGCTTTTGGAAAAATGGCATTTTTTTTCAACATTTTGCAAACACATGTAAACCTTACGTAATTAACGACCATGTTGTTAAAAGATTGTCTTTCATGCTGTAGAAATCTTTAAGCACCTTTTAGGCATCGATATGCACCGATATCCACACAATTGGAGTGCTAAAACAATGGATTAGCACATGTCAAAACACCCCTACCCACCAATCATAAAATTTTCTTTGTTTACATGTGATGTAATGATTTATGGGACATCACGTGACTTCTGGATTCCCCCGATACACAAACTCTTACTTCGCGTGCCGATATTAACAATAACTGACCGGCAAACATAGAGAATGTTTATTTAGCCGATGACGTTGTAATCACAAATGTCAACTGACAACGTAATTTGTACGTCTACATAGAGGAATACCCCGTTTTGTTCTATAAATAGATTATATTTAGGGATCGATATCTGACATACTACTGAAGCGATTGAGCTAAAATTTTTACTAAATGAGTTTCTTTTAATGCCAAATAGAATGGATATAAACTTAATACGTTTCTTGATTGAAATACACTTCGAACGATAAGGTTGTCAACCCCCTTAAAGTTAAAATTTGTGATTTTCAATTGGCTGCAAAACCGGAAGTGAACACGGGACAACAAAAGGTTTATAAAATCAACAAAAACTTTGATGTACATTAGCGGTCTGTTTCCATCCAATTATATAACTAAACATTCATGGCATTGAAATACATTTTACAGTGGGATACTAGTTGAATAGTACTTAGTGTAGCAGTTTTGACATCAAGAAAACATCTTTAAAAAATGTCTGCCTGGGAAAAAAATAAAGCAACAGCTCTGCTGTGTAGGTACAAAGAGCAAACTGGTGTGAAAAGATATTAATATTATTATGCTTTTATGTCTTATCTGAATTAGTGATTTAATGGAATTGCCAGCGTTTAAAAAAAAAAAAAAACCTGTCAAATATCAAATTTGAATATAGAATTTACTTGTGTACGCAATAGAAGATGTAGTTTTTATCCGATTTGAATGAAACTTGGTATGTGTATTCATCTTGATAATGTCTTGGACAATTTCGAAAATGCCACGATTCCAGATGTCGGTTTATGAGTAATGGCCCTTGATTAAATGAAAAAAACGTTAATATTTACTTGTGTACACATAGAAGCTATAGTTTGCATCTGATTTTAATGAAGCTTGGAATGTGTATTTATCTTGATAATATCTCAGACAAGTTCGAAAATGGCACGATTCAAGATGTCGGTTTATTTGAATTAAACTTGGTATGTGCATTCATCTTGATAATATCTCGGACAAGTTCGAAAATGGCACGATTCCAGATGTTGGTTTATGAGTAATGGCCCTTAATTAAATGAAAAAAAAGTTAAAATTTACTTGTGTACAATAGAAGTTGTAGTTTTATCCGATTTGAATGAAACTTGGTATGTGTATTCATCTTGATAATATCTCGCCAGATGTCTGTTTATGAGTTATTGCCCTTGATTAAATGAGAAAATGTTAAAATTTACTTTTGTACGCAATAGAAGCTGTAGTTTTTATCCGATTTGAATGAAACTTTATATGTGTATTCATCTTAATAACATCTCAGACAAGTTAAAAAATGGTGTGATTCCAGATGTCAGTTTATGAGTTATTGACCTTGATTAAATGAAAAAACATGGAATATTCTGTTTGCTGAAGTGGGCGTATGTTACCTTGCCTGGCAAGCTATCTTGTTATTTCGTTCATACGAAGCAGGCCCCGTGAAAATTATGGTTACGACAAGAAAAAAAAACAGTGAAATTCCTTTTAAAATCTAGCATGGCTATTTTATTTCTGGGCTCCTAAAAATTTGAAATTGTATGTTAGGGGCTCAGTGGGCTCCTGACATTGTTTTCTTCAACCAGGTATGTTTAACTGTCATCCTGAGGTTGTTATTACAACCAGGTATGTTAATTGTTGTTATTACAACCACGCTCACCTAACTTGTAGATTCTTGTAAAGATAATACTTGATAAGGTAAAATTGTAAATAACTAACTAAAGAACTATATATCTTCATTTCCTATTCTTTCCACATTTAGTTTGGCCAGAAGAGAAATACATTGTAGAATATGCCCTCGAATATGGTTTTTTACGTTTATCGCCCAAAACTAGAAGACGTCTAAATATATCAGTTATGCTGGTTACATTGGGTGAGTAAATTAAGTTTTTATCATGGAAGTGGGTGCATTTTTTATACGCCCACATTATAATGTGGTCGTATATTGTCGTCACCCCTGTCCATCGGTCTGTCGGTCAGTCTTTCCACAATTGCTTGTGAAGGCAATAGAGGCTACAGTTTTTGTCGGATTTGAATGAAACTTGCTGTGATCATTTATATTGATGAGATCATGGACAAGTTTGAAATTGGCGATTTTTCGATGTACGGTTTTTGAGTTATTGCACTTGACTTAGCCAAAACGCGTCAAAATTGGCTTGCGATAGAGACTACAGTTTTCATCAGATTTAAATGAAACTTGCTGTTATCATTTATATTGATGAGATCTCTAACAAGTTCGAAATTGGTGATTTTTCAATGAACGGTTTTTGAGTTATTGCACTTGACTTAGTCAAAACGCCTCAAAATTGGCTTGTGAATGAGA
The DNA here is from genome assembly GCA_030562195.1 of Nipponacmea schrenckii. NCBI lineage: Eukaryota > Metazoa > Mollusca > Gastropoda > Lottiidae > Nipponacmea > Nipponacmea schrenckii. The sequence continues at coordinate 16,505,830 of CM060200.1, read as the reverse complement.
TAGAGATCACAATTTCCATTTGATTTGAATGAAATTTGGTCTTATCATTTATATTGATGAAATCTTGGACGAGTTTGATCGTGACGATTTTTGGGTGAACGTTTTTTGAGTTATTGGCCTTGACTAAGTCAAATTTCGTCGAAATAGACTTGTGAACACGATTAGAGACAACAGTTTTCATCTGATTGGAATGAAATTTGGTGTAATCATTGAAGTTGATGTCATCTTGGTCAAGTTCGAAATTGACATTTCGATATCGGTATACTGTTTTTGAGTTATTGCTCTTGAGTTAGTCAAAACGCAGCTTGTGATTGCGATAGACAATACAGTCTTCATCTGATTTTAATGAAATTTGGTGTGAACATTTATATTGATGAGAACTTGGATTAAACCTAAATAATGTTGGAATTTCTGCCTGTGTTAAAACAGAAAATATATTTTAAAGTGGGCGTATCTTGCTAGGCAACCACTTGATTTTTATTGCCTTCACCCATGTTCTTCTAATGGTCTGTCCGTCTGTCATAATTGCTTGTAAACACTCCTCAAGGCACAATTCTATACTGATTTTGACAAAACTTGCTGCAATTGTTTACTATCACCCAAGTATAAACCCTATTCAAAATCAAAAATAATATTTGACATGAATTATTACCCTTATTCTTTCAAATGCTTTTCGCTCATAAATACTTCAAATGCACAATTCTTTACCTATTTCGATCAAACATGATGAAATTATTTTTAAAGGATGAACCCTTCTTTACAGATTTTGACAATTTTGATGAAGTTGTATATTATCACTCAAGGAAAAACCCTATCAAAAAATAAAAAGATGATAAGAACCTTGGACGATATTGATGCAGTGCACAATGGGCTTCAAACATTTATCAGAATCAAAATATCAAATTTTTATACGCCCACTCGTAAGTATGGGCATATATTGTAATCGCCCTATGGCCGTCCGTCGGTAGGTCCGTTCACATTTACCTAGTGCTCACTCTACTGGCTACAATTCTTCAAGGATTCTTTTGATTTTTATATGCCCACACATAAGTATGGGCGTATATTGTAATTGCCCTGTCGGTCTGTTGGTCTGTCGGTCCGTAGGTCCATCTGTTCAAATTTTTTCGTGCTCACTCTACAGGCTACAATTCTTTATGGATTCTTTTGATTTTTATTTTGTGGGTCAGTGTCATTATGAAGATGATCCCTATTGATTTTCATGATGATCGGATAATTTTTCACCGAAATATCGTGTCTGACTTAGCCTTTTTATACGCCCACATGAAATGGGGGGCGTATATTGTCGTCACCCACATCCGTCCGTCCGTCCGTCGGTTTGTCCGTCCGTCCACAATTGCTCGTAAACACTCTACACGGTGTAATTCTTGACGGATTTAGATGAACCTTAATATTAGTGTTTATGATCACGCAAGGATGAACCCTATTGAAAATCAGCGAAATCGGAAAAAAATTAGTATGAGTTTGTGCCCTTGTTCTTGAATGGCTCGTAAACACTCTACAACGTGCAATTCTTGACCGATTTTGATGAAACTTGGTGTGAGAGTATGTTATAACTCAAGGATAAACCCTATTGAAAATCAGCGAAATCGAAAAATATTTAGTATGAGTTATTGTCCTTGTTCTTGAAAACGCGTTCAATTTTAGCTTGTAAACACTCTTGGGAGAACAATTTTTAATGGATTTTAATGAAACTTGGCCTGAGTATTTGTTATTACCCAAGGATGAAGCCTATTGAAAACCAGTCAAATCGAAAAATAATTAATATCAGTTATTGCCCTTGTTTTTGAAAACGCGTTCAACAAAGCACAGTTATTGACCGATTTTGACGAAACTTGCTGAAATTGTTGAATATCACCCAAGAATGAACCCTTTTGAAAATAGCACATATCGAAATATATTTAATAGGAATTATTGCCCTTGTTCTATAAAATGTGTTGGATTTTTGCCTTGTAAACACTCTACAAGTCACAATTCTTGAGCGATTTTGACATAACTTGGCATGAGTATTTGTAATCACCTAAGGATGAACCCTATTGAAATTCAGTTAAATCGAAAAATATTTAGTATCAGTAATTGCCCTTGTTTTTGAAAACGGGTTTAACTCTTTGGCTAATAAACACTCTAGAAGGTACAATTCATGACCAATGTTGACAAAACTCACTGAAATTGTTGGATATCGCAAGGGATGAGCCTAATTGAAAATTAAAAATATCAAAATATATCTAATATGAATTATTGCCCTTGTTCTTTTAAACGCGTTCGATTTTTGTCTCGTAAACACTCTACATGGCACAATTCTTGATTGTTTTGATGAAACTTGGTGTGAGAGTGTGTTATAACTCATGGATGAACCCTATTGAAAATCAGCGAAATCAAAAAATTTTTAGTATGAGTTACTGCCCTTGTTTTGGAAAACGCATTCAATTTTAGCTTGTAAACACTCTAGAAAGAACTATTCTTAATGGATTTTGGTTAACTTTGGCTTGAGTATTTGATTTTACCCAAGGATGAACCCTATTATAAATTAAATAAATAGAAATATATTTAGTGTCAGTTATAGCCCTTGTTCTTGAAAACTCGTTCAATTTTAGCTTGTAAACACTCTAGAAAGAACAATTTTTAATGGATTTTGATGTAACTTGGCTGGAGTATTTGTTGTCTCCCAAGGATGAACCCTATTGAAAATCGAAAAATATTTAGTACAAGTTATTGACCTTGTTTTTGAAAACGCGTTCAATTTTAGCTTGTAAACACTCTAGAAAGAACAATTTTGAATGGATTTTGATGAAACTTGGCTTTAGTATTTGTTTTCTCCCAAGGATGAACCCTATTGAAAATCAGATAAATCGAAAAATATTTAGTGTCAGTTATTGCGCCTGTTTTCAAAAACGCTTTCAACTTTTGGCTTGTGAACACTCTAAACGTTCCTTTTTGACAAAACTCGCTGAAATTGTTTAATATCAACCAGGGATGAGCCTTATTAAGAAATAAAAATATATCAAAATATTATTAAGGGTGAACCCTATTGCAAATCATAAAAATGCCGAAAAATATTTAATGAGTTGTTATTAGGTACAATTCTTGACAGTTTTAAATGAAACTAGAGACCCTAGAAAAAAATAGGTTGGAAGGTTGAATATTTCATTCCACTTATTGTAACCTTACTGAAAAGTTTTTATTTGAAATAAATGCTGCCAGTGGGTGTATATTACCTTGCCTGGCAAGCTATCTTTCACTTCATTAGCTACAGGGTGCAACTCGTGCTCATTCTACACTATACAATTCTCTATGGATTCCTTTGATTTTTATTTTGTCTGACTTAGCGTGCATGCATATGTGGACGTATATTGTCGTCGATCTCTCGGTCTGTCAACATTTGATGTAGACACTATAGAAGCTACAATTTTAAATGTAACTAGTTGTATCCGGTTTCTCTCAGATTCGTCGATGTGAGTGTTCTTGCAACTAGTGGAAATGTGGAATGGTCGTAAGAAGAAGATTGTTTACTAGAAATGTGGCGAGAGAGGGTTTGCTTGTTTGATACTAATGTTAATAATTATGTGTTTTTTGGGGATTTTTTTTCATATTGAAATATGCCAGTCAGTATCATCTAACTATGCGTGGTAGATCGGTAGCCTACAGAACTCACATAGACATGGAAAGGCCTACACAACAGTTTCAATTGTTTACATTGGCTTACGCCACTGATTTTTTTTAATGGTTAGCTTATGTGTCCTTAAAAATATAAATTAAAACAGGGTAGTTATTATGGTGCCTTAAACGGCTTCAACACTTAATAAATATAGGACAAATTGTACAAATTAGACACAATGAAACGCACGCACCTTCATCATGGAAGCGGCCATTTTGACGATCACATTACCAAACCAACTCTTCATTGTTTACATGAACATTTTTATACGCCCTCACATGAAATGTGGGGCCTATATTCGTGATCAACTTTCTGTCTGTCTGTATGTCTGTCTGTATGTCTGTCTGTCGTCTGTTCACATTTGCTTGTGCTCACTCTACAGACTACAGTTTTGATTGGATTTTAATAATTTTTGGTATGTGAGTTCACGGTATCACAAAAAGGAACTGTATTGATTTTGGTGATGATCGGATCATTTTTAGCGGAGATACAGTGCCCGACTTAGCTCGATTTTGGAAAAATGCGAGTAACTTTGCTTGTGCTTACTCTACAGACTACAGTTTTGATTGGATTTTAATAATTTTTATACGCCCACACATAAATGTGGGCATATATTGTAGTCGCCCCTGTCTGTCTGTCTGTCTGTCTGTCCGTCTGCCTGTCCACAATTGTGGATAGAGACCACCACCGTCTGTTTGTCTGTCTGTTTGTCCGTCTGCCTGTCCACAATTGTTGTGAACACGATAGATAAAATTATAATGCCATCCCAGGTACACATCAACAATGATTACAACCAACTATTAAATGTTACATATTACAGATGTTACAGACAACATGTTCAGACAAAATAAACGCTTAGTCATATAAGGTTACACAGTAATCATCTTTAAAAGGTCAGAAGGATGCCGTCCCAGGTACACATCAACAATGATTACAACCAACTATTAAATGTTACATATTACAGATGTTACAGACAACATATGTTCAGACAACATTATCGGGACTTGGCAATATTCTCAATGACTTTAAATACCGGCGATTCATTCAATTATATAAAAAGGTAATTTTACTTGATATAATCGCATAGTACAGCAACATGAAAGTATATATTATAATTACCATTACATCTCTACATTTCAGCTAAAGGAGAGTCCACCAGTCGTCCCGTCTGTATTAACACTGACCACAAGTATCAAACATTCACCTCTTTTATACTTTTTATAACACGTGCACCCACTCCACGTGCATACATTCAGTCTCACACTTTCAGTCTCTCAGGTAGTCCCTATTTTCCATGTCTTAAAAAACAAAACTAAGACCAATATAACTTTTATTTATAATATTATACAATATTGTGACAGTATCCCCCCTTTTAAGAGGAAATTTCCAAATTTCCTTCGTCCGACAGTGATCCACTTAAGTAATCAGCTCCAATGTTATCACGCCCTTTAATTGCCTTCCTTATGCGGAATCGAAAAGATTGGATGCTTAATGACCATCTCATTATCCTACTATTAGTGACCTTCTTGCTATTTAAATAAGCCAATGCTTCATGATCAGTCTCTATAATAAATTCTACACCATACAGATACTCTTGAAACTTATGTATACCCCAAACTAGAGCTAGACACTCCCTTTCAATAACCGCATACCTCATTTCCCTTAGTAACAATTTCTTACTTGCAAAAGCAAGTGGAAAAAATCCTGCATCAAAACAGCTCCTAAACCAGTACTACTTGCATCAGTTCTTAAAATAAATACTCGAGAAAAATCTGGTAGCCTGAGAATTGGAAAAGACGACACGGATCGCATTTTCTTGAGCCTCTCCCCACTCGAGCTTGTTAGGGAGTCCTTTTCTGGTTAGATCAGTTAAGGGTACCGCAATTGCAGAAAAATTGGGTACAAATTGGCAATAATAACCTACTAAACCTAAAAAAGACTGCAGTTGATGTCTATTTTTAGGTGGAGATGCATTTAAAATGTCAGTTATCTTATCATCCATTAGTTTCACATAATTACGACCCACTTTATGACCCAGAAAATAACCTATAACTATAACTATAACCTATAAAGCATTTGGTAGGCCTCGCCACCATATTAGCCTCTTTTAACCGTTTGAACAATAGTGACAATACCTTGACATGTTCCTCCCAAGTTTTAGTAAACACCAAAATATCATCCCGATAATTATCAGCTCCATCTAAACCCGATAATAACTTTCTCATAATTCTGCTAAATGTAGCTGGGGCAGTAACTAAACCAAAAGGCATAGTTCGAAATTGCATCAAACCCATTGGAGTACAGAATGCAGTTTTTGGTTTAGAACACTCTTCCAGAGGAACTTGCCAGTACCCCTTAGTAAGATCTATTTTCGACAAATACCTACAATTAGAAATTTAAGACACGATATCTTCATACCTTTAACACCCTGAAATCAATACAAAATCTGTTAGAGTTATCGGGTTTTGTAACAACCACAATAGGCGAGGAATATGCAGAAGTTGACGGTTCAATAATATTTAACTGCTGCATAGTCTTTACTTCCTTTATGATAGTTTCTTTCATAGCGTAAGGCACAGGATATGGTCTGATTTTAAACGCCTTATCTGAAATCAAGTTAATTTTGTGTTCACCAAGGCTGGTAGTTTTTGGGACATCAGTAAAAATTCCATCAAAATCCTGAAATAATTTCTCCAAATTAGATTTTTGATCTGTATTTAATTCACTACTAATATTAATATCTTTATAAAATTCCTTTTGAATTAAAGACGGCAATTCTATAAGTTCGGTACCCTCCCGATGATCATTGCTGTCATAGTCCTCAACCACTGCCGAGGCGCAAATACCTGTAACACAATCTTCTTAAAAATGTCTATATTGTCTAGTTCGTCTATCTGCAAAAAACTTAAAATGCGTTTACATTCCGGTTTACGATCAATATATTTCTTTAAGAGATTAATATGAAATGTCTTGACTTTGTTATTAACATTTATTTTATAATCCAGCTGACTCAGTTTTCCTACAACATCAAAAGGACCATGCCATTACATCAATAACTTATTGTTATCGTTAGGTAACAAAATCAACACCCTATCACCTACCTCCAACTTCCGGACCTTAGTTTTCTTATCATAAAAGGATTTGTACCTTTTACTGCCTTTGCAAAGCTCCTCTCTGGCCAACTTACACGTACTTTCTTATCTTTGCTTCAAATCCAATACATATTGATAAGTCGTTTTTACCCCCGTTTCAGGAATCTGTCCCGTCCATACCTCATGAAGAATCGACATTGGACCTCTAACAGTTCTACCAAATAAGAGCTCAAAAGGGCTGAAACCTAAAGTTTCCTGTACAGATTCCCGGTATGCAAACAAAACCGGTGAAAGATACCTATCCCAATCCTTTGGTTTTTCCGCACATACTTTTCGCAACATTGATTTAAGGGTGCCATTAAAACGCTCACAAAGACCGTTACAAGCTGGGTGGTATGGCGTCGTGAAAAGCTGAGAAATAGACATAAGTTCACTTACCCTTTTCATCAATCCCGAAGTAAATTGACTCCCGCGATCACTTAATATCTCTCGTGGAAATCCCACCCTGGAAAATATACTTAACAACGCTTCTGCAATGCGTTCAGTCTCAATATTTTTCAATGCAACCGCTTCTTGTAGCAAAATCAACAAGTGTAAGTATATATCGATTACCTTGTTCAGTTGTTGGAAATATTGGTCCTATCAAATCTACAGCAACTCTTTCAAAAGGTACTTGAATAAGTGGCATCTCCCCAAGTGGTGCTCTAGGAACTTTACCCTTTGGATAAGTCTTTTGGCAGATATCACATGATTTACAAAACCTGGTAACATCACCATGGATATCCGGCCAAAAGAATTTTGTTAATACCCTGTCACAAGTTTTATGAATACAGAGATGGGCTCCAAATATGGATTCGTGAGTCAACTTCAAAACACTTTCTCTGAAATCTGTTGGAACGACAAGCTGTTTGAATAATGTACCATTCCCCACGTTTGGAGACATAAAACACCTATAAATTAAACCAGCAATTAGTATAAACCATGTTATTTTACTACCTCTATTATCTTTTACACCCTTATCTAATTTCTCTCTCACAAGCTTTAGTGAAGCATCATTCCGTTGCGATTCAATCAATTGTTCTTTGGACACCTCTGCTATTTCTGTTGGAACTGAAAGAGACTTTAATTCTATATTAATTTTAGATTTATATGCACGGGTTTCAACAGCTAGAGTAAGATCGAACGTTTTTATTTCGGGAATGTTACCTATAATCAAATCAAAAACTGGATTTTTCATACATAAAGCTTCCAATTGCCCGATGTAATATTGAGTGTCAATATCTATAATAGCAACGGTGACAGATCCATCAATTAGAATGCATCATTGTTGTCCACCTGTAAATTGAGAATTACTTACTTACTTTCCCATATTTGACCTGACAATTGCAAAGGCAGTAAAAGGTACAAATCCTTTTATGATAAGAAAACTAAGGTCCGGAAGTTGGAGGTAGGTAACAAAATCAACACCCTATCACCTAACGATAACAATAAGTTATTGATGCAATGGCATGGTCCTTTTGATGTTGTAGGAAAACTGAGTCAGCTGGATTATAAAATAAATGTTAATAACAAAGTCAAGACATTTCATATTAATCTCCTAAAGAAATATATTGATCGTAAACCGGAATGTAAACGCATTTTAAGTTTTTTGCAGATAGACGAACTAGACGATATAGACATTCTACAAGAAGATTGTGTTACAGGTATTTGCGCCTCGGCAGTGGTTGAGGACTATGACAGCAATGATCATCGGGAGGGTACCGAACTTATAGAATTGCCGTCTTTAATTCAAAAGGAATTTTATAAAGATATTAATATTAGTAGTGAATTAAATATAGATCAAAAATCTAATTTGGAGAAATTATTTCAGGATTTTGATGGAATTTTTACTGATGTCCCAAAAACTACCAGCCTTGGTGAACACAAAATTAACTTGATTTCAGATAAGGCGTTTAAAATCAGACCATATCCTGTGCCTTACGCTATGAAAGAAACTATTATAAAGGAAGTAAAGACTATGCAGCAGTTAAATATTATTGAACTGTCAACTTCTGCATATTCCTCGCCTATTGTGGTTGTTAAAAAACCTGATAACTCTAACAGATTTTGTATTGATTTCAGGGTGTTAAATCGTATAACTGAATTTGACGCTGAACCTATGCCAAGGTATGAAGATATCGTGTCTAAAATTCTAATTGTAGGTATTTGTCGAAAATAGATCTTACTAAGGGGTACTGGCAAGTTCCTCTGGAAGAGTGTTCTAAACCAAAAACTGCATTCTGTACTCCAATGGGTTTGATGCAATTTCGAACTATGCCTTTTGGTTTAGTTACTGCCCCAGCTACATTTAGCAGAATTATGAGAAAGTTATTATTGGGTTTAGATGGAGCTGATAATTATCGGGATGATATTTTGGTGTTTACTAAAACTTGGGAGGAACATGTCAAGGTATTGTCACTATTGTTCAAACGGTTAAAAGAGGCTAATATGGTGGCCTACCAAATGCTTTATAGGTTATAGTTCTTTGAATTTTCTGGGTCATAGTTATGTGAAGCCAATGGATGATAAGATAACTGACATTTTAAATGCATCTCCACCTGAAAATAGAAAGCAACTGCAGTCTTTTTTAGGTTTAGTAGGTTATTATCGCAAATTTGTACCCAATTTTTCTGCAATTGCGGTACCCTTTACTGATCTAACCAGAAAAGGACTCAATAACAAGCTCGAGTGGGGAGAGGCTCAAGAAAATGCATTCTTGTTATTGAAACGATCTGTGTCTTCTTTTCCAATTCTCAGGCTACCAGATTTTTCTCGAGTATTTATTTTAAGAACTGATGCAAGTAGTACTGGTTTAGGAGCTGTTTTGATGCAGGATTTTGACGAAGGTGTTTTTCCACTTGCTTTCGCAAGTAAGAAGGTCACTAATAGTAGGATAATGAGATGGTCATTAAGCATCCAATCTTTTCGATTCCGCATAAGGGCAATTAAAGGGCGTGATAACATTGGAGCTGATTACTTAAGTAGATCACTGTCGGACGAAGGAAATTTGGAAATTTCCTCTTAAAAGGTGGGGTAATGTCACAATATTGTATAATATTATAAATAAAAGTTAATATTGGTCTTAGTTTTGTTTTTTAAGACATGGAAAATAGGGACTACCTGAGAGACTGAAAGTGTGAGACTGAATGTATGCACGTGGAGTGGGTGCACGTGTTATAAAAAGTATAAAAGAGGTGAATGTTTGATACTTGTGGTCAGTGTTAATACAGACGGGACGACTGGTGGACTCTCCTTTAGTTGAAATGTAGAGATGTAATGGTAATTATAATATATACTTTCATGTTGCTGTACTATGCGATTATATCAAGTAAAATTACCTTTTTATATAATTGAATGAATCGCCGGTATTTAAAGTCATCGAGAATATTGCCAAGTCCCGATAATGTTGTCTGAACATATGTTGTCTGTAACATCTGTAATATGTAACATTTAATAGTTGGTTGTAATCATTGTTGATGTGCACCTGGGACGGCATCCTGCTGACCTTTTAAAGATGATTACTGTGTAACCTTATATGACTAAGCGTTTGTTCCCGTTTATACGTTTGTTCTGTTTATACGTTTGTTCCCGTTTATACGTTTGCTCCTGTTTATACGTTTGTTCCTGGTTAAACGTTTGTTCCTGTCTATATAATACGTTTTAGGTGTTATACTAGACTGGTGTCCAGTCTTCTCCATAAATTGGTCAGTCTTCTTAAAAAAAAAAAAAAAAAAAAAAAAAAAAAACTCACTAAAAAAACTTATTTCTAGAGACTGGGACATTAGAGCTAATTTCTCATCTTGTAGGTCAATCCGCATTGTGCAGATCGTGTGACGTCGTACATCACGTGATATCTAACATCACGTGCTATAAACAAAATGGTTGTCTAAAATGGCAAGCTGGTGACATACCTAAAGTTCTTGTTATTTAGTGATATTTTTACGATCTAAGAATTTTGTTGACGCACAGCATCAAACGGACACAAAAAAAAAAAAAAAAATAAAACATTACACCGCAACAGAAATTCCAATTCCAATCAAGGGTTGTACAACAATAATTATATTATCGGTAGGTATGATCGTTTGATTTTTCATGTATTGGAATAAAAATGGGGCAGCCTCAAACGTCAGCGACTTTCCCGAACCACACGGCGCGCACAAAAAACCATCTTTCTTCTGTAGATAAGCGGTGATTATTGACCTCTGATATTCCTTTGGATCTTTATAACCAAAAGCCAGTAAAACATGTCCAATCGCCTCGTCAATATCTGCTAATTTGGACATGATTCCAACGGCGTGTGTGTGGAATTGAATCCGCGATAATCGAGACTTTATTTTCAAAATTCATGTCACATGACCCCAAAGCGTGATCGACAACTGTCAATCATTCCAAATAAGGTAGGACGAAAAACATGGCAAACACGACCATTTTATTGTTAACTTCGCAATTTGTCCAGTCTCTCTCGTAGGATACAAGTTTACTCAATTTTTTTTTTTTTTTTTTTAATTCATAAATAGAAGAGACTGGTCCAGTCTAGTGTTCTACAAATGTTTGTTTGATGTGGGCGATTGTGTTTCGATAGCCCATATGTGGGTTCACCGTATATAACCTGTTTGCGTGTCTTAATTAGTAAGGTTTAGTGTTTCAGTACAAACGTGGAGCTGATTGGAGAATAGATTAATTATTTGTGAATTCCTGTAAGATCCTGTATAAAGTGTTAAGAGATGGTACAACGTTCCCGGGTCGCGTCGTATTCACATTACGGATTAATATTTAATCTCAACATTAATTGTTTTGTAATAAATTTATATAAATCATCTTTGTGGTTTAATGTCTGAGAGAACACAAACTAACCCTAGAACCTACTTTGTGACATTTGTAATTTATTTTGATTTTAATGAAACTTGAAATGAGTCTTTTTAATGACCCAAGGATGAAGCCTATCGAAAATGATACCAATTGAAAAATATTTACTATGAGCTATTGCCCTTGTCCTAAAATTCCTTGTGAACACGATAGGGAGCAGGGTTCTTGATGGAATTTGATGAAACTTGGTGTGAGTGTTTGTTATAACTTGATGATAGACCCTATTGAAAATCAGACTAATCAAAAAAATTTATTTAGTTATTGCCCTTGTTCTTTAAAACGTGTTCACTTTATCAGCTTCTGATTCTTTGTAGACTTGATAGAGATGACAAAGCATGATTTGAGCCTTTTGAATTACCCAAAGAAGAAACCGATTGCAAATTTAGCTTACCGAAAAATATTTACTTTGAGCTATTGACTTTGTCCAGAAATTTCTTGTGAATACGATAGGAAGTTGTGTTCTTGATGTGTTTTGATGAAAGTTGGTGTATTTGTAACATCCTAAGGATGTACCTTATTGAAAGCCAGGCAAATCGAACATATCTAATAGTGTTAAATGTATTGTTTACAAGACAGAGAGGGCTGGTTTCTTCATGAAATTTGATGTTTAAAATATTGCATTTAATGATACCTCTTGTCCACCGCCCGAATAACTAAAGCTGCCAATGGTGGGCGTATTACGATGGGCCATCGCTATTTTTGGTATGTGAGTTCATGGCATCACAAAGAGGAACTGTATTGATTTTGGTGATGATCGGATAATTTTTAGCAAAGATACAGTGTCTGACTTAGCGCGATTTCGGAAAAATGCCAGTAACTTTGCTTGTGCTCACTCTACAGACTATAGTTTTGATTGGATTTTAATATTTTTTGTGTATGTGAGTTTATGGCATCACAAAGAGGAACTGTATTGATTTTGGTGACGATCGGATAATTTTTAGCAAAGATACATTGTCCGACTTAGCGCGATTTCGGAAAAATGCCATTAAACTTTGCTTGTGCTCACTCTACAGACTATAGTTTTGATTGGATTTTAATATTTTTTGTGTATGTGAGTTTATGGCATCACAAAGAGGAACTGTATTGATTTTGGTGATGATCGGATAAATTTTAGCAAAGATACAGTGTCCGACTTAGTGCTATTTCGGGAGCTGCGGTGGGTTAGACGCTTGCTCGCTAACCTGAAGGTCCAGGGTTCAATCCCGGCAAAGGTCGAGATGAACTTTCAGGTTTTTCAGCCCGGTCTCCCCTTGTCGGAGAGACTGACATGGAAAAAGCGTCTCTACAGACTGATTTTTAGCGGAGTTACAGTGTCCGACTTGGCGCGATTTCGGAAAAATGCGAGTTACTTTCTGTCAACTTCATAATTGTTAAAAAGAAGAATTCTCAATGACCGGCAAGCTATCATCGTCAAAAACTCTATGTGAGGGCCGTCATTTTCTAAGTCATGTTTACGTTGGTACTGATGTAATCGGACGACAATTATTGTAAAAATAAACTTGATATACAATTATATCGATGGATAATGACAGGTTAAACTATAGGATGAAACACATAACGGATTTTCGTGTCAACTGTTTGTTAAAAGTAAGTAGTTTGAGATAATTTCTTTGAACTGGAAGTGTTTTCCAGGAGCCGATTAATAATTGTCAATAAATTCATTGTTAATGAACCACCTCTTACCGTTAATCTCTTAATTAACTAAAGTAAATGACCGGTAGTGTTAGGAATCTCATTGACTAAATGTGATAGTTAGTTTTTTTACTTGATGTCCGGCGGAGTCTATTTGCAAACGGTCATTTTGGTATGACTGCCGGTCATGTCAGGCATATAGAGCCAAATCAACAGCCCTGCGTATACCCCATTTCTTTAGAAAAGCTCTCCAGCAGTGACCTTGAAAAGGTGGACCATTGTCAGACTTGATCACCTACGGATAAACAAACAAGGAATACACTTTTTCTACAGCAGCTATGGTTGATTCAGCAGATGTTGTTCTCACCACTTCAGCAATAGGGCATATTGAATATTCATCAACAATAATTAGAAGATAGTCTCCAGACGGCAGTGGACCACAGAAATCAATACTTAAATTCAGCCATGCTCCTCTTGGTAGTTCTGACATTTTGAGAGGTTCTGAGTTTACACTATTGGTGTTTGCTTGACACAGTAAGCATTCACGTACAGCTTTCTCTAAGGCCAAATCCATGTCTGGAAACCATACCTTGCTACGTAATACGATTTAGTCTTGGATATGCCTTGATAACCTTCAAGGGCAAGCTGTATAACTTTGCTTTGTAATTATCCAAGTATGACAATTTGATTTCCTTTAAGGATTATATCGGAGATCATCTTTGATTTTCCTATAGGCAATTAAAGTCTGTGGATTGATGTCAGTAATATCTTCACGGGAAATAATAAGTTAATACATATAGTCGGGTCAGATGAAGTAGCATGCTTCACTTCAGCTAGAGTTAACGCATTTGGCATTTGGGTCCGGTGAAATACCATTGGATGAGAATATGTATCCAAAGAATTCCACTATGTCTCGACGGAATTCACACTTCTGCTCGTTGATAGTGAGTCCTGCTTTGTGAAGTCTTTGGAGAGTTTGGTGAAGAACACGGTCATGCTCTTGTGGAGATCTGCCAAATATAATGATGTCATCACTGACATTCTTTGCTCCTTTGATTCCTTCAATGACAGTTTGTATTGTGTGCTGGAAAACTTTGGCTGCTGAGCTGAGACGAAATATCAATCTTTTGTAGCGGAATATACCAACATGTGTAGAAAATGTTGTTATGTATCTACATTGTAGTGCTAGTACCAGCAGGTGATAGCCAGAGCGGAGATCAATCTTGCTAAATGTTGAAGACCCATTTAAATCACTAATTAGATCCTCTATAGTTGGTGTAACATGTCTTTGCTCAATACTTTTTTTTTGTGGAACTTTGCTTTCAGCAAAATCCCAGTTTGTTTTCGGTTTGTCAATTCTTTTTTGTCAATTCTTTTTCTTCGATGGCTCCCCAGCCATAACTGCACATGTGTCACACAATCTGCTTTGTTTTCGAAATGACTATTTTTTTTTTTGTCTCTTTCTGGTCAAGCTCCCCAGCCATAACTGCAAATGTGTCACAAAATCTGACGTGATTTTGAAATGTAATCTAGTGCTCGTTGTTGTTTAAATGTAAAATGACGCATTTTCGTTTTACCAGAAATGACGTAGAACGTCACAAATTTTATTTTTGTTTACTAACTCACGGCTCGTTTTTTTATCCAATCTGGCTTGGACTTTTTTTATTTACTACTTATAACTTAGTTTTACAGAATAGCAGTTAAAAAAATTTAGAAATTTTTACTTTTGTTGCTGACTTTTGAATTTTTAAATTTAAAACTTTTTCTAACTTTTACAATTTTGATTAGATCGAAATCAAAATTTGCAGTTAGATAGACTTTTTTCTTGTCAAGAAAAATCTGTTTTCAAAATGTCGACATCACTTCCGATTTTGATGTCATACGTCTCTAATTTTCACTTCCGGAATTCTAAAGATATTTGAAATTTTTTTTTTGCAATTAGTTACTATTAACCCATAATGATTTTATAATTAACAAAAATTGAACCGGAACTTTTGTAAAACGAAAAATTAGGCCTCAGGGGTTAATCGGACAATTATAATTTTGATGTCTATGTAATCTTCAATCGATTGCTAACAAATCTTAGGCAGCCGAATTTTGAATTACGATTTAGCTTTCCTTTCATTTCCGGTTCTTTTTTTTCACTCAGTGCCTAATTTTCCAACGTTCATATATCGTGACCTTGACCTTTGGTGACCATGTGACCTGCACAAAAGCTGTTGCCCTTATCGAGACCTATCCATTGATGTCTCTACTTTTGTTCTGCAATGTCAACTTCCTGCTTTACAGCCATTTGAAAATTGCAATTTTTAACTCTGAAGAGCTCTGTCACGTGACTTAATTTACATAAGTTAACATTTCTTTCATGTCCTTATTACGCGTAATTTATTCTTTCCAATGATGTATAACACTTGATATTTTGATCAAAATTGCGCTCTTTATTATTCCAAAATTTTGTTATTAGTTCTATAGTACTTGTGCGTGATTTATGGATAAGCACGTTTTTTTTTTTTTACATTAAGTCTTATTTTTTCACAAAAATTGCTAGATGAGTAGACAAAAAATTATCTATAAGATTCCGACAAAACCTGTTCCGAAATTAGCAGGAAACATCCGAAAATGACCAAAAACTGTCGAAAATCACAGAAATCGGAATTTTCAGATTATTTTTTGAAAAAAACTTGCAAATTTGTTATTCCACACAATTGGTACCATCAATACCTTCATATTGTATGTTGGCCGTATATGCAAATTCCTAACCGTTTGATGCTATCTTAAAATATGCAAATTATTGGAAAAATACTACTCGTCCGCCATTTTTAATCCGTTTTTTTTTTCAAACTAGTTTTAAAATATAATTTGGATAACTATCTAGGTCACCATCTGCATCCCTTATTTTTCTGCACAATCTTCTTCATTGGCTAAAGGTTCATATGATACCTTGATTTCTAATTTGGTGAGGATTATTTTGTTTAATAGGGCTCCAAAAATTGGTAATATGCATATTTTTCGTATCTTCAGATGATCATATCTCATAAACAAGACTCTTGGCATTATTGTAATGTGATTTTCTTCAGCTTTCTTACAATATCTTTATTTTAGCTATAGACCGAAAATAATAAATAGTAGAAAATAAGCGATTTTAACATTCATATTGTTTTCATTTTTAGTTCTATTTATCTTAAAAACAAAACTCAAACAGATTATAATGTGCAAATTCACACCTTTAAAGCAATATAAAAATCAATATGTATAAATAAAATTTGCGAAAAAATTTTGAAAAAAAATATACTCTGATAAAACAGATATAAATGTTACAATTAGAGTTAAGGAGATTATGTAACAGGTTATAAAGTCAAATAGTGTTGATTTGTAGGTGAATGTTAATTTCTTATCTCTTGGTCAAGACACGAATTTTGACATTTCCAGTTAAATATCCCAACCAATCAAAACAAGTCGTTAGACTTTGTAGGCGTGGTAAATTAATTATAATTATACATTTCCCAACTTTGTCGCTGACTTTTTGAATTTTGAATTTTTAGCATTTTTTTACTTCTACAGTTTTCGTTCGATCGACTTGAAAATTTTCAAAATTTCGATATCACTTCCGGTTTTGAAGTTATTTGCTTTTAAAGTTGAATTTTGCACTTCCGAAATACTGAAGATATTTAAAAAATTTCTTTTGCAATTAGCTACAATTGTCTATTGAATGATGCTAAATTAAAAAAATCCGAACCGGAAGTAACAGATCAGCCACCATCTTGATATGACTAATTTTTGTAAAACTCAAGATGGGGCCTTAGGGTTAAATCTAATTTGCATAATTTTCTAAAATCATAATAATAATAATAATCAACTCTTTATTTTACATGGGTCAGAATTAGGCCCAATACACAAGGACCTGGTCCTGTCTCACATTCAGCCCATGGGGCAATACATTGGAGAAAAAAAAAAAAGAAAAAAAAAAAAAAAAATCGAAAATACATAATATCTCAATATACAATTCGTCTAAAATCCTAAAAATACACAAGTACATGTATATCAAATGGACAGATCTATGTTCCGGCGATCAAGTACATGACCACTAAATAAATATACAATACTCCACGTACAATTTGTTTCAAAATACACAAGTACATGTGCATGAAATGGACAGATTTTCAACCTACAATTTGTTTATAAAATGGATATAATATATAGTTCCCGCGGCCATGCACATGACCGCAAAAAATCACGTATTATTTCAACCTACAATTTGTTTTAAAATACACAATTACATGTGTAAATAATGGACAGATTTATCTTCCGGCGATCAAGTACATGACAGCAAAAACCATATATCATTTCAACTTACAATTAGTTTTAAAATACACAAGTACATGTGTATAAAATGGACAGATTCATCTTTCTGCGATCAAGTACATGACCACAAAAACCAAGGAATAGACAAGTACATCTGCATGAGACGATCAGACATCAAAACATACATATAAAAAAAAAAGAAAAAAAAGAATTGCCAAAGCGTCAGTGCATGTGCTGCTAGCGGGCTACCCAACCCTACTCCATTTTATGTTCTTATTTTTCTATGGAGGGGGAAGTAGGATTTGTCCATGCTCAAGACCAGCTTTAAGGATGTTTACTCATCCCCCGACAGTAATAATTTAGATTTTCAAAATGGTTCAAATTAGGCCAAAATAGAATTGTTGGAGGTGATATACCTGTGAGAAAAGGAAAAATAAAATTGATAAATTACTTAAATCATTAAATCATGGAGAAACACAATTGTTAAGATAGCCATCAGCAAGTAAGCCTATAGTTGGTGAAAAGAATACCTGTGTAACAGGAAGTATGCTTATGTTAATGAAAGATTACCAAGAATCTTCCTTCGAAAAGTCTTAAAATCTGATGCTGATTTAATATTTTCGTCTAGACCATTCCACAAAATTGATCCTTTGTATTTAATACTACTTTGTTTAATCAAATTGATTTGTGGTTTTTGCACCACAAGTTTTGAATTTATGCTAGAATAAGGCGTCTGTTTATAGTTAAAGAGGCTTGAAAGGTAGGAAGGAGACAAGTTGTTCAGAATTTTATACATAAATTTATACGAATTAAAATAATGCCTGGATTTGATGTCAAAAATATTAAGCCTTTTAAGATTCAGTGACAAATCAGTATTATACTGAGAAGTTGTAATTAACATACATTTGGTCTTATTTTCATTTAAAATCATGACATTAAAGGAACACCAGTTTAAGATTGCATCAGTATCTTCTTGCAATTTTAATTGTATATCAGTAACCTATTTACCAGAAGTATAAATCGTAGTATCATCCGCATAAAGATCACAGTTAGAGTTAATATGCAATGACAAATCATTAATATAAAGATTAAACAACAAGGGACCTAAAATTGATCCTTGTGGTACTCCATACTTTATACTGCAAGAAGACGAAAGAGTTCCACTGACGTAACAACGCTGAGTACGATTCGACAAGTAACAATTTATGAAGGTTATTAATGCATACGAAAAATTGTATAGTTTTAGTTTTTCAATAATTATCTCATGGGAAATCAAATCAAATGCTTTTGTAAAATCAAATGGGAACGGATCAGCCGCCATCTTGATATGACTAATTTTTGTAAAACTCAAAATGGGGCCTAAGGGTTAAATCTAATTTGCATAATTTTAGATTTTTTTTAAAATCATTCAACGATTGCACAAAAAAGCATGGGAAGGGATTTTTGAATTTCGCTTTTGCTTTTCTTTTATTTCCCGTTGAAATTTTCCAGTAATTGTCAAAAATTTAAAAGGTCATATTTCGCGACCTTGACCTTCGGTGACCTTTTGACCTGAACAAAAGTTATTGCCCTTGATTATATCTACCCAATGGAATCTTCACTTTTTGTTGTCTGATGTTTTCTTCCGGTTTTGCAGCCAATTTTAACTTTAAAGAGCTCTATCACGTGACCTAATTTACATAGGACAGAATTTCTTTCAGCGATCCAAATTTATTTCTAAGTTTAATCGTTCTACATCCAGTTAAAATGACTCAAAGTTATTATATATATTAAATAAATGGAATTGTGGTTTGTTTCCTGTTGTGGGTGACGTAAATATGGAATATTTGGAACGAAATTACAACCTTTAGAATTTTAAATTGTATCTCTTATGCAACAATAATATACAGTTGAGTGGAATGAACTCTAGGGACGGAACTCTGTTCAATATAAATTTTAAAATCTTAAGCTGTGTTATTATGTGGTGTCTCAATGTTATACCCTGGCAACTTACGACAACTTAAACCATTAGTGACCTTTTGATTTGTACAAAGTATATAGCTTTCGACAATGTCTATCCAATGCTATGTTGTACAATGTGTACTTCTGGTTTCATCGCCATCTGAAAATTGCGACTTTAATATATGAAACAATCCATTGGATATTATTCTCTGCGTTTGGGTGATTTACAAAATATGAGTTTTGGCGATCTGGATATCTTTTTTTGATTAAAAGACCCTTTATCCATTTTTTTTTATTATGATTTATATATTTTTTATTATAACTTATTACCTATCTTAATTGATGATGAGGGCTAAGAATGGGGAGGGGCAAAGACGGGGGAAGGGGAAAAAGGGGGGTGGGTTGTGTATTATAGGGGCGTTTGTTATGAAATCCAAATCCATTTATAATGCACATTTCTTTTTAATATACCCTTTCTGTCTTTTGCTTTACGAACGAATCCCTCGATGCAACGCACTGCTTCAGTGCCGTTAGGCGTACGGCTCTATTTTTTTTTTTTTTTTCGAAATTTACACCTCACTGCGCCTAGACTGCAATAGTTGCAACAATGTCTCAACTTTTCTAGACCTTCTGTAGTGGCGACGTGTTGCATAAATATAAAATGGACAATTTTTGCAAAACCTATAAAGTCGCTCAGTGGCTCTAGAAGTTGCAATTTTTGATCGATTTTCTTTGGGTTTGCATTTTTGAAAACTTGAAACAATTTCCAACAAGATAGCAGTTAAAAAATTTCGAAATTTGAAAATTCATAGCACACATTTGTTTGTCGTATTTCGCACATTTTTGCAACTTTGCTATTTAAAGGCCGATTGATCTGAAAATTTGGGTGCCTTCAAGTGTCACGAATATGAAAACATTGGCAGAATCAAAATTTTTACTTCATTTCCAGTTTCAACGTAAAATGGGTTTAAACAAAGGTCATTGACCTTGGCTATCAGTTGATACTTTGACCTCCGACGTCTACTTCCGGTTTCTAGCTGCCCGAAAACAGCAAAATTCAGAACTTTTGACTGCTCTGGAGCGTGACCTAACTAATTTAGAGTGTTATTTTTTTTCAGATTCTTGAAGTGCTTTTTGTCCTCTTTCCAATGATGTATAACAAAAGTTTTTAAAATGAAAATTGAATTTTTGGATTTTTAAAAATAAAAGTACATTTTGCCGTATTAACGTTTTTTGGAAATGTATGTGTGTATATCTCGTGATCTATTAGATGTGCAAGCTTCAAATTTTAACGTGAATATACATTTTGAATGTGTTTGGATTCACATTAAAAAAAAAATGAGATGGGCATGGCACATCCGGGTAAAATTATGGCTGTAGGAAATAACGTTTTTAAAAAAGTACCTTGCACGCAAATTCCTCATTGCTTTGGCCAGTTGATCCAAAAAAATCGGATGTTGCGGCATGTTTGTTGCAATTATTGCAGTTATTTTTCAAATTTGGGGGCTTATTTCTTGTGACCTTGACCTTAAGGTTATAGGTCACTGACTTCAGCTATCAGTTGTCAAATTGACATTTGACCTCTGACGTCTACTTACGGTATTGTATCTGCCCGAAAACAGCAAAATTCACAAATTTGGACTGCTCTAGAGCGTGACCTAATTAATTTAGAGGATTATTTTTTTCAGATTCTTAAGGCGCTTTTTGTCCACTTTCCAGCGATGTATAACAAAAGTTTTTAAAATAAAAATTTAATTTTTGCACTTTTAAGTTTAGTAGTACATTTTGTTCTTTATACGCCTACATTATAATGTGGTCGTATATTGTCGTCACCCCTGTCGGTCCGTCCGATCCGTCCACAATTGCTTGTGAACGCAATAGAGGCTGCAGTTTTTTTCAGATTTTAATGAAACTTACTGTGATCATTTATATTGATGAGATCTCGGACAAGTTCGAAATTGGCGATTTTTCTATGAACGGTTTTTAAGTTATTGCACTTGACTTAGCCAAAACGCGTCAAAATTGGCTTGTAAACGCTATAGAGACTACATTTTTCATTGGATTTGAATGAAACTTGCTGTGATCATTTATATTGATGAGATCTTGGACTAATTTGAAATAGGTGATTTTTCGATGAACGGTTTTTGAGTTATTGCACTTGACTTGGTTAAAATGCAATAAAGATCACAATATCCGTTGGATTTGAATGAAATTTTGTGTCATTATTTATATTGATGAGATCTTCAACAAGTTTGTTACCGACGATTTTTTGGTTAACGTTTTTTGAGCTATTGGCCTTGCCTTAGTCAAAAGGCGTTAAAACAGACTTGTGAACACCACAAAGACAACAGTTTTCATCTGATTTGAATGAAATTTGGTGTGATCATTGAAGTTGATGAGATCTTGGTCAAGTACAAAATTGACAATTTTTTGATTAATTGTTTTTGAGTTATTGCACTTGACTTAGTCAAAACACTGAGAAATTTGCTTGTGATTCCGATACATAATACAGTTTTCATCTGATTTGAATGAAATTTGATGTGATCATTTTTATTGCTGAGTTCTTGAACAAGTTCAATATTTACTAATTTTAGATGAAATATATTTGAGTTATTGACCGTGACTTAGTCCAAACTCATGAAAATTAGCTAGTAAATACAATAGAGAGACTAGGTTTCATCTGATTTGGATCAAATTTGGTGTGAACATTTATATTTATGAGAACTTGGATTAGACCTAAATAATGTTGGAATAATCTGCCTGTGTTAAAACAGAAAATATATTTTAAAGTGGGCGTATCTTGCTAGGCAACCACTTGTTAATTTTCTCTACATCAGTGGCAGTTGATATAAGTTCAGGAGATGTTGGAGATTATTGTGTCTGAAAGTAACAAATACATACAAATAAATCAATTGTATGGGTTGGGGACTGCAAATTTTGGGGGCGGGGGGTATACTGCATTGAAAGTAATCAAGTTTTTTTCTTCTTCACATAAATGTACTGTTGATTAGTCGAGATAATTGACTTCAAGTTGAATACATGAGTTTTACAACCAATTACCACTGTCGTTATACGAATTGTGTTGATAGTCACTTCCGGTTTTACCAAGAAATTGAAAATTTTAGTATTCCATCAGTTTTTAATGGCACAATCTTGTAGCCAACAGAATTCCGCTTTTTGTTTAATTTCTTTCCAAATTCCGGCTTTGAATTCTGTATTTTTTTATGTCGACGAAACTGGATGTTTTTCCCGCTCTCCAAATTCGATAACTGTCAAAAGCAGAAACAAGCTCATTTTGTGTCCGATTACTCAGATTTTCAAGATTTTTTTAACGTGTTCCACATGTAACTATTAATAGCACAGTGACCCAGATAAAATGGTTCTATATTTTTAAAAATAAAAAGAAAATTCAATTTCACTCTACTGATGCGTTTTATTTGATTTGATATGCCTTTTGTCAGAATTAAACGCCTGTTTATTTAAATCAGTGCTTTCGAGAAACATTTGCATAAATTTTCGATTAAAGTTATATATATATGAAAATAAGGGAAGGCAACTTTAATCGAAAATTTATGCAAATGTTTCTCGATAGCACTGATTTAAATAAATAGGCGTTTAATTCTGACAATATATATATATATATATATATATATTATACCATAATTGGACCGGTAATACTACGTCAAGTCTCAAATGTCATTCAAATGTTGTTGATCTTTTTTTGATCATCCAGTCTGTCAATTCGGTACATAAGTCATGACGTAACCGGACATTGTTGTTATTGCCTACATCCCTTAATATTTTCCACAACAACAATGGCATTTTGGTATTCCATTTATTATCTCTAGCAAAAGGCAATAAAACATTAAAATATCATTTTGTAAAAACATTATGAATTAATTTAAATAAGTTTTAACTCACTAATAATAAAATACAAAATCAATTTTTAGATGCCTTCATTCATATGACGTCATTTGGTCACGTGAACAAACATGGAGTCTAAATTTAGCGTTTCAAAGCAGATTAGAGTCAAATGGATTCCCCAAGCATTTTATCATAGGACGTTTTGAACTTGAGAATACATGGATTGTTCATTAGAAACCCCAATTAATCAACTAGTAAGCTTACTTTGGCTCTAATTTATGAGGGAACCAATCTTAAAAAAAACAATTCTAGCTAATTGCAATATCTTCAATATTCCGGAAGTGCAAAGGTTAACTTTTCAAGCCAAAAACATCAAAACTGAAAGCAGGGGCGCAGCGTACGCAGGTGTGTGTCGCATGGGGAATGGAGTCTTCAGTAAAACCGATTGGCTGATTGAAAGAGTGGAAACCTCGTGTCAGTTATGATGTTATCGGAAAACTGTTCGTCTACATAAAAGGTGATTTTTACTGAACTTGTCGGTAAAACGCAGAATAGGTTGAAAAAGGCTATATAAAACATGGTTTTCCGAGGAAAATTGATAATTTTGACTGGTGGAAACGACTTCCAAAATCGTGTCAGATGTATTCTCCGGGTTTCCTAGTTTGTAAAATTTTCCAGGGGAGAACCCCTGAAACCCTCCGCCATTTCGGTAAAATGCAGAGTATGTCGAAAAAGGACATAGAAAACATATGGTTTTCCGATGAAAATTGATGATTTGGACCAGTGGAAACGACTTCCAAAATCGCTTCAAATGTATTCTCCGGGTTTTCTAGTTTACTAAGGCCTTTTGCCTGCAGGACTCGTCTTGGAAAAATCACCTTTCAGTCCCCCCTCTCAGGCTTATTCTAGATACACCCCTGATTGATATGGTTTTCATAGGTTTAGGATTTGCTATAACGATGGATTTCGTTTGTGTATAAAGTATACTTAATAGTGCAAGTAAGTTATTTTGGAGCTACTTCACTTATGTACCTTTCGATGATTTTAATAGTTTATCCACAAAAAGACACCAGGGTCATGTTAAGGACATTATTCTGAATGTTCACACCAAATTTCATCGCAATCGGACCATTTTTACTGGACAGTGTGGGTCAGTGAGATGACTCTGGAGCCATGTGAGTCATCTTCAGTGGCTGTGGATCACATCATAAAAAAATCTTATGTTTTGGGTCATCATTTCTGGTAGTGGTAGTATACTGAAGTAGGGGCTATATGGCTAATATAGACGATATGTAGGCTTACTTAAAGGCCCGCTACTGGACAGTGTGGGTCAGTGAGGTGACTCTCGAGCCATGTGAGTTATCGTCAGTGTCTGTGGGTCACATTATAAAAAAATCAAATTGTTTGGATCATCATTTCCGGTAGCGGTAGGATACTGAATTATAGACTATATGGCTTATATAGATGATATGTAAGCTTACTTAAAGACCCGATACTGGTCAATGTGGGCCAGTGAGGTGACTCTTAAGCCTTGTGAGTCATTGTCATTGAGGTGACTCATGAGACATTTGAGTAATTGATAACTTGTTCTGATTACATCATCAAAACATGAATTATCATATCATCCCTCATTTCACCTACCTGTATTGGCAAACAGTATGGGCCTGACACATCGTTTACTTTTTTCTATTTCGAATTTGGAGATGTGAATTGAATATATTGTCCATAAAACAAATAATTTGAAGTATAGACATTTTTATTAACTTGGTACGAAAAGTCACAAAAATTGTCTCGAGTTTGTGTGCATATGTACGAAATGACTCATATATTTACTCTTTACCTTTATTCATGTAGAAACTGAGAGTTTGTGTGTATATGTACGAAATGACTCTTATATTTACTCTTTACCTTTATTCATGTAGAAACTGAAGTTACCCTTTTTTCGACATTCAAACATTATTTATTAAAAGAGCGACATTTGTATGAACAAAAAAATCGATTAAGGGTAGTAAAAATGGTCTGATTGCGATGAAATTTGGTGTGAACATTCAGATTAATGTCCTTAACATGACCCTAGTGTCTTTTAGTGGATAAACTATTAAATCATCCAGAGGTACATTAGTGAAGTAGCGCCGTTATTTTTGTCCCCGGAAGAACACATGTTCGTCGGTAAAACTTAGAGGTTACATGTGTTCGTCGGTAAAACTTATACGTTACACCCTCCCAGTCAAAATGGTCACGCTACTTCCCTGACTGGAAGTGATATCAAACATTTGAAAATTAATTATAGTTCGCAATCTTAATGTCTATATATCTCTTAAGAAATGTTATCGGAAAATGTTAGAAATGTTAACAGTTTGTATGTGGCACTTGTAGTTTTGGCTGGGCGCTCTGAGTAGAATTCGAAAAAAAAAAAAAGTTTCAAAAACAATGCAGTGCGTTTCAACGCACTGCACGAATTGTAATTCAGAATGTAATTTTTAGTGCACATGATATATTATTAAAACTGTAAAAATCATTTATATCAAATATTACATTTAAATATTACGGTTAAATAAACTGTAACATTGTATTTTTTTAGATCCATCCAAAGATGAATGTTTTGGTGATGGTTTTAGTCGATTTTTGTTGGAAGAATTCTTGGGTTATGATGATATTTTAATGTCTAGTATTAAGCAGTTAGCAGAACAAGAAGAAAACAAAGGTTTGTTGACAAAATATTACAAAAGATTAGATTTTGAAACATGGTTTGTCAGTCAACATTCTTTTATTAATATGGCACATATATATGCAGAAAATTTTTTTTTAACTTTTTATACGCCCACATGAAAATGTGGACGTATATTGCCATCACCCCTGTCTGTCCGTCCATCCGTCAACAATTACTTGTGTACGCAATACAGGCCAGAGTTTTTATTCGATTCGTATGAAACTTGGTATATGCATTCATCTTGATAATATCTAGGACAAGTTCTAAAACAGCACGATTCCAGATGTCTGTTTATGAGTTATTGCCCTTGATTTAATGAAAAAACGTTAAAATTAACTTGTGTACGCAATAGAAGCTGTAGTTTTTATCCGATTTGAATGAAACTTAGTATGTGTATTCATCTTAATAACATCTCGGACAAGTTCAAAAATGGTGCAATTCCAGATGTTGGTTTATGAGTTATTGCCCTTGATTAAATGAAAAAAAATTAAAATTACCTGTGTTAGCAATAGAACCAGATTTCATCTGATTTTGATGAAACTTGGTGTGAGCATTGGAATTGATTAGACCTCAGTCAAGGTTGAATTTGACAGTTTTTCAATGAACAGTTTCGAGTTATTGCCCTTGACTTAGTGAAATAACGTCAAAATTCTATTGTGGTTGCAATAAGAAGTTTAAATTTCAAAGGATTTTGATGGAACTTGGTGTAAGCATCAGAATTGATAAGACATTAGTCAAGTTTGAATTTCTTTATGAGTTATTGCCCTTGACTTTTTTTTGTGGGTGCAAAATAAGCTACAATTTTTATACGCCCTCACAGGAAATGTAGGGCGTATATTGTGATCAACTTTCTGTCTGTCTGTTGTGCTCACTCTACAGACTACAGTTTTGATTGGATTTTAATAATTTTTGGTATGTGAGTTCATGGCATCACAAAGAGGAACTGTATCGATGTTTCAATTAGATCAATATCTAAAATTTAAATGTAGATAGACATTTTGATTATGAACAAATTTCTACTTTCAAAAATTTATATCACCTCCGATCATGACGTGTTAACTTGAAATTTGAACTTCTGGAATTTTACAGATATTTGAAAAATTCTTTTTGAAGTATGATAGCATTAGATATTTCTAAAGATAAAAATTCATCCCGGAAATAAAGGATCAACCGCCATCTTGGAATGTATGACTTTTCTTTAATCCATTTTTTAAGGATCATGGTATTATCACATTTGCATAATTTTGATGTCTATTTTGATTTAGATATTTCATCATTTCCGGTTTTTCCAAATTTTCAAAGGCTCATAACTCATGACCTTGACCTTTGGTGACCTTGTGACCTGAACCAAAGTTGTTGCCCTTGTCGAGATCTATCCATTGATGTTTTCATTTTTGATGTGCAATGTCAACAGTTTTACAGCTATTTGAAAATTGCGATTTTTAATTCTGAAGAGCTCTGTCACTTGAGCTAATTTAAATCCTTAAAAATTTTGCGTCCTTTTTACACACAATCTTTACTTTCCGATGATATTTAACATTTGATATTTTGAAACTTGTGCTTTAACAAATTTGAAAATTTTGTTCTGTTCTATTTTGACTGTGTGTGATTTTTGACAGGAAAAAAGCATGTGTTTTTTAAGTATTTTGAAGAAAGTCAACAAATTCTTTAATGGATATGAAAGAACATGACAAACAAAAAACAGCTATGGAAGTAATACTTAAGTCACCAACTTGGAATGATCAACTTTTCTTCAAATCAAAATAATTGACCAAGCGATCATCAGATTTGCTAAATTTAAATTTCTGTGAGTCGATGTTTGGTTTCAATTTCAATCCAGATTTGTTTTTATTTCCCATTATATATTTTTAGCAATGGCCAAAACTTCCATAGCTCATATCTCTTGACCTTGACCATTTGTGACCTTGCGAATTACACAATAGTTGTAGCAACAGGTCATAATGCTTAACGTCACGTCAAGCAGTCGACCTTCTAAAGCCACTCTAGTTTTAGTGAATTTTATTTACGAAAAATAGAGAATTCAGTTAGATTTTTATAACCAGTGTTTTTTCAATACATTCAAGGATAAGGAGGAACTGTAATCAACATCTATATAGTGATTATTCAAAGGATTTTTAAGTTTCAATTTGTGGTATGCCAGCAAAGGCTTTCTTTTTCAAAGATGGCCTTGTTTGGTGACGTCATCTACTTGACGACGTCGTAAACATTTTTGTACCTTGTGATTTTACTTCAAATTTGCACAATGAATGATAGTATTTCGAAGGAACTGAACGATTTCCTGAGTAATTTCTCAGACTCTGACTTTGATAGCGACAGTGAAATAGACTTTCCACACCTCAATTCCAAAAGATCAAACTATTCAACTCCATCTCGACCGACTAAGACTTTATCGACATCGACCAGCATTTTAAGTCTGGAAAGGAAAAACTTTATTTTGAACCATCCAGATTTTAATTTTGACATTGCAGACTATACGCATTATACTAAATCTATTGTTATTTCATTTAATAAGGAAGAAACGTACAGACTTATACTTCAGTTTTGTTCGAACCAGTATTCTTTGTTCAAGGATGACTCCTTAAATGGCCAAATTTTCAAAACTTTTGATTCGTCCTTGTCTCCTTCTAATCAATTAAGTACTACGTTAACATTTTACAACAAGAAAAATAAACTCCATGTTCAGGGTACAGACTGTTCCAGATGGATCGAGATTGTGTTTTCTAAGTTTATTCCATCTAATCCTGAAATAAGTGACAATCTGGACAAGATTTCTGTGCCCAGTGTAAGCCAAAAGTTTTCTACTGTCAGAACTCAAACTTGTGAACTAAATACCAGTGTAAGTGTACAAACTGATTTTCCCTTCTGTACTTCAACTGAAAAATCAAAGTGCGAAGCCGCCATAGAGAAGATGTCAATTGAAATTTTGCGACTCTCGGATCAAATCAATGACTTAACCAAGAAACTATCTGCGGTCTCAGGTCCGATACCAGTGCCAGTTCCCACTGTTAAACCTACTCAACCTATAAATTTTGATAAAGTTAATGAACTTATAAAGAAGCAAAACCTTAAGAAGTCAACTAAAGCCATTAAGAAAACTCATGATTTTACAACTCGGCCGATTCAAAGATCCATCGCGTGTGCCGAAACCTTAGTCATTGGAAGTTCTCTCGTGAAGTCCCTTTCTTCGTTACGACTATCAGACAACTTAGGACAATTATGTGTCATCGATACCAACAGTGGATCGACAATTAGCGAACTTAAACCGAGATTATTACAATTACTTGGTGAAGCTACGTCTATCAAAAACATTGTGCTCTCTGTCGGAGGAAATGACATAAGCAGGAAATTAGCAACTTTTCAACAATGTGTAAATGACTATAAGAATTTATTGAAGGACCTACTAACTAACTATAACGATATTAATATATTTGTATGTTCTGTAATCCCTCGAATTAATCCTTTTAATTTCCAGCTGCGATGCAAAAAATTTAACTATTTTCTACAGCAGTTTTGTCATGACAATAGATGTCAGTATATTAATATTTACGATTCTTTCATTTGTAGGTCCCCTCTTGAAGTTTTGGTGCAAGATGGTGTTCATTTAAATAATTTTGGAACTAATATTTTATCTCATATCATTGTAGATTCGGTTGTCAGACAGAACAGAAAATCTAATCCTTTTATTTATCCTTTAAGGTATAACTCACAGGCATTAAATTGTATTTTAAATTCACTTTCAGCAACAGCCAGACGTCTATCTTACTAATTGTTTTAAACCATATAATATGTATAACTTTTTAAAATATTGGTCACTTAAATGTTTGCCATGCGGTAAATAAAAAGACTCAAATTTGCCAACTTATTTCAAATTTTGACATTTTTGGTTTATCTGAAACTCACCTAAAGTCGTTTGTACCAACTAGATATTTCAGTACTCCAGGATTTCACTTGCCATTTCGAAAAGATAAGTGTAATAATAGTTCAGCTGGACTTCTACTTTTTGTTAAAGAACATTTAAATTGTAGGAGACGGGAAGATTTAGAATCGCTTGATATAGAAGCAATTTGGATTGAAATAAATCTCACTAAACATAAACCCTTATTAATATGTTGCATTTATAGGCACCCGAATTCTAATAAATGCTGGTTAGACTCATTTGCTAAAATGACTGAAAAGGTTTGGAACGAAAATAAAGAAATTATTGTGTTAGGTGATATTAATATTGATGTGTCAAATGGAAAAAATTCAAATTGGAATAATTTACTGTCTTTATATAGTTTAAAACAAATTATAAAAGTTCCTACTCGAGTAACTAAAGCATCTTCCACTATCATTGATCATGTTATCGTTTCGAATGAAAGTAATATAACTGAAGTTAATGTCCCGGTATATAGTTTATCTGATCACTACCCAACTTGTATTACCTGGAATAAAAAAGGCGCACATATTCCAAAACCTAAGCATGTTTATATTTACTACCGGAGTATGAAACATTTTGATGTAGATTTATTTAATAATGATCTTGCAACAGCCCCTTTTGATAAAATTTATACTAAATCTGACCCCAATATTGCGTTAGAATCTTGGTATAATATTATCCAGCCAATAATTGATACCCATGCACCATTAAAGTTAAAACGTGTCAAAAATGAAATAAAGTCACCCTGGTTAGACTCTGAAATTTTAAAATTAATGCGCATAAGAGACGGTTTGAAAAAGAAAGGCAAAGATGATGAATATCGGAAGTGTAGAAATTTGGTCATTAAAATGATCGATAAAGCCAAAAAGCAGTTTAACATAAAACTTGCTTCAGATCAGAAAAACTCAAAACATATCTGGAAAGTTATCAACTCCTTAACTAATAAGGCTAATAATTCAACTAATCTGATTCCTTTAGAACCCGAGGTAGTCAATGATCATTTTTCAAATATTGCATCCAAATTGATTAATCAAAAGCATGTTCATAGAAATATTGATAAAAGTTATTTTGTAAATAAAATAGAAGAATTTGTCACTTCTAAGTTAAATTCTAATGAAGAATGTTCCATTCCCTACATTAACAAATATGAAGTTTTTAAACAGTTGTCTTCGTTAAATGCAACCAAAAGTGCTGGTTTAGATAAATTAAATCCTCTATTTCTCAAATATGGTGCTTTTACGTTAAGTGGTCCTTTGACACATATATATAATCTATGCATTGATGCAAATATATTTCCTGATAAATTCAAAGAAGCAAAAGTGTTACCACTGTATAAATCCGGCGCTAAATCTGATCCTAATAATTATAGACCAATTTCTGTATTATCTAGTGTATCTAAACCACTTGAAAGACATTATTCAAAACATATAAATAATTTCTTAAATAATAGTAAGTTATTGTATTCGCACCAATCTGGTTTTAGGTCTAATAGTTCTTGTCAAACAGCTCTGACTAACATAATTGAAAACGTTTATGATGCAGTAAATAATAATCTTATGGTTGGTTCTATTTTCTTTGATTTTACAAAAGCATTTGATTTGATTTCCCATGAGATAATTATTGAAAAACTAAAACTATACAAATTTTCGAATGCATTAATAACCTTCATAAATTGTTACTTGTCGAATCGTACTCAGCGTTGTTACGTCAATGGAACTCTTTCGTCTTCTCGAAGTATAAAGTATGGAGTACCACAAGGATCAATTTTAGGTCCCTTGTTGTTTAATCTTTATATTAATGATTTGCCATTGCATATTAACTCTAACTGTGATCTTTTTGCGGATGATACTACGATTTATACTTCTGGTAAATCGGTTACTGACATACAATTAAAATTGCAAGAAGATACTGATGCAATCTTAAACTGGTGTTCCTTTAATGTCATGATTTTAAATGAAAATAAGACCAAATGTATGTTAATTACAACTTCTCAAAAAAAAAAATATTCATCAGATTTATCAATTGAACTTAATAATCAATTTATTGAACAAGTTGAAAACTTTAAATTACTAGGTGTTACTGTGAATCAAAATCTCTCATGGACTCCGCACGTAAAGTTCGTTGCTAAAATTTTAAATACTAAGTTATTTCAACTGCGACAGTTAAGAAAGATCATGCCTGAAAAATATAGATCTATTTTTTATAAATGTCACTTTCAACCATATTTGGATTATTGTTCAACTATTTGGGATTCACATGACATTGCATCGGCCGATATTTTACACAGGCAACAAAAAATTGCTTTTAGATTAATTCTTGGTTCTAAGTATAATACTGATTTGTCACTGAATCTTAAAAGGCTTAATATTTTTGACATTAAAACCAGGCATAATCTTAATTCGTATAAATTTATGTATAAAATTCTGAACAACTTGTCTCCTTCCTACCTTTCAAGCCTCTTTAGCTATAAACAGACGCCTTATTCTAGCATAAATTCAAAACTTGTGGTGCAAAAACCACGAATCAATTTGATTAAACAAAGTATTAAATACAAAGGATCAATTTTATGGAATGGTCTAGACGAAAATATTAAATCAGCATCAGATTTTAAGACTTTTCGAAGGATGATTCTTGGTAATCTTTCATTAACATAAGCATACTTCCTGTTACATGGGTATTCTTTTCACCAACTATAGGCTTACTTGCTGATGGCTATCTTAACAATTGTGTTTCTCCATGATATAATGATTTAAGTAATTTATTAATTTTATTTTCCCTTTCCCACAGGTATATCACCACCAACAATTCTATTTTGGCCTAACTTGAACCATTTTGAAAATCTAAATTACTACTGTCGGGGGATGAGTAAACATCCTTAAAGCTGGTCTTGAGCATGGACAAATCCTACCTCCCCCTCCATAGAAAATAAGAACATAAAATGGAGTAGGGTTGGGTAGCCCGCTCGCAGCACATTGCACTGACGCTTTGGCAATTCTTTTTTTCTTTTTTTTTTTTTCTTTTTTTTTTTTTTTTTTATATGTATGTTTTGATGTCTGATCGTCTCATGCAGATGTACTTGTCTATTCCTTGGTTTTTGTGGTCATGTACTTGATCGCAGAATGATGAATCTGTCCATTTTATACACATGTACTTGTGTATTTTAAAACTAATTGTACATTGAAATGATATATGGTTTTTGCTGTCATGTACTTGATCGCCGGAAGATAAATCTGTCCATTATTTACACATGTAATTGTGTATTTGAAAATAAATTGTACGTTGAAATAATACGTGATTTTTTGCGGTCGTGTGCATGGCCGCGGGAACTATATATTACATCCATTTTATAAACAAATTGTAGGTTGAAAATCTGTCCATTCATGCACATGTACTTGTGTATTTTTAAACAAATTGTACGTGGAGTATTGTATATTTATTTGTGGTCATGTACTTGATCGCCGGAACATATCTCTGTCCATTTGATACACATGTACTTGTGTATTTTTAGTATTTCAGACGAATTGTATATTGAGATATTATGTATTTTCAATTTTTTTTTTTTTTTTTTTTTTCCAATGTATTGCCCTATGGGCTGAATGTGAGACAGGACCATGTCCTTGTGTATTGGGCCTAATTCTGACCCATGTAAAATAAAGAGTTTATTATTATTATTATTATTATAGATCTATCCAATGATATCTGTTGCAATGTCAACAGTTTTACAGCTATTTGAAAATTGCGATTTTTAATTCTGAAGAACTCTGTCACTTGAGCTAATTTAAATCCTTAAAATTTTTTACACACAATCTTTACTTTCCGATGATATTTAACATTTGATATTTTGATTAAACTTGTGCTTTATCAAATTTGAAAATTTTGTTCTGTTCTATTTTGACTGTGTGTGATTTTTGACAGGAAAAAAGCATGTGTTTTCTAAGTATTTTGAAGAAAGTCAACAAATTCTTTAATGGATATGAAAGAACATGACAAACAAAAAACAGCTATGGAAGTAATACTTAAGTCACCATCTTGGAATGATCAACCCTTTCTTCAAATCAAAATAATTGACCAAGCGATCATCAGATTTGCTAAATTTAAATTTCTGTGGATACGTGAGTCGATGTTTGGTTTTCAATTTCAATCCAGATTTGTTTTTATTTCCCATTATATATTTTTAGCAATGGCCAAAACTTCCATAGCTCATATCTCTTGACCTTGACCATTTGTGACCTTGTGAATTACACAATAGTTGTAGCCCCGGTTGAGATCTATCCAATGATATCTTTATTTTTGTTATTGAATTGTCTACTTCCGGTTCTACTGTCATTTGAAATCATGATTTTCAAATTTGTAGAGCTCTGTCAAGT
>CM060200.1:16315414-16470904 GCA_030562195.1 Nipponacmea schrenckii | reverse complement strand
ATGGAAGTAATACTTAAGTCACCATCTTGGAATGATCAACCCTTTCTTCAAATCAAAATAATTGACCAAGCGATCATCAGATTTGCTAAATTTAAATTTCTGTGGATACGTGAGTCGATGTTTGGTTTTCAATTTCAATCCAGATTTGTTTTTATTTCCCATTATATATTTTTAGCAATGGCCAAAACTTCCATAGCTCATATCTCTTGACCTTGACCATTTGTGACCTTGTGAATTACACAATAGTTGTAGCCCCGGTTGAGATCTATCCAATGATATCTTTATTTTTGTTATTGAATTGTCTACTTCTGGTTCTACTGTCATTTGAAATCATGATTTTCAAATTTGTAGAGCTCTGTCAAGTGACCTTATTTACGTACGTCAAAATTTCTCTCATGTTTATATTGCACATAATTGTTCTTTCCAATGATGTATAATCCAGGATATTTTGATCAAAATTGCACTTTTCA
This sequence comes from Nipponacmea schrenckii, assembly GCA_030562195.1. Taxonomy (NCBI): domain Eukaryota; kingdom Metazoa; phylum Mollusca; class Gastropoda; family Lottiidae; genus Nipponacmea; species Nipponacmea schrenckii. The sequence continues at coordinate 16,470,434 of CM060200.1, read as the reverse complement.
AAATACTTCTATAGTAACTGTGGTGATTCAACAGTGTCTAAAATCCGTGTTAATTTGTTTGTTGATTTTTTATTATCATTGCTTTTCTCCTCAGTGTCATATCCTACTGAAGAGTAGGACGTAAAACTCCATTCATTTCATTTCATTTGTCGTATCCTACTATGAATTTGTAATGAAACTTCTGACCAATGCTAAGAGCCCATTGCACACTGCATCAATATTGTTCAAGGTTCTAGTATTTATAATTGTTTTGGCTTTGGACTCCTTAAAGAAGTGTGTTTTTATACACAGAACCATTGGAGGAATAAATGGTTTAATTTGACAGAAGTATTATTATTTAAAGTCACATGTATATTGTTGTTACCCATGTCTGTCTGTCCACAAATACTCTTAAACAGTTTAAAAGGCATGACTTTTGACAGATTTCTATGTAACTTTGTGAGAGTGTTTGTAATCATCTTCAGATGAACCTTATTGAAAAATCAAAAAATATCTAGTTTGAGTTATTGACCTTGTTCTTGAAAATGTATGGTTTTACTTATTGCAGTGCGTTCTTCGAACGCACTGCTTTGTTTTCGAAATGTTTTTTTTTTTTTTTTTCGAATTTCACATTCGATTATTCTCTAAGAAGGCAACATGCCACAAACTACCTGTTGCTGTCTTCTATTCAAACTGCGTGACTTGTATTTGTTAAATGCAAAATGACGCCATTGAGGTCAACCGGAAACGAGCTGTGGGCAATAGCGCTATTTTGGGTTTTTGCTGTTTATTTCCTCTATTTTTCAACTGATTTTGACAGAACTTCTTTTGTTAGCTACTTTAAACTGCTAGCTACTTAATTGCAGTTTTAAACTGCTAATTTCATTACTTTTGTAGCTGACTTTTTTATTTTTAATTTTTGCTTTTTTTTCAACTTCTACAGTTTTATTCTCATCCACCTGAAAACTTACAGGTAGATAAACATTGTTAATGTGATCTTAAATAATTTTTCAAATTTTCGACATCACTTCCGGTTTTGAAGTTATTCTCTTGTAAATTTTAAAGACCTAACTTCCGGAATTCTTAAGATATTTCAAAAATTCGTTTTGCAACATGCTACAAATAGTCATACAAAAAAACGAAGATGAAAAAATCCAGACCGGAAGCAAACGATAAGCCGCCATATTGAAATGTGGAACTTTTGTAAAATTAAAAATGGGGCCTCAGGTGATAAAGCGATTTTCATTATTTTTTCATATCTTATGACTAGAGTCGATTGCGCAACTTTATTTGGGAGCCGATTTTTTAATTTTGATTTTGATGTTCTTTTATTTCCATTTTAATTTTTTTGGTAATGACCAAAATTTCAAAGGCCCGTATTTCGTGACCTTGACCTTTGGTGACCTTGTGACCTGAACATGAGTTATTGCCCTTGATGATATCTATTCAATGATATATTCATATGTGTTGTCCGATGTCTACTTCCGGTTTTATAACCGATTGAAATTTGTGATTTTTATTTTTAAAGAGCTCTGTCACGTGAACTAATTTATAAATAACAAAAAATTCATATTGAATCTTATTACAGTTTATCTGCTCTTTGTAATGATATATAAAACCACATATTTCCATCAAAAATGCGCTTTTTAGTATTTGAGAATTTTGTATTTCTTCTCTACTAACTGTGCGTAATTTTCTTTAAATCGAAATGGGGCCTCTGGAGATACTACGATTCGCGTAATTTTGATGTCTATAGAATGTAATATCGATTTCTGAATCATATTTGGAAACCGATTTTTGAATTTTGATTTTGATTTTGATATTTACCTGATAGTAATAAATAAAAACTTCGAATGGTCGTATATTGTTACCTTGAAATTTGGTGACCTTGTAAGCAGCACAAATGTGATAGCTCTCGAAAAGATCTATCCATTGATATATTATATTTTGATGTACGATGTATACTTTCCTTTTTATCACCATTTGAAAATTGCGAATTTCATTGTTAAAAACTGTTTGTTGAATTATGCGTTTGGGCGATCTACATGACACGAGTTTCAGCGAACCAATTATGCTTTGAAAAAAAACGACTTATACTCTGTAAAATAACGTTAGTGTTCTATAGATACTTTGTGGGGTAGTTTTAAAGCGTATAACAAAACTGCTACGCACTGCGTCAGAACCTCGCGAAGCCTGGGGATCTAGTTGCACTTGTTTTTATACACCCAAATGGGGGGGGGGGTATATTGTCGTCAACTGTCTGTCTGTCTGTCTGTCTGTCTGTCTGTCTGTCTGTCTGTCTGTCTGTCTGTCCGTCCGTCCGTCCGTCCGTCCGTCCGTCCGTCCGTCCGTCCGTCCGTCCGTCAGTCCACAATTGCTCGTAAACACTCTACAAGACACAATTCTTGACTGATTTTGATGAAACTTGATGAGAGTTTATAATCATGCAAGGAAAATCAGCGAAATCGGAAAAAATTAAGTATGAGTTATTGCCCTTGTCCTTGAATGGCTCGTAAACACTCAACAATGTTGTTGTGTGAGTGTGTTACAACTCAAAGATGAACCCCTATTGAACATCAGCAAAATCAAAAAAAATTTAGTATGGGTTATTGCCCTTGTTCTTGAAAACACATTCAATTTTAGACTGAAAACACTCTAGAAAGAACAATTCTTAATGGATTTTGATAAAACTTGGCTTGAGTAATTATTTTTACCCAAGGATGAACTCCTATTGAAAATCAAATCAATCGAAATATATTTAGTGTCACGTATATGCCCCATATGTTTTTGAAAACTCCTTTTTGGCTTTTTGGCTTTTAAACAATCGAGAACAATTCATGACCAATGTTAACAAAACTCTCTGAAATTGTTTAATATCACCCAGGGATGAGCCATATTGAAAATAAAAATATCATAATATATCTAATATGAATTATTGCCCTTGTTCTTTAAAACGTGTTCGATTTTTGTCTCGTAACCACTCTACATGGCACAATCTTTATACCCAATTTGATGAAACTTGGTGTGAGAGTGTGTTATAACTCAAGGATGAAGCCTATTGAAAATCAGCGAAATCGAAAAATATTTAGTACAAGTTATTGCTCTTGTTCTTAAAAAATGGTTCAATTTTAGCTTGTAAACACTCTAGAAAGAAAAAGTCTTGATGGGTTTTGATCAAACTTGGTTTGCGTATTTGTTTTCTCCCAAGGATGATCACTATTCAAAGTCAGACAAATCGAAAAAAAATATTAAGTACAAGTTATTGCTCTTGTTTTTAAAAAATGCTTTTAAGTTTTGTAAACACTTTAAACATTCATTTTTGACAAAATTATCTGAAATTGTTTAATATCACCCAAGGATTAGAGCCCTATTTAAAATTAAAAATATTATTAAGGGAGAACCCTATTGCAAATAATAAAAAATACCGAAAATTATTTAATGAGTTGTTATTAGGTACAATTCTTGACAGAAAAAAAAGTACATGGCGGAAGGTTGAATATTTCATTCTGCTAATTGTTACTGTACTGAAAAGTTTTTATTCAAAATCAATGCTGCCAGTGGGCGTACATGTCCTTGCCTGGCATGCTTTTTTTAAATTCAGTTCAAATCTTATCTCATCGGCACACTAGAAGGCTTAATTCAATGCTCAAAACTTGCTGAAATTGTATTTCAAGCAATTATGAACCCTATTAAAATAAAAAATATCAAAATATATTTAATATCAATTATTGCCCTAGTTCTTAAAAAAATGTTTGATTTTTTGCTCGTAAACACTCTGTAAGGCACTATTTGCAGAATTTGACGCAACTTTCTGAAATTGTTTAACAAGATAGTGTGAACCCTATCTAAAATCTAAAATATAAAAAAAATTTAACATGAACTATTGCCCATGTTCTTTAAAACTCATTCAGTTTTTGGCTAGTAAACACTCTACAAAGCACAATTCTTAAGGAATTTTGATGAAACTTGCTGAAATTTTTTGTTCGAAACCTTTTGAGAATCAGAAATATCAAGTATATTTAATATGAAATATTCCACCTCCTTTGATTTTTGCTTGTTAACACTCTTAAGAGGCTGATAGTTGATTATCACCCAAGGATGAACCCTATTGAAAGGCAAAAATACTGAACAACATAGAGTGAGTTATTGCCTTGTTTAAAGGTACAATTCTTGACAGACTCATGTCTGTCTGCAATTGTTGTGGACACAATAGAGAGCTTGTATCTTGATGGATTTTGACAAAACTCGGTGAGTGTTTGTAATAACCCAGGATGAACCTTAACAAAATTCAGACCAAACAAAATACATTTAATAGTTATTGCCCTTGTTGTTTTAAATGTACCTGCCTGTTCTTTGATTCTTTGTGGACACGATAGAGAGCTAGTTACAGATTTCGAGTTGAGCTCGAAACTGTATTGTTTTCGTTAGTTTTTTAGATGTTTTTATATATTTTCTTTTTTTCGTAATTGTGGTCAGAGTTTCCGGCAAAAACTGTACTACTTAGAAGATTTTTGGCTCTGCGCCAGACATTCCAGACCTAGTGCTTAGGCTTTAAATGTATTTCGAGACACCAGACTCCAACTGAAAGTGGTGTGGCGTTAAGCTCCTAAATTTCAGAAATCTGCTTTTAAAGATGGGTTGCCTCATTAATTAGAGCCAAAGTAAGCTTACTAATTGATTAATTGGGGTTTCTAATGAATAATCCATGTATTCTCAAGTTCCCACGTGGACGTAGAAATGCTTGTTGAAATCATTTGACTCTAATCTGTTTTGAAACGCTAAATTTAGACTCCATGTTTGTTCACGTGACCAAATGACGTCATATGAATGAAGGCATCTAAAAATTGATTTTGTATTTTATTATTAGTGAGTTAAAACTTATTTAAATTAATTAATAATGTTTTTACACATGATATTTAAATGTTTTATTGCCTTTGGCTAGAGATAATAAATGGAATACCAAAATGCCATTGTTGTTGTGGAAAATATTAAGGAATGTGGGCAATAACAACAGCGCCCAGTTACGTCATGATTTATGTAGCGAATTGACAGACTGGATGATCAAAAAAAAGATCAACGACATTTGAGACTTGACGTACATACCTATGTTAGTACCCTACCGTGGGAATTCCGGTCATAATTAGCCTAATTGCGAGTAAATTAAGACCTTGTGGGGCCATCTGGTATTTTTCTCAGTCATTAGAACACCTCTACTTTCTATTGATATAAGTATTACCGGTCCAATTATGGTATATATATATAAATATATGAAAATAAGGGAAGGCAATTTTGAATGCTTAATTTTTTGTTATATTTAACTCAAAATTTTTGTGTGTATCGTTGAGAGAACTTCCAAGAAATCTGCAGTTTCAGAAAATCGTGATTGAAAAATTTTTCAGATTTGAATTTTGGCCAAACTTCTTTATTTTTTTTTTTTTTTCGCAAAAATTGGTAGATGAGTAGAAAAAAAATTATCAATTAAGATTCTGAAAAACATTTTCCAAAATTAGCCGGAAACATCCGAAAAAATGTCAAAAATCACAAAAATCCAAATTTTCGGTTATTCCACAGAATTAGTACCATCCATATCTTCATTTTGTATGTTTGCCGTACATGCAAATTCCTAACCGTTTGGCCGCCATCTTGAAATATACAAATTATCGGAAGAACACTATTCGTCCGCCTTTTTTACTCCGATTTTTTTCAAACTTGTTTTTAAATATAATTTGAATAATTATCTAGGTCCTCTAGTGGCATTTTTTTCAATTTCAAATTTGTTGTTGAACTAAGTCCTGCCAAAGCTTTAAAGTATAGGCCTCCTTAGTTAATAGTTAATTTAGTTAAAAAGTTAATAACTTTTTAAACTTGACCTTTTGCAGCCCTTATTTTTCTGCACAATCATCTTCATTGGCTAAAGCTTCATATGATACCTCGTTTTCTAATTTTGGTAAAGAAATTTTGGTTTAATAGGTCTCTGAAAATGGGTAATTTGCATATTTCTTGTAACTTCAGATGATCATATCGCAAAAACATGACTCTTGGCAACATTCTAATTGACACTATTAAACATGACTCTTGGCAACATTCTAATTGACACTATTGTAATGTATTTTTCATCAACTTTGTAACAATATTTTTATTTTAGTCATAGACCGAAAACTTTTGAAATACGCCTAGTAGAAAATTATTGATTTTAACATTCATATTTTCTTATTTTTAGTTCTATTTAACTTAAAAACAAAATTCGAACAGATTTATAATGCGCAAATTCATAGCTTTAAAACAATATATAAATCAATATGTATAAATAAGATATGCTAAAATTTTTAGAATAAAAGTACACTACGTTAGTAGTATGTATACCAATCTTGACAACGTAGCCGGTTTGAATGCTGTAAAAAAAATGCTTTGAGAGAACTCCCATTCCAAAACGGAATGATTTTTATACGCACACATGGAAATGTGAGTCAAATCCAAATTAAAAAACGCTGTCATATATAATACAATAGAGCTTCCTCAGGGAGGGCTAAATACAAAATGAAGAGAAAAAGACAGTTAGTACAAAAATTATGACGTCATAATGCTAATGACCTCACCAGTCCTACATAACAACATTGATAACAAAATTTCATCAATGGAAAAGTACCAAAATTTTAAAGAGTGTTGATCTAAATTATAGTAAGGCCTATAGTTATTTGGAAAAGTTTTTCAGGCTGTCAGGATTATGTTCATTTAAGCCATTAGGCCACACAGTATTCAGTCTATGTATCCAGAATGACTCTGCCAAATCTAATTTGTTTGTCTTCATGGTATATTTTCTGAAGGATAGTCCAAGTTAAGGAATGACCTGGAATGTTAAAATGTGGAGCTTTACCATCTTTCTTTAATTTTATGTTTGAACGATGCTTATTAAGTCTTACACTAAATGAAGTAACAGTTTTCCCTACATATTGAATTCCACATTCTGAACATGTTAAACAATAAATCACATAATTGGACGTGCAATTAACAGCATTTTTGATGAAAAACACTCTGGAGTCTTTACTTGTTATTTTATTGGTGGTATTGATGGTGTCACACGCTTTACATGGAGGTCTTCGTCGTAAGCAAGGTGAGCATCCCCAAGTATCTACATTCGTAGGCCTATCACTTTCATTCCGTAACTTATTAGCGTGAAGGATGTCACCAATAGTCTTGTTTCTTTTTTCTGCCATGATGATCTTACTTTTGTTCATAACTCTCTTCATTCTTTCACTGGTATCTAATAATGTTTTATCTTTAGCCATATTTCTGATGTTAGGTTGACGAGGATCATATGTTGTAACCCAGGGTATGATCTTTTTGTTGCTGTCATTGTCCTTTATATTGGTCTTATAGTGAAGGAGTTCTTGACGAGTTTGAAGTTGAACTTTATTGAAAGCATTCTTTATTGTTTTATTTTTATATCCACAACTTTTAAGGTACAAAGAAAATTCCTTAAGATTGGATGAAGTCCACTCAGGTTTGCTACAAATTCTCTTAATACGAAGAGCACCACTGTATGGTATAGAATTAAAAATATGTTTAGGATGACAACTGGTTGGTGGTTAATAGTGATGGGTGTGGGTGTCTGTAGCTTTAGAAAATAAATCAGTTTCTAAATGATCCTCTTCTCTAATCACATTAACATCTAGGAAGGAGACACATTTTTCACTAATATTCATGGTGAATTTGATAGTAGGGTGTTGATTATTTAGAAGAGTCAGAAAGTTAGTACAATCTTCATTGGATAGCAAAGATATAGCCCAAATATCATCAATGAAACGAAAATTAATGTCTGGTTTATTTGGCAGTGGAATCCAAATTTTTTTTATCCAATATGACATGAAGATGTTGGCGTACGTCACTGCAAAAGGTGATCCCATGGCAGTGCCGGAGATTTGTTTATAAAAAAACCCATAAAAGTGAAAACATTATTATTAAGTGTGAATTTAGCAAGTTGTAAAATAGCAGTAATTTCATCATCATCCAAAAGATCAGTTATTAACAGTGCTTCTTCTAAAGCTTCAATTCCTTCTTGAATAGGTATGTTTGGATATAAACTTATGACATCAAATGTTAATAATTGTTTAAAATGAACAGGAGCTGAATTTAAAGTTCTCTATCTTCTGTAAAAATTCAGTAGTATCTTTGACCATTTCATTACAGTAGGCATTAGCTACTGATTTCAATTTCCAATCAAGCCAGAGGGAGGCTTGTTTGGTAGGTGCTGACACTTGACTACAGATTGGATGACCAGGAGGGACCTTTACAGTTTCGCTCATTTTGTGGATTTTACCAAGGATGTAAAATTCTACAGGTTTTTTGATGGGTCTGTTCAAAATGGACTTTTTCTCAACTTCAGGAATTTTCAAATTACTCACCAACTTAATCAAATCTTTATGAATTTCATCTGATTGGTCATAAGGTATCTTCTCATTAACATGTTGGTCATCTAGATGTTTCATACACTTTATAATATAATCATTTTTATTCCATATGACAATTCCACCACCTTTATCTGCTTTACCAATTATGATCGAGGTATCATTTTTAAGTGAATGGAGGGCAACTTTTTCATCAAAACTTAAATTATTTCTAACCTTATATTCCTGGTGGTTCTTTACTTGTCTATATTGATGTGAACAGTATAATTCTAAAGCTTCATCTCTTCCTAGTTGTGGTTTCCAATTACTTTTTATGTATAGAGAGGGAGGTAGAGTTGGTTCTGAGGATTCTTCTAAGAAAAACTCTTGAATTCTAATACTTCTTCTTCTTCTTAAGATTAATTACAGAAAGATCAGAATTCGGAGCTTCAGTAGTGGGTGTATTTAAAATGACATTATGAGATTGTAACAGCTTTGTCAATTTTTGTTCATGTTTCAAAGACACTGCAGATCGAAGGTTTAGCATTACCTATATAAATCTTTTTAATTTCCTTATCAAAATCTGGAGAAGAAAGTTTTTCTTTAAGAGTTGAAATTGCACTGTTAAATTTAGTTCTAATCTCATCAATTTTTTCACTGTAAAATTTAACTGCTAGGTCATTAAGTTGTAGAGAAGCTTGCTGTAAAATAAAATTCCATTGATCTTTTAATGGTTGACTAGTAACATCTGGAGGTGGGACTTTTAGCTTCAAACATCTGGGAAATACATTCTTTTCCCTGCATAATTTAGAAAATTTGAAATGTTCTTCATTTAGTACTAACCTTCTAGCTTCTCTTCTAGCTGTACTTAGTATATTGCCGTCGCCCTAGACTGGACCAGTCTCTTCTATTTATGAATTAAAAAAAAAAAAAAAAAAAATTGAGTAAACTTGTATCCTACCAGAGAGACTGGACAAATTGCGAAGTTACAATAAAATGGGCGTGTTTGCCATGTTTTTCGTCCTACCTTATTTGGAATGATTGACAGTTGTCGATCACGCTTTGGGGTCATGTGACATGAATTTTGTAAGTAAAGTCTTGATTATTGCGGATTCAATTCCACACACACGCCGTTGGAATCATGTCCGAATTAGCGGATATTGACGAGGCGATTGGACATGTTTTACCGGCTTTTGGTTATAAAGATCCAAAGGAATATCAGAGGTCAATAATCACCGCTTATCTACAGAAGAAAGATTTTTTTTTGTGCGCGCCATGTGGTTCGGGAAAGTCGCTGCCGTTTGAGGCTGCCCCATTTTTATTCCAATACATGAAAAATCAAACGATCACACCTTGATTGATGTCACGTTGGTTTTTTCCATTCGGCAATCGGCTGATATTCCGATGAACAAGCTTTGTTAAGTTTTTATAATGATAATGATTTTATTTATGTTCATTCACCTCATCCCATACGTTGTATCTGTTCATTAAACTGATGCTGTGCGTCAACAAAATTCTTAGATCGTAAAAATATCACTAAATAACAAGAACTTTAGGTATGTCACCAGCTTGCCATTTTAGACAACCATTTTGTTTATATCACGTGATGTTAGATATCACGTGATGTACGACGTCACACGATCTGCATAATGCAGATTGACCTACAAGATGAGAAATTAGCTCTAATGTCCCAGTCTCTAGAAATAAGTTTTTTTTAGTGAGTTTTTTATATTTTTTTTTTTTATATTTTTAAGAAGACTGACCAATTTATGGAGAAGACTGGACACCAGTCTACTGTCGCCCCTGTCCGTCCGTCCGTCCGTCCACATTTGTTGTATCCACGATAGAGGCTTCAGTTTTTATTCGATCTTAATGAAACTTGGTATACATGTATATATTGATAATATCTCGGTCAAGTTTGAAAATGGAAATTATCGCATGAACGGTTTTTGAGTTATTGCACTTGACTTAGTAAAAACGTGTCAACTTTGGTTTGTATCCACAATAGAGGCTACAGTTTTTATCTGATCTTAATGAAATTTGGTATACATGTATATATTGATGATATCTCGGTCAAGTTCGAAAATAGAAATAATCGCATGAGCAGTTTTTGAGTTATTGCCCTTGACTAAGTAAAAACGCGTCAACTTTGGGTTGTATCCTCAATAGAGGCTACATAATTTATCCGATCTTAATGAAACTGGGTATACATCTATATATTGATGATATCTGTGTCAAGTTCGAAAATAGAAATAATCGCATGAGCGTTTTTTGAGTTATTGCCCTTGACTTAGTAAAAACGCGTTAAATTTGGGTTGTATCCACAATAGAGGCTACAGTTTTTATCCGATCTTAATGAAACTTGGTATACATGTATATATTGATGATATTTCGGTTAAGTTCGAAAACAGAAATAATCGCATGAGCGGTTTTTGAGTTATTGCCCTTGACTTAGTAAAAACGGGTCAAATTTGAGTTGTATCCACAATAGAGGCTACAGTTTTTATCCGATATTAATGAAACTTGGTATACATATTTCCCGATATTGGTATCTGTGAAATACCAACTTAAAATCGTATTCTCGACTCGACTCCGCGGTACCGTAATCGAATAGCGCGGTATCGCGATAAAGTCGTTTACAAATTACAAATAGTAGAAACCTAAGTTGCAGTGGAACATTGTTTATTATAAAAAAAAATCTATGAATGGTGACTTACGTATTGACAACTATTTCCCGATATTGGTGTATATGAAATGCCAACTTAAAGTCGTATTTTTGCCGCGAAAAGGGGTGCGTTGGAGCATTGGAATTGATTAGGCCTCAGTCAAGTTTGAATTTGACAGTTTTTCAATGAATTGTTTTAAGTTATTGCCCTTGACTTGCAATAAGAAGCTTTAATTTTCAAAGGATTTTGATGGAACTTGGTGTAAGCATCAGAATTGATAAGACATTAGTCAAGTTTGAATTTCTGAATTTTTTTAACAAATGGTTTTGGGGTTATTGCCCTTGACTTAGTAAAATTGCGTCAAAATATTTGTGGGTGTAAAATAAGGTACAATTTTTTAATAGATTTGATGAAACTTGGTATGAGTATTGAAAAAGATAAGATGGTGGTCAAGTTCTAATTTGACAATTTTCCATGAACAGTTTTTGAGTTTTTGCTCTAAACTTCAATATTAATTCAGTGAATGTTTTCGAGTTATTGCTCTATTTATTTTTCAAATTCAATGCTGCCAGTGGGCGTATGTTACCTTGCCTGGCAAGCTATCTTTAAAATTTTGTAAAGTGTGGTGTGCATACTTATTTAACTAATAGTCAATATGAAACACAAATATAAGCCGTAGGACGAGTGTATTCTAACGCCTATTATCCCTTTAACTAATGGTTTTTGGGTTATTGCCCTTGACTTAGTAAAATTGCGTCAAAAATATTTGTGCTTGCAAAATAAGCTACAATTTTTTAATAGATTTGATGAAACTTGGTATGAGTATTGAAAAAGATAAGATGGTGGTCAAGTTCTAATTTGACAATTTTCCATTAACAGTTTTTGAGTTTTTGCCCTTAACTTCAATATTAATTCAGTGAATGTTTTCGAGTTATTGCTCTATTTATTTTTCAAATTCAATGCTGCCAGTGGGCGTATGTTAGCTTGCCTGGCAAGCTATCTTTATTTTAACGGTAATGTTTATCTTCAGACTTCAGGAACAGCAATGGGTAAGCGATTTGCCCCAAGCTATGCCAATATTTTCATGGCAGAATGGGAACGCGAAATTGAATTGATCTCTCCTTTTAAACCACTTTTCTACGGACGCTTTTTGGATGACATATTTTTAATTTGGCAACACACTATTCAGGAATTCTGGCAATACTTCAAAATTTTAAATAGCCATCACCCATCAATCAAATTAACAGCAAATATAAGTGATAATAGCATGGACTTTCTCGACACAACAGTATTCATATTTTAATGAAACTAGGAAGGCTCATGGTATTTCAAACCCACTCTAACACACCAACTGTTATTGAAAAGCTCTTTTCAACCTAAACATACAATTTCAGGCATAATAAAATTGCAAGTTTTAGGGTACCGTAGAATTTGCACCAGAACAGAGGATTTTGATGATGCGTGCCAATTAGTCTTTAAGAAATTGCGAGAGTGGGGATATTCAAAATGATATCTCCGCAGCGTTAAAAGCAAAACTTTTTCAGAAATTGAGAACCGGAACACAATCTTCGTTCCTGTAAACTCTAATCAATCTTTCGGATCTGCAGATCTACAAGAACTTTCTCTAATAAACATAACAGTAAACAATACCCTATTAATGGTGAGCTTTCCTGTACCAGCACAAATATTATTTGCCTAATTTCATGCGACAAATGCCACTTACAATATGTAGGCAAATTCTCAAAACTTTTTGAGTGAAAGAATTAACGGTCATCGTTTCGACATCTCCCATCACCTGGATAAACCTATTGGGAACCATTTCAATTCTTTCAACCATTCCTTAGCAGATATGAAAGTGACACCCATTGAAAAAGTCATCACAGAAGAAGACACCAACCCTAAAAGTTCAAGACTATACAGGGAGAGCTTTTGGATGAATCAACTAAAAACCATTTCACCCTCTAGATTAAATATACAGTTTGATTCTCAAATAATCCCATTTGTTGCTCCATTCAATAACATTTCTTGCCAAGCATCCCGAATTATCAAAAGATACTATACCGAATTACAAAATAAATTTCCCACTGTTTTTTACAAAAAGTTAGTCATAGCTTATTAAAAAAATAAAAAGATATACTTGTTTGTGGTAGACTTGACTCTATCGATAATGTAGAATGACCCAACAGAACTTAATGTTCTCATTTTTATACGCCCACACATAAATGTGGGCGTATATTGTAGTCGCCCCTGTCTGTCTGTCTGTCTGTCTGTCTGTCTGCCTGTCCACAATTGTTGTGAACACGATAGAGACCACATTTCTTGATGGATTTTGACCAAATTTGGTGAGTGTGTTTGTTATAACCCAAGGAAGAAGCCTATTGAAAATCAGACCAATCGAAAAATATTCAATGAGTTATTGCCCTTGTTTTTGAAAATTTGTTGTGAACAAGATTAAGAGTGTGTTTCTTGATGGATTTTGATGAAATTTGGTGTGATTGCTTGTTATTACTTAAGGATGAAGCCTATTGAGAATCAGACAAATCGAAAAATAAATTGATGAGTTATTGCCCTTGTTCTTGAAAACACATTCATCTGCCTGTCCACAATTGTTGTGAACACGATAGAGACCACATTTCTTGATGGATTTTGCCCAAATTTGGTGAGTGTGTTTGTTATAACCCAAGGAAGAAGCCTATTGAAAATCAGACCAATCGAAAAATATTCAATGAGTTATTGCCCTTGTTTTTGAAAATTTGTTGTGAACACGATTAAGAGTGTGTTTCTTGATGGATTTGGATGAAATTTGGTGTGATTGCTTGTTATTACTTAAGATTGAAAAATAAATTGATGAGTTATTGCCAATGTTCTTGAAAACACATTCATCTGCCTGTCCAAAATTGTTGTGAACACGATAGAGACCCCATTTCTTGATGGATTTTAATGAAACTTGGAATGAGTCTTTGTAATGACCCAAGGATGAAGTCTATCGAAAATGAAACCAATCGAAAAATATTTACTATGAGTTATTGCCCTTGTCCTGAAATTCCTTGTGAACACGATAGGGACCGGGTTCTTGATGGAATTTGATGAAACTTGGTGTGAGTGTTTGTTATTTTGAGTTATTGACTTTGGCCAGAAATTTCTTGTGAATACGATAGGAAGTTGTGTTCTTGATGTGTTTTGATGAAAGTTGGTGTATTTGTAACATCCTAAGGATGTACCCTATTGAAAGCCAGACAAATCGAACATATCTAATAGAGTTATTGTTCTTTTAAACGTGTTAAATTTATTGTTTACAAGGCAGAGAGGGCTGGTTCCTTCATGAAATTTGACGAAACTTAGTATGAGCCTTTGATAAGACACACAAAGAATACTTTCAGTAAAGATTGTGCCTTATGGCCCTTGCTCAATTTTTTGAATGTTATTTTCTTTGTATGATATTGTGGTTTGCAAATAGTGTGTATTCAATTTGAGTAGCTTCCCTTGAAAAAAATTGGGGTCTTTGAAATAATGAGAGTAGTTGAGTAAGTTATATCTATTGATTTATGGGCCATTCTATCACATTTAAACTTCAACAAATCACCAAGTAAGCCCAGGCTTAACATTTTATCAGATCACTTGTAAAATATTGCATTTACCGATACCTCTTGTCCACCGCCCGAATAACTAAGACTGCCAATGGTGGGCGTATTACGATGGGCCATCGCTATTTTCAATTTCTTCCAGTTTACTGAAAAAATTTAATTTATTCGAATTTATATAATTAGTACAAAAATAGATACCAAGAATTTTCATAACAGACTCAGATATTGATATTCCTATTTCTTTTAGTTTAATTTTCAAGTTTGGATCTTGACTGTTTAATTCAAAAGCCTTTGATTTATTAACATTAATTTTTAACCCTTGATACTTCTCCGAATAGTTTTAGTACTTCAAAGAGATTGTCGCTGAGCTAAAATCTCTGATTAGAACTGTAATATCATCAGCAAATGCGATCGCTTTGATAGTTTTATTGGCATAAAGAATTCCATTTATATTAATATCATTTCTTATACATTTTAATGAAATTTCAATTACAGTTAATGAAGGCTGTTTGATTTGGATGTATTAATGTACCAAGAAACAGTTTTAAACCGTTAGAGAGGACTTTACTGATAATTTTGACATCCACATTAATAAGCGTTATAGGCCTCTAGTTAGTTTAGTTTAGTTCCTTTTGGTACCAATTTGATAACTGATTGTCTTTGACTAGTCGATACAGATAGATTTTCAAAACTATAATTGATGGAGTAAAAAAAAAACGGGTATATTTGAGGCCAAAAACTTCTATAAAATTCTGCGGTTAAGCCGTTGTTTCTGGGAGATTTATTTTGAATTTCACACGTATTTGTTATGAATGTGCCATCGCTTTTACATAATTTCCTTATTGTCGTCTGTCGTCTGTTCACATTTGCTTGTGCTCACTCTAAAGACTACAGTTTTTATTGGATTTTAATAATTTTTGGTATGTGAGTTCATGGCATCACAAAGAGGAACTGTATTGATTTTGGTGATGATCGGATAATTTTTAGCGGAGATACAGTGTCCGACTTAGCACGATTTCGGAAAAATGCGAGTAACTTTGCTTGTGCTCACTCTACAGAATACAGTTTTGATTGGATTTTAATAATTTTTGGTATGTGAGTTAATGGCATCACAAAGAGGAACTGTATTGATTTTGGTGATGATCGGATCATTTTTAGCAAAGATAAAGTGTCTGACTTAGCACGATTTCAGAAAAAAAGGAACTTTGCTTGTGCTCACTCTACAGACTACAGTTTTGATTGGATTTTAATAATTTTTGGTATGTGAGTTCATGGCATCACATAGAGGAACTGTATTGATTTTGGTGATGATCGGATAATTTTTAGCAGAAATAAAGTGTCTGACTTAGCGGAATTTCTCAAAAATAAGGATAACTGTCTTGTGCTCAATCTACAAACTACAGTTTTGATTGCATTTTAATGAGTACTCTACTGAAGTGACAATTTTGATTCATATTTAGTCTGATTTCATGGTACACCTATGAGTTTTTGCCCATTATTTGATAAAACGGAACATGAATTTTTGCCCATTATCTGATAAGCCTGAGGGGGGCATATCTGCACGCTTTGCGTGCCTATGTTTTACGAAGTCACAAATGCCGATTTTTAGTTTACTTTCACCGACGATGTACTTCAGGTTGAACATGAGAAAAACGAAGGGTTTTAAATGACACCAATACTGAGAAAAACTATGGTAAAAAATTTTCTCGCGGTCTTTCCAATTTGTCTATAAACAGTAACTGTTTCATATCCTAGTAGTAAGCAGAAAAGAACGTTAAAACTTACATAATTACGCAGATTTTTTGCAGGGAATAGTAAAATTACAATAGTAAATAGCCTGCCAATGACATTTAATTGAACTTTCTTTCAACTTTATAATTGTTAAAAAGAAGAATTCTCAATGACTGGTAAGTTATCATCGGAAAGAGTTCTATGTGAGGGCCGACATTTTCTTTGTTATGTTTACGTTGTTACTGATGAAATCGGAAGATAATTATCGTAAAATAGACTTGATATACAATTATATCGATGAATAATGACCAATTAAAATTTGATGGCAATAGGATCTAACACATACCGGTAACGGATTATTGTGTCAACTGTTACTTAAAAGTAAGTAGCCTAGTTTGAGATAGTTTAGTAAATCTCTTTGAACTGGAAGCGTTTTTCAGGAGCCGATTAATAATTGTCAATAAATTCATTGTTAATTTACCACCTCTTACTGTTAATCTCTTAATTAATTAAATTAAATGACCGGTAGTGTAAGAAGTCTCATTGTCTAAACATGATAGCTTGGTAATTTAATTTTTAATTATTTAATTATTACTGACCTATACTTGATGACTGGCGGAGCCTATTTGCAAACGGTCATTTTGGCATGACTGCCGGTCATGTCCGGCATATAGAGCCAAATCAACAGCCCTGATAGATGTGATACACATGTACTTGTGTATTTTTAGTATTTTAGACGAATTGTATATTGAGATATTATGTATTTTCAATTTTTTTTTTTTTTTTTTTTTTCCAATGTATTGCCCCATGGGCTGAATGTGAGACAGGACCATGTCCTTGTGTATTGGGCCTAATTCTGACCCATGTAAAATAAAGAGTTTATTATTATTATTATGATATGTGAATTTAAAGAAAGACCTTCTACACTGCATAATTTTATTTTTGATATCACTGTTTTTTAGTTTAACAATTACAAGTTTTGGTTTAGATATGTCTCTTAGTGGGGTCCTATGTATAGTAATAATGTCATTTCTGGATAGTCTTATCGATTCATCAGAAACTTTCCACACAACGTCACTAAACATCTTCCTTACGTTCCCATCGTGTTCTGGGTCAATACTTAAAAACCTTGAGACTAGTTTTTCGCGAGTATTGTTCCTTTCTGTTTCCAATCTGCATGGATTCTGTAGACATTGCTTTACATGCATTTAATTCACTAGATAAAACAGTCATGTCATTTTTTAATCTACTATTTTCTTCGACAACTTTACTGTTTTCATCAGCCAGCTTACTAATTTCAGATTGTAGTTCAGATTTGATATTAGACAGTTCAGAGTGAATGATAGTTTGAACCTTAGTTACTAGTGTTGTACTTATCTCATTGATGATGTCTTTAAGGTTTGCTTTTGTTATCATGTCTGCCATCTTTTCCTTTAAATATCCTTGATTTGCCCAAATTTCACTAAGTCTGACATCATCTATTTGTATATCATCTTCTGTTTCAGTTGACTTTTCCCTCAAACGTTTAAATGCTTTGTCCTTAGGCATAATGACTAAGGTTTTAAACTAGATTTTACACATAACTTTTCGTAGAATATTGTACGATAAATTGACAGTCCACTGTATTTAGCCAAGGTAATTACATTAAAAAGCAGTACTCATTAACTTGTACTCTCAACTAGTCACTCAGCTATCAACAGTTCATTAACATTTTATTGACCTTTCGTCATTGACCACCAGTCACAAAAAGTATATTTTGATACAATATTTAAGTTTAGAACACCTATACCATAGTAGATGCCTTGTACATAATTACACCAGCTTGTGTCACCACGAGTACTTGTCAGGTGGTTGAATGAAACTTGTTGTGATCATTTGTATTGATGAGATCTTGGACAAATTCAAAATTGGCGATTTATCGATGAATGATTTTTTGAGTTATTGCACTTGACTTGAAATTTGGTGTGATCATTGAAGTTGATCTTGGTCAAGTTTGAAATTGACGTTTCGATATACTGGTTTTGGGTTATGGCTCTTGACTTAGTCAAAACGCGGCTTGTGATTGCGATAGACAATACAGTTTTCATCTGATTTTAATGAAATATGGTGTGAACATTTATATTAATGAGATCTTGGATTAGATCTAAATAATGTTAGAGTTTTTGCCTGTGTTAAAACATAAAATATATTTTAAAATGGGCAACCACTTGTTTATTGTACTGTTCAATGCAACTAGCAGGTGTATATTTCCTTTCCTGGAAAGCTATCTTAATTAGATTGAGGATTGCTCGAATTTGATGCTAGTACATAATATCTCATTATTTTAAATAGGTTTTCTACGAAATGTTGTAACTGGTGAACACTATAGGTTTGTTAGCATGTGGATGGCAAGAAGTTCCTATGTAGCTGCTGCATTTATTATGTTAGTTTTTGTAAGTAAAATACTAGATCATATATTCTTATATTAAACAAAAACTATTATTCAATGGTATTAAATGACTCCCCCTTTTTAAACGCCCAAAAATGTATTTGGGGTGTTTATTGTAATTGCCCCTGCATTTCATCGGTCCATTCAAATTTCTTGATATAAATCCATCTTAATTTTTCTTAAGAATACATTTCAGCCTAAAGAACTTGATTTTGATCTTGTGAAGTCATTTTCATACGCCCACATTATAATGTGGTCGTATATTGTCGTCACCCCTGTCTGTCCGTCCGTCCACAATTGCTTGTGAACGTGATAGAGACTACAGTTTCTGTCGGATTTGAATGAAACTTGCTGTGATCATTTATATTGATGAGATCTCGGACAAGTTCGAAATTGGAGATTTTTCGATTAACGGTTTTTGAGTTAATGCACTTGACTTAGTCAAAACGCATCAAAATTGGCTTGTGAACGTGATCGAGACAACAGTTTTTATCAGATTTGAATGAAACTTGCTGTGATCATTTATATTTATGAGATCTCGGACAAGTTTGAAATTGGCGATTTTTCGACAGATGGTTTTTTAGTTATTGCACTTGACTTAGTCAAAATGCGTCAAAATTGGCTGGTAAACGCTATAGAGTCTACATTTTTCATAGGATTTGAATGAAACTTGCTGTGATCATTTATATTGATGAGATCTTGCACAAATTCAAAATAGGCTATTTTATGATTAATGGTTTTTGAGTTATTGCACTTGACTTAGATAAAACCAGGCTTGTGAACGCGATAGAGATCACAGTTTCCATTGGATTTGAATAAAAAATTTTGTCATCATTTATATTGATGAGATCTTAAACAAGTTTGTAAGTGACAATTTTTCGGTGAACGTTTTTGAGTTATTGCCCTTGACTTAGTCAAAACGCATCAAAACAAAAGTTTTCATCTGATTTGAATGAAATTTGGTGTGATCATTGAAGTTGATGAGAAATGTGAAATTGGCTTGTGATTGCGATAGACAATACAGTTTTCATGAAAATTACCTAGTAAATACAGTAGAGACTGTTTCATCTGATTTTAATCAAATTTGGTGTGAACATTTATATTGATGAAAACTTGAATTAGACCTAATTAATCTTAAAGTTTTTGCCTGTGTTAAAACAGAAAATATATTTTAAAGTGTATGAAAAGTCTTCATATGGTGTACTTTCGTTTTTGATAAATAATTCATGATTGAATTGAATGCCACTATCCTTTTCGCGGAAAAAAATATTCGTGGGGGTGCAAAAGTGATATTTTGACGGGAAATCGATGATTTGTACGGAAAACCCTGAGCACGTTCCGTAAATAGCCTAATGTATGCGTGACATAGATTATGGACTTGACGCGGTGGTATCTGGGAACGCTACACTGACAGATAAACAAACATGGCAGGCGTTATGTATTATAATAATCATAACAACGAGAAAGATTCTTCAAGCACTCGCAATTCATCTTAGTCCGAAGAGGAAGAAGATTAATATGAAATGTTTGGGGGTGTGGTGGGCTACAATTTGAGCCAGTTAGGCGTCCTCAGGAAGGGGAGAACTACGGTGAAAGACGGTGCCTTGAAATCAGCTCTTTTCAGTTGTACAAATTGGAACCATTGTCTTCGGAGACCAGTATCTTTTGGGAATACTAGTCGAGTTAACCTGGAACCAATATATATTATTGAAATAAAGGTGATATCTTAAAAACCTTTTGTTTTTCGAATTCCCGATCATGCGATCGGAACTACTTTTAAACACGATTTCGGTAGTAAGCGAGATCAGCGGTAGTTTGTTTTTCCCCGGTCGGAAATTCCTTTATTAAACATGGTTTCGGTAAATCTAGGCCTGATTAAACGATTAACAAACTAATTAATTAATAATGAAAACAATTACTGATACTTGTGATCGGAACTTCTTTTAAACCGAGATCAGCGGTAATGTACTTTTCCAATGCCCGACTTATGAAATTATGGATAGCGTTGCACTTGTTTGACAGTCTGTTTGGAATTTGAGGCGTTCGATACTTTCTTCGTATCATTATACGACCACATGGAAATGTAAACGTATATTGCCGTTGCCCCTGTGCGTCGGTCCGTCCACATTTGTTGTATCCATGATAGAGGCTACAAGTTTTTATCCGATATTAATGAAACTTGGTATACATGTATATATTGATGATATCTCGGTCAAGTTCGAGAATGGAAATTATCGCATGAACGGTTTTTGAGTTATTGCCCTTGACTTAGTAAAAACGCGTCAAGTTTGGGTTGTATCCACAATAGAGGCTACAGTTTTTATCCGATCTTAATGAAACTTTGTATACATGTATATATTGATGATTTCTCAGTCAAGTTCGAAAAAAGAAATAATCGCATGAGCAGTTTTTGAGTTATCGCCCTTGACTTAGTAAAAACATGTCAAATTTGGGTTGTATTCACGATAGAAGCTACAGTTTTTATCCGATCTTAATGAAACTTGGTATACATGTATATATTGATGATATCTCTGTCAAGTTCGAAAATGGAAATTATCGCATGAACGGTTTTTGAGTTAGAAGCTACAGTTTTTATCCGATCTTAATGAAACTTGGTATACATGTATATATTGATGATATCTCTGTCAAGTTCGAAAATGGAAATTATCGCATGAACGGTTTTTGAGTTATTGCACTTGACTTAGTAAAAACGCATCAAATTTGGGTTGTATCCACAATAGAGGCTACAGGTTTTATCCGATCTTATTGAAACTTGGTATACATGTATATATTGATGATATCTCGGTCAAGTTCGAAAATGGAAATTATCGCATGAACGTTTTTTGAGTTATTGCACTTGACTTAGTAAAAACGTGTCAAATTTGGGTTGTATCCACAATAGAGGCTACAGTTTTTATACGTCCGTCCGCCCGTCCGTCCGTCCACAATTGCTTGTAAACACTCTACACGCTGTAATTCTTGACGGATTTAGATGAAACTTAATATGAGTGTTTATGATCACGCAAGGGTGAACCCTATTGAAAATCAGCGAAATCGGAAAAAAATTAGTATGAGTTCGTGCCCTTGTTCTTGAATGGCTCGTAAACACTCTACAACGTGCAATTCTTGACCGATTTTGATGAAATTTGGTGTGAGAGTATGTTATAACTCAAGGATAAACCCTATCGAAAATCAGCGAAATCAAAAAACATTTAGTATGAGTTATTGCCCTTTTTCTTGAAAACGCGTTCAATTTTAGCTTGTAAACACTCTTGGGAGAGCAATTTTTAATGGATTTTAATGAAACTTGGCCTGAGTATTTGTTATCACCCAAGGATGAAGCCTATTGGAAACCAGTCAAATCGAAAAAAAATTAATATCAGTTATTGCCCTTGTTTTTGAAAACGCATTCAATTTTTAGCTTGTAAACACTCTACAAAGCACAGTTATTGACCGATTTTGACGAAACTTGCTGAAATTGTTTAATATCACCCAAGAATGAACCCTTTTGAAAATAGCACATATCGAAATATATTTAATAGGAATTATTGCCCTTGTTCTATAAAATGTGTTGGATTATTGTCTCGTAAACACTCTACATGTCACAATTCTTGAGCGATTTTGACATAACTTGGCATGAGTATTTGTAATCACCTAAGGATGAACCCTATTGAAATTCAGTTAAATCGAAAAATATTTAGTATCAGTTATTGCCCTTGTGTTTGAAAACGCGTTCAATTTTAGCTTGTAAACACTCTAGAAAGAACAATTCTTAATGGATTTTGATAAAACTTGGCTTGAGTATTTGTTTTTACCCAAGGATGAACCTTTTTGAAAATCAAATAAATCGAAATATATATAGAGTCAGTTATTGCCCTTGTGTTTGAAAACGGGTTTAACTTTTTGGCTAATAAACACTCTAGAAGGTACAATTCATGACCAATGTTGACAAAACTCACTGAAATTGTTGGATATCGCAAGGGATGAGCCTAATTGAAAATTAAAAATATCAGAATATATCTAATATGAATTAGTGCCCTTGTTCTTTTAAACGCGTTCGATTTTTGCCTCGTAAACACTCTACATGGCACAATTCTGTTATAACTCAAGGATGAACCCTATTGAAAATCAGCGAAATCGAAAAGTTGGGAGAGCAATTTTTAATGGATTTTAATGAAACTTGGCCTGAGTATTTGTTATCACCCAAGGATGAAGCCTATTGGAAACCAGTCAAATCGAAAAAAAATTAATATCAGTTACTGCCCTTGTTCTTTAAAACGCATTCAATTTTAGCTTGTAAATATTCTAGAAAGAACTATTCTTAATGGATTTTGATTAACTTTGGCTTGAGTATTTGTTTTTACCCAAGGATGAACCCTATTATAAATCAAATAGATAGAAATATTTAGTGTCAGTTATAGCCCTTGTTCTTGAAAACGCGTTCAATTTTAGCTTGTAAACACTCTAGAAGGAACAATTTTTAATGGATTTTGATGTAACTTGGCTGTGTTATTTGTTGTCTCCCAAGGATGAACCCTATTGAAAATCGAAAAATATTTAGTACAAGTTATTGACCTTGTTTTTGAAAACGCGTTAACTCGTAAACACTCTAGAAAGAACAATTTTGAATGGATTTTGATGAAACTTGGCTTTAGTATTTGTTTTCTCACAAGGATAAACCCTATTGAAAATCAGATAAATCGAAAAATATTTAGCGTCAGTTATTGCGCCTGTTTTCAAAAACGCTTTCAACTATGGCTTGTGGACACTCTAAAAAATTCCTTTTTGACAAAACTCGCTGAAATTGTTTAATATCAACCAAGGATGAGCCTTATTAAGAATTAAAAATATCAAAATATTATTAAGGGTGAACCCTATTGCAAATCATAAAAATACCGAAAAATATTTAATGAGTTGTTATTAGGTACAATTCTTGACAGTTTTTAATGAAACTAGAGACCCTATAAAAAAATAGGTTGGAAGGTTGAATATTTCATTCCACTTATTGTAACCTTACTGAAAAGTTTTTATTTGAAATAAATGCTGCCAGTGGGCGTATATTACCTTGCCTGGCAAGCTATCTTTATCCGATCTTAATGAAACTTGGTATACATGTATATATTAAGGATATCTCGGTCAAGTTCGAAAATGGAAATTATCGCATTAACAGTTTTTGAGTTATTGCCCTTGACTTAGTAAAAACGCGTCAAATTTGGGTTGTATCCACAATAGAAGCTACAGTTTTTATCCGGTCTTAATGAAACTTGGTATACATGTATATATTGATGATATCTCGGTCAAGTTCCAAAATGGAAATTATCGAATAACAGATTTTGAGTTATTGCCCTTGACTTAGTAAAAACGCATCAAATTTGGGTTATATCGTGTTTTTATAAGAAATTCAAATTTGACGATTTTTTGATGAATAGTTTATGAGTAATTGCCCTTGACTAAGTAAAATTGCGTAAAAATTCATTTTCTGTAGACACTATAGAAACTACAGTATGGATTTTAATAAAACTTGGTATGAGCATTGGAATTGAGAAGAGGGCGGTCAAGTTCGATTTGGACGATTTTGCGATAAACAGTTTTGGAGTTATTGCCCCTGCCTCTATATTTGTTGTAGACAAAATAGAAGCTACAATTTTCAATGGATTTAAATGAAAGTTGGTTATGAGCATTGGAATTGATAAGACAACGGTCAAGTTCGAATTTGAAGATTTTTCGATGAACAGTTTTTTAGTTATTGCCCTTGACTTAGTAAGTTTGTGTCAAAATTTTATTGTGGGTTCAATAGAAGCTACAATTTTCAATGGATTTTGATGAAACTTGGTGTTTTTGAGTTTTTGCCCTTGACTTCAATATCCATTTAGTGAATGTTTTTGAGTCATTGCTCTATTTATTTTTTATACGCCCACATGAAATGGGGAGCGTATATTGTCGTCACCCACATCCGTCCGTCCTTCCACAATTGCTCGTAAACACTCTACAAGGTGTAATTCTTGATGGATTTAGATGAAAATTAATATGAGTGTTTATGATCACGCAAGGATGAACCCTACTGAAAAACAGCAAAATCGGAAAAAATTTAGTATGAGTTCGTGCCCTTGTTCTTGAATGGCTCGTAAACACTCTACAATGTGCAATTCATGACCGATTTTGATGTAACTTGGTGTGAGAGTATGTTATAACTCAAGGATAAACCCTATTGAAAATCAGCGAAATCAAAAAGCATTTAGTATGAGTTATTGCCCTTGTTCTTGAAAACGCGTTCAATTTTAGCTTGTAAACACTCTTGAGAGAACAATGGATAGATGGATTTTAATGAAACTTGGTCTGAGTATTTGTTATCACCCAAGGATGAAGCCTATTAAAAACCAGTCAAATCGAAAAAAAAATGAATATCAGTTATTGCCCTTGTTTTTGAAAACGCGTTCAATTTTTAGCTTGTAAACACTCTACAAAGCACAGTTATTGACCGATTTTGACGAAACTTCCTGAAATTGTTTAATATCACCCAAGAATGAACCCTTTTGAAAATAGCACATATCGAAATATATTTAATACAAATTATTGCTCTTGTTCTATAAAATGTGTTGGATTTTTGCCTTGTAAACACTTTACAAGTCACAATTCTTGAGCGATTTTGACATAACTTGGCATGAGTATTTGTAATCACCTAAGGATGAACCCTATTGAAATTCAGTTTAATCGAAAAATATATAATATCAGTTATTGCCCTTGTGTTTGAAAACGCGTTCAATTCTAGCTTGTAAGCACTCTAGAAAGAACAATTCTTAATGGATTTTGATAAAACTTGGCTTGAGTATTTGTTTTTACCCTAGGATGAACCCTTTTGAAAATCAAATAAATCGAAATATATTTAGTGTCAGTTATTGCCCTTGTGTTTGAAAACCAATTAACTATTTGGCTTATAAACACTCTAGAAGGCACAATGTTGAAAAAACTCACTAAAATTGTTTGATATCACCCAGGGATGAGCCTTATTGAAAATTAAAAATATGAAAATATATCTTATATGAATTTTTGCCCTTGTTCTTCTAAAAGTGTTTGATTTTTGTCTCGTAAACACTCTACATGGCACGATTCTTGACCGATTTTGATAAAACTTGGTGTGAGATTGTGTTTTAACTCAAGGATAAACCCTATTGAAAATCAGCGAAATTAAAAAGCATTTAGTATGATTTATTGCCCTTGTTCTTGAAAACGCGTCCAATTTTAGCTTGTAAACACTCTTGAGAGAACAATGGATGGATGGATTTTAATGAAACTTGGTCTGAGTATTTGTTATCACCCAAGGATGAAGCCTATTAAAAACCAGTCAAATCGAAAAAAAATGAATATCAGTTATTGCCCTTGTTTTTGAAAACGCGTTCAATTTTTAGCTTGTAAACACTCTACAAAGCACAGTTATTGACCGATTTTGACGAAACTTCCTGAAATTGTTTAATATCACCCAAGAATGAACCCTTTTGAAAATAGCACATATCGAAATATATTTAATACAAATTATTGCTCTTGTTCTATAAAATGTGTTGGATTTTTGCCTTGTAAACACTTTACAAGTCACAATTCTTGAGCGATTTTGACATAACTTGGCATGAGTATTTGTAATCACCTAAGGATGAACCCTATTGAAATTCAGTTTAATCGAAAAATATATAATATCAGTTATTGCCCTTGTGTTTGAAAACGCGTTCAATTCTAGCTTGTAAGCACTCTAGAAAGAACAATTCTTAATGGATTTTGATAAAACTTGGCTTGAGTATTTGTTTTTACCCTAGGATGAACCCTTTTGAAAATCAAATAAATCGAAATATATTTAGTGTCAGTTATTGCCCTTGTGTTTGAAAACCAATTAACTATTTGGCTTATAAACACTCTAGAAGGCACAATGTTGAAAAAACTCACTAAAATTGTTTGATATCACCCAGGGATGAGCCTTATTGAAAATTAAAAATATGAAAATATATCTTATATGAATTTTTGCCCTTGTTCTTCTAAAAGTGTTTGATTTTTGTCTCGTAAACACTCTACATGGCACGATTCTTGACCGATTTTGATAAAACTTGGTGTGAGATTGTGTTTTAACTCAAGGATAAACCCTATTGAAAATCAGCGAAATCAAAAAGCATTTAGTATGAGTTATTGCCCTTGTTCTTGAAAACGCGTTCCAATTTTAGCTTGTAAACACTCTTGAGAGAACAATGGATGGATGGATTTTAATGAAACTTGGTCTGAGTATTTGTTATCACCCAAGGATGAAGCCTATTAAAAACCAGTCAAATCGAAAAAAAATGAATATCAGTTATTGCCCTTTTTTTTGAAAACGCGTTCAATTTTTAGCTTGTAAACACTCTACAAAGCACAGTTATTGACCGATTTTGACGAAACTTCCTGAAATTGTTTAATATCACCCAAGAATGAACCCTTTTGAAAATAGCACATATCGAAATATATTTAATACAAATTATTGCTCTTGTTCTATAAAATGTGTTGGATTTTTGCCTTGTAAACACTCTACAAGTCACAATTCTTGAGCGATTTTGACATAACTTGGCATGAGTATTTGTAATCACCTTAGGATGAACCCTATTGAAATTCAGTTTAATCGAAAAATATTTAGTATCAGTTATTGCCCTTGTGTTTGAAAACGCGTTCAATTCTAGCTTGTAAGCACTCTAGAAAGAACAATTCTTAATGGATTTTGATAAAACTTGGCTTGAGTATTTGTTTTTACCCTAGGATGAACCCTTTTGAAAATCAAATAAATAGAAATATATTTAGTGTCAGTTATTGCCCTTGTGTTTGAAAACTGATCAACTATTTGGCTTATAACACTCTAGAAGGCACAATGTTGAAAAAACTCACTAAAATTGTTTGATATCACCCAGGGATGAGCCTTATTGAAAATTAAAAATATGAAAATATATCTTATATGAATTTTTGCCCTTGTTCTTCTAAAAGTGTTTGATTTTTGTCTCGTAAACACTCTACATGGCACGATTCTTGACCGATTTTGATAAAACTTGGTGTGAGATTGTGTTTTAACTCAAGGATAAACCCTATTGAAAATCAGCGAAATCAAAAAGCATTTAGTATGAGTTATTGCCCTTGTTCTTGAAAACGCGTTCAATTTTAGCTTGTAAACACTCTTGAGAGAACAATGGATGGATGGATTTTAATGAAACTTGGTCTGAGTATTTGTTATCACCCAAGGATGAAGCCTATTAAAAACCAGTCAAATCGAAAAAAAATGAATATCAGTTATTGCCCTTGTTTTTGAAAACGCGTTCAATTTTTAGCTTGTAAACACTCTACAAAGCACAGTTATTGACCGATTTTGACGAAACTTCCTGAAATTGTTTAATATCACCCAAGAATGAACCCTTTTGAAAATAGCACATATCGAAATATATTTAATACAAATTATTGCTCTTGTTCTATAAAATGTGTTGGATTTTTGCCTTGTAAACACTCTACAAGTCACAATTCTTGAGCGATTTTGACATAACTTGGCATGAGTATTTGTAATCACCTTAGGATGAACCCTATTGAAATTCAGTTTAATCGAAAAATATTTAGTATCAGTTATTGCCCTTGTGTTTGAAAACGCGTTCAATTCTAGCTTGTAAGCACTCTAGAAAGAACAATTCTTAATGGATTTTGATAAAACTTGGCTTGAGTATTTGTTTTTACCCTAGGATGAACCCTTTTGAAAATCAAATAAATAGAAATATATTTAGTGTCAGTTATTGCCCTTGTGTTTGAAAACTGATCAACTATTTGGCTTATAAACACTCTAGAAGGCACAATGTTGAAAAAACTCACTAAAATTGTTTGATATCACCCAGGGATGAGCCTTATTGAAAATTAAAAATATGAAAATATATCTTATATGAATTTTTGCCCTTGTTCTTCTAAAAGTGTTTGATTTTTGTCTCGTAAACACTCTACATGGCACGATTCTTGACCGATTTTGATAAAACTTGGTGTGAGATTGTGTTTTAACTCAAGGATAAACCCTATTGAAAATCAGCGAAATCAAAAAGCATTTAGTATGAGTTATTGCCCTTGTTCTTGAAAACGCGTTCAATTTTAGCTTGTAAACACTCTTGAGAGAACAATGGATGGATGGATTTTAATGAAACTTGGTCTGAGTATTTGTTATCACCCAAGGATGAAGCCTATTAAAAAC
The DNA here is from genome assembly GCA_030562195.1 of Nipponacmea schrenckii. Classification (NCBI taxonomy): domain Eukaryota; kingdom Metazoa; phylum Mollusca; class Gastropoda; family Lottiidae; genus Nipponacmea; species Nipponacmea schrenckii. The sequence continues at coordinate 16,441,443 of CM060200.1, read as the reverse complement.
CAGTCAAATCGAAAAAAAATTAATATCAGTTATTGCCCTTGTTTTTGAAAACGCGTTCAATTTTTAGCTTGTAAACACTCTACAAAGCACAGTTATTGACCGATTTTGACGAAACTTCCTGAAATTGTTTAATATCACCCAAGAATGAACCCTTTTGAAAATAGCACATATTGAAATATATTTAATACAAATTATTGCTCTTGTTCTATAAGATGTGTTGGATTTTTGCCTTGTAAACACTCTACAAGTCACAATTCTTGAGCGATTTTGACATAACTTGGCATGAGTATTTGTAATCACCTAAGGATGAACCCTATTGAAATTCAGTTTAATCGAAAAATATTTAGTATCAGTTATTGCCCTTGTGTTTGAAAACGCGTTCAATTCTAGCTTGTAAGCACTCTAGAAAGAACAATTCTTAATGGATTTTGATAAAACTTGGCTTGAGTATTTGTTTTTACCCTAGGATGAACCCTTTTGAAAATCAAATAAATCGAAATATATTTAGTGTCAGTTATTGCCCTTGTGTTTGAAAACCGATTAACTATTTGGCTTATAAACACTCTAGAAGGCACAATGTTGAAAAAACTCACTAAAATTATTTGATATCACCCAGGGATGAGCCTTATTGAAAATTAAAAATATGAAAATATATCTTATATGAATTTTTGCCCTTGTTCTTCTAAACGTGTTTGATTTTTGTCTCGTAAACACTCTACATGGCACGATTCTTGACCGATTTTGATAAAACTTGGTGTGAGATTATGTTTTAACTCAAGGATGAATCCTATTGAAAATCAGCAAAATTGAAAAATATTTGGTATGAGTTATTGCACTTGTTCTTGAAAACACGTTCAATTTTAGTTTGAAAACACTCTAGAAAGAACAATTTTGAAAGGATTTTGATGAAACTTGGCTTTAGTATTTGTTTTCTCCCAAGGATGAACCCTATTGAAAATAAGATTAACCGACAAATATTTTAGTGTCAGTTATTGCCCTTGTTTTTGCAAACGCTTTAAACTTTTGGCTTGTAAACACACGTTCATTTTTGACAAACTCGCTGAAATTGTTTGATATCACCCAAGGATGATCCTATTAAAAATATCAAAATATTATTAAGGGTGAACCCTATAGCAAATCATGAAAATACCGAAAAATATTTAATGAGTTGTTATAAGGTACTATTCCTGACATTTTTTAATGAAACTAGAGACCCTAGCAAAAAAGTTTATGGCGGAAGGTTGAATATTTTAGTCCACCAATTGTTTTACCTTACTGAAAAATTTTTTATTCAAAATCAATGCTGCTAGTGGGCGTATATTACCTTGCCTGGCAAGCTGTCTTCAAATTCAATGCTGCCAGTGGGCGTATGTTACCTTGCCTGGCAAGCTATCTTTGAGTTTTTGCCCTTAACTTTTATAATAATTCAGTGAATGTTTTTTGAGTTATTGCTCTATTTATTTCTCAAATTCAATGCTGCCAGTCGGCGTATGTTACCTTGCCTGGCAAGCTATCTTTTTCTATTGAAATTATAGGTGAGGTGTCGACCCAGGAGCAAAAACCGAATGCATCCATCTCGCAGATTCGCGTAAATATGCACTGCTCACATAATGTCCTTCACCATTTAAAAAGACAAAAACCGCCCAACAAAATTCTAAATTGCTATCCATTTTAGACGCATAGAGCAGAAAACTACTATTCAATAAATGAATTAATTCGGATGCTTGATAATCAATCAATTAACAATGATCAGCGATCATTTAATTAAGGGAATGATCAGAGGCATTTGAACTTTGACATCTACAAACCGAAAATATAATATAATGATTAAATTAATCAGATTAAATTGTCCAAATGTATCGATGGTTCCTTCATAGATTTATTCTCCAACAAGATGTGATTTATCCATGTTTTTACGGCTATTTACCAGAGGCAACAGGAATTTAAATAAAATAATGAATAATCTCTATTTGAATGACCTAAAAAATCGGCATCGGTAAATTTGTCGCCGGGTTGACTGGAGAATATTGTCTCCGAGTTGATTTTTTTCTCCGAGTTAACTATCAAAATTGTGTCTCTTGATTGATATGTACCCGAGTTGACCAAGTACCTCTTTTAGAAAGCTGTGTAAACTGTTTTTATACGCCCACAAGAAAATGTGGACGTATATTGCCATCACCCATGTCGGTCCGTCCGTCCGTCTGTCAACAATTACTTGTGTTTGCGATACAGGCCAAAGTTTTTATCCGATTTGAATGAAACTTGGTATGTGTATTCATCTTGATAATTTCTCGGACAAGTTCGAAAATGGCACGATTCCAGATGTCGGTTTATTATACGCCCAAAATGTATTTTGGTCGTATATTGTGATCACCCCTGTCTGTCTGTGTGTGTATGTGTTTGTGTGTGTGTGTGTCTGTTCACATTTTTCTTGTACTCACTCTACAGTCTCCATTCTCAATGGATCTTTTTTATTTTTGTTATATGGGTTAATAATATTACAAAGAGGATCCCTATTGATTTTGGTGCTGATCAAACAATTTTGGGCCAAGATATAGCAAAAAACTTCAGGGTAACAGTCTTGTCATATTTTCCAGCCGACAATATTGACAATTCGACAGACCTCCCCTTTTTCGACGTCACAACCAATCAGAACGTGTGAATTCAATAAACCCGCGAATTGTAGTCCCTGTCACCCAGACTAATTACTATTACATAGATATCAGAAGGACTGGATTGTCAAGTTTAACCTCGGTCTAAAATTTAATAAATTATGTTGATCTTGTCACTTCTACAGCTTAAATTTCTTTCTTTTTTTATATCACGAAGGTTTGTGTTATTATATTATCAAAGTATGCAGTGCATTCGTCAAACAATGTTATTATGACATGTAAAATAGTGAGAGTCTTCTCGACTGACTTTCCAAAGAAAAACTCCGATTAAGTAGGTCAAATTCTGAAATGGATTTCCTATCCTACATTATGTTGGAAGGCCATATCCTCATATCGACAAAATATTTAAATACCGGTAGGCCTAATAAAGGTTTTATCTTACTAAAATTCTTAGACACCAAACTAAACTCCTAAATATCAGGCCATGTTAACCCTTAAATCTTTAGACACCGAACTAAACTCTTAAATATCAGACCATGTTAACCCTTAAATCTTTATAGACACCAAACTAAACTCTTAAATATCAGGCCATGTTTACCCTTAAATCTTTAGACACCAAACTAAACTCTTAAATATCAGACCATGTTAACCCTTAAATCTTTAGACACCAAACTAAACTCTTAAATATCAGACCATGTTAACCCTTAAATCTTTAGACACCAAACTAAACTCTTAAATATCAGACCATGTTAACCCTCAAATCTTTATGACAATATTATTCCAGACAACAGTAACTTGATATTATTTCCCTTCACTACATAAGTTGACTGTAAAATGTCCAATAATAGAGGGTTTAGTGCAAAAGCTAAAATAGTATATTTATTTTATTCTATTCAATTAAGTATACAGTTGAAATAAAACTATATTGTGTAGTGATTCAAGCAACCAACTGAATTCAAAAAAAAAAACTCTCAGAAACTTAACACTCAATTCACCAAGAAAGAAAGCTACATTTGTCAACAATTATTGCTCAAAACTGTCCGTGCAATTATCGAAACCTCAAATTACTAGTCACATGTGTAAGATAAAAGACATTTTATAAAAGCTCAGCAGAAGCATAAATCAATGACAATGGCACTTACCATGTTTGACAAAGATTGAATCAGAAGTTTGGTTTTTTTTGGGGGGGGGGGGGTATAACGCACCAACCATAAATGAGGTAAATATGAATTTTGAGAGGAAACAAGCTTCACAGTCTGTTAACTTTTATGTTAGTCTGCAGCTAAAGTCCATTTAAAAGTACTGTTTTGAGCAACTGAGCCCAGATCATATGCATTAGTAGCCCTCTTCTGGTTTTGATTGTCTTAACAGCTTTCATGCTCATATTTTCTGAAGCTGATGTAATAATGTGGGTCACGTTATTCAGTAACAGATATAAGAATCATTTCACCATGTGTTTAGGCCCTGCCAAAAATATTTTATGTTCTTCAGAATTTCCTGTATCTCTTTGAGCAATTTGTAAGGTTTTCATCTCAACATTTAAATTGATCTTACCAGCTGCATGTACCCGAAAGCAGTTCTGTTTTTATCAATATGCTATCCAAATTGCAGAAAAAAAACACTCTCATTCGAAATTTTCTAAAGAAATACAAATTTTCACCAAAAATTTTTTATTTTCTTAACATACTGTTTACTTTTTTTTTAAGAGTTTGATCTTTTCCAGATGACTCCATTTTGCTTTTTAGATTCTGATTTGTGTTTTTGCAATACACCCTGGAAGGACAAGTCTTATTTCTTGGTCTAAAGTATGAATTAAAGAATTTTCTGATTTCTTTTTCTTCTCCATGTGTCCATCGGATGCATGAATGTTTAGTTATATTCATTTTTAATTGGAACTTAAACTTTCTGAACATACTGTCATACATCACAATAACAAAACAATCCGATCATCAAATATTTACAGTTAAATATAATATTTTTTACAAAGTTACAAATGTCGATTTTTATGATGTACTTCCGGTTGAACATGAGAAAAACGAAGTATTTTGAATGACACCAATACTGAGAAAAACGACGGTAAATTTTCTCGCGGTCTTTCCGATTTGTCTATAAATAGTAACTGTTTCATATCCTACTAGTAACCAGAACAGAACGATAAAACTTATATAACTACGCACATTTTTTGCAATGAATAGTAAAATTTCAATAGTAAATAACTTGCCAATGACATTTAATTGAACTTTCTGTCAATTTTATAATTGTTAAAAAGAAGAATTCTCAACGACCGGCAAGCTATCATCGTCAAAAGTTCTATGTGAAGGCCGACATTTTCTTCGTCATGTTTACGTTGATATTGATAAAATCGGAAGACAATTATATCAATGAATAATGACCGATTAAAATTTGACGGCATAACAATAGGATTAAACACATAACGGATTATCGTGTCAACTGTTTGTTAAAAAGTAAGTAGTTTGAGATAGTAAATCTCTTTGAACTGGAACCATTTTCCGGGAGCCGATTAATAATTGTCAAAAAATTCATTGTTAATTAACCACCTCTTACCGTTAATCTCTTAATTAACTAAATTAAATGCCTGGTAGAGTTAGGAATCTCATTGACAAAACGTGATAGTTAGGTAATTTAATTTTTAATTATTTTTTTTTAACGTCACTGATGGTGACTGACCTATACTTGATGTCCGGCGGAGCCTATTTGCAAACGGTCATTTTGGCATGACTGCCGGTCAAGTCCGGCAAATAGAGCCAAATCAACAGCCCTGCGGCCAACTATTTCTTTTTTCTACCACAAAACAGGCAGTAAACCAATTCTTTGCTTCAATGCATGGCTCTGTGTTACGAATGAAATCAATTCACCAAAGTTGCATAAAGAGAAATAAATTGAGGTATTGCTGTTTGCAGGCAATTTCTTTATTTTTCTATAAAAATTTAACAAATAATCAAACCTTTCTTTGGTTTTAATGGCTGGACAGGTTCATCTAACAACTCATCCACTGTATCTGGATTTTCTGGAAAAAAGGCATATAAAGGACTTATGCCTTAGACCCTGTTTATGTGGAAAAGTCCTGCCTGGTTGATGTCATGTCTATAGATACTGATAATTTGTCCAAAAACCTGTTTATATCGGAACCAGACAAGTCCTTTCTAAAGCAGGTGCTTCGGCATCATTATTATCCCAGCAGTTTTTTTCGCATTTTTACTTACTTTTTAACCATCATGTATAATTTGTAGCAGTTTTGATGAACTTGGCTATATCAATTCCTTTAATTAATCCTGAGGTTTGCCTTTGGACAGTGTCATGGACCCTCTGCGTATGACCCAGATGTTTACATATATATTTCATCTCTTGTTCATTCAAACTCAGCACCTATTCAAATAATAATAAGTTAATAATAACTAAATAATAATTAGGGCTGCAACTATACCTCAAGCTGCAATTCGATACACATCACGATAATAACTCAACGATACGATTAATATCAAGATTTTTGTCTTGAACTTAACAACATAAAAAAGAACACTTTATTTAAATTTGACAAAGCACCGACAGCAGACATCGACGTATATTTGAAAAAGTTTATTATTCTTATAAATATCAGTTATTGCCCTTGTTTTTGAAAACGTGTTCAATTTTTGGCTTGTAAACACTCTACAAAGAACAGTTATTGACCGATTTTGATGAAACTCGCTGAAATTGTTTAATATTGCCCAAGGATGAACCCTTTTGAAAATAGAAAATATCGAAATATATTTAATACGAATTATTGCCCTTGTTCTATAAAATGTGTTGGATTTCTGCCTTGTAAACACTCTACAAGTCACAATTCTTTAGTGATTTTTATACGCCCACATGAAATGTTTATGATCATGCAAGGATGAACCCTATTGAAAATCAGCAAAATCGGAAAAAATTAAGTATGAGTTCTTGCCCTTGTTCTTGAATGGCTCGTAAACACTCTACAATGTGCAATCCTTGACTGATTTTGATGAAACTTGGTGTGAGAGTATGTTATAACTCAAGGATAAACCCTATTGAAAATCAGCGAAATCAAAAAACATTTAGTATGAGTTATTGCCCTTGTTCTTGAAAACGCGTTCAATTTTAGCTTGTAAACACTCTTGAGAGAACAATTCTTAATGGATTTTGATGAAACTTGGCTTGAGTATTTGTTATCACCTAAGGATGAAGCCTATTGAAAACCAGTAAAATCAAAAAAAAATTAATATCAGTTATTGCCCTTGTTTTTGAAAACGTGTTCAATTTTTGGCTTTTAAACACTCTACAAAGCACAGTTATTGACCGATTTTGACAAAACTTGTTGAAATTGTTTAATATCACCCAAAGATGAACCCTTTTGAAAATAGAAAATATCGAAATATATTTGATACGAATTATTGCCCTTGTTCTATAAAATGTGTTGGATTTTTGCCTTGTAAACACTCTACAAGTCACAATTCTTGATTGATTTTGAAGTAACTTGGCGTGAGTATTTGTAATCACCTAAGGATGAACCCTATTGAAATTCAGTTAAATCGAAAAATATTTAGTATCAGTAATTGCCCTTGTTTTTGAAAACGCGTTCAGTTTAAGCTTGTAAACACTCTAGAAAAAACAATTCTTAATGGATTTTGATAAAACTTGGTTTGAGTATTTGTTTTTTCCCAAGGATGAACCTTATTGAAAATCAAATAAATCGAAATATATTTAGTGTCAGTTATTGCCCTTTTGCTTGAAAATGCGTTTAATTTTTTGGCTAATAAACACTCTAGAAGGTACAATTCATGACCAATGTTGACAAAACTCACTGAAATTGTTTTATATCACAAGGGATTAGCACTCCACATGGCACAATTCTTGACCGTTTTCTATCAAACTTGGTGTGAGAGTGTGTTATAACTCCAGGATGAACCCTTTTGAAAATCAGCTAATTGTAAAAAATTTTAGTATATGAGTTACTGCTCTTGTTCTTGAAAACACGTTCAATTGATAAGACAGCAGTCAAGTTCCAATTTGAAGAATTTTCATCGAACGTTTTTTTAGTTATTGCCCCTGTCTCTATATTTGTTGTCGACACAATAGAAGCTACAATTTTCAATGGATTTTACTGAAACTTGGTGTGAGCATTGGAATTGACAAGACGGTGGTCAAGTTTGATGAACGGGTTTTGAGTTATTGTCCTTGACTTAGTAAAATTGCATCAAAATTTTATTGTGGGTGCAATAGAGGCCACAATTTTCAATGAGATGAAACTTGGCATGGGATTGGTTATCACTGATGATGAACCCTAAGAATAAATATTGAAAAATATTTAGTATAAGTTATTGCCCTTGTTCTTTAAAATGCATTCAATTTTAGCTCTTAAACACTCTAGAAAGCACAATTCTTGATGGATTTTGATGAAACTTGGCATTAGTATTGTTCTTACTCAATGATGAGCACTATTGAAAATTACGAATATCAGATTTTGATGTTACTTTGTGTGAGTGTTTGTAATCACCTAAAGATGAACCCTAATGAATATGCCCAACCCCAACAACAAAATATGAGTAAAGTAAATGAATACTTTGATTATTGTGGCAAAAAATAGATTTAAATTTTACAGATTACAAACTCTTAAAGGGATAGTAAGCTATGTAAATTTCTGATAAGCTTGAATGAAATAGACATATTGTAAAGGTTTTTGTGTTGTTGTTACTATTTTATTTTGACTAATATCTCAAATTAAAATCAATAAATTCCAATACCTGGGCGCCGCCATCTTTGTTAGAAAATGACAGAATGTCAAGCTCGGGGATGTCTTAACAATAAGTAGAGAAATAAAGATGTAAGCTATTACCGAATACCAGATTCCACTAAGAATCTACAAAAGATCTCCACAACATCGATACAGGTTCAACAGTGGATACATTTCATTTCTCAACAAATTAAGTTGTGTGTGACAAACATTTTCTACCTAAAAACTTCGACTTTGGTCCTTGACTATGCACCTCGTGGTAAGCGGCTGAAAGAAACAGCTTGTCTGAAAGTTTTTGTCCACAGGAATCGTGTAACAAAGGTTAGACTTGCGGGCCGTAACACGATTAACGCAAAATGCACAGACTGAGCTGAGTCAATAATATAGGAGTCAACGCAAGAGAAAATAAGCCAAAGCCGCCAACGGCTGCTACAACTACTTAACTATACCTAGTAAGGCAGGTGACAATGACAGTACACCTTAACTTTTATAAATAAAATCCTTAGAGGAGGTATGTACTCGGGTAATCTGTTCGAAATGATTCCTTATTTAAAAAAAAGTGTAAAGACATTGTCAATTTCAACAAGGCCTACTTTGTTGTTGGAATGTTCAAATATTATGTACAAGTTAGGAATTGAAAATAGCCTCTGCCGATAAGAAATGTTTTAGTGACTGAAGGGACATAACTCTATTTTTCGAATGAAAGTGAAAGTACGATGACATCATAATTTTTCCAGGAAAACAGAACGAACGTGATGGTATAAATGTGATGGCTTTTATGTTACGCCCCAGCGTCTTTTACCTATTTAACTTCATATTATTGCATATCTAAGATGAAACTGTGAAATATAAGAACTGAGTTGTGAAGATAAATATAAACTGTGAATCTGAAATAGTGATTTCCTTGAATTCTTTGATGTGTTATTGTTTATGTTTTGATTGAGTAAAGACAAAGAGAAATCTTTTCCAGAACGTTTCATTAATGCCTTCGAAAATCACATGACACCATCCCCCCATGAACGATATATGGTCTCCCTATTCCCATAGGCTTGCTTCACTTATATTTAGTAAAAGATGTTGATAGACGTAAGATATGGTGAAAGTGATATTGACTTGAACTGTCCATACTCGTGTTGCGTGATAACACAGGAAATATACAAACATTAGCAAAACGTTAAATATGAGTGAATCCCCTGGTTATGGTATTGGGGGTTGTGACAGAAATACTTTAGTTCAACAAAGATAGACCCAGTTATGAGTAACATAATTAGGCCAGAAAATAGTGACTTATTACCCATCATTCACCCAGAAGATAGTGTTTCAAACACTTGTAAAAATAGTGCAAGCACCAACACTGCTTACCAATTTGTTATCACCAGTGGAAATATAGACTCAGCAAAATCAACAATATCAATGATGATTTATAAGAGTAAACAAAAGGAAATAGATTAACAGCTAGATCTGCTTCACTGAAAGAGAAGAATGGATTGGAAGCTCAAAAGGCAGAAATACAGAAACAGTTAGAAATTTAAGAGGCTGAAGAAGAGTTGATTTAAGGAAAGGAAAGGTTGCAGAGAAACTTAGAGAAAAACAAGCTGAATTGGAAAGAAAACAGAGTGAGTTGGAAATTGATTCTAATTTAGAAGCAACCAAGGCAACTACTAGAGTTTTGTACCAAAAAGAAGACCCAGTCATTAATTTTAAGAAACCTCTCAATATTGCATCATTTATTCCTAAGCAAACAACCAAGTCAGTGCAAGAAATACTAGAAAGGAATAGAAAGAGTAGACAACAACATGACATTGGAAAAATAAGAAGTGAGCATCTAAGTTCCAGTATGAAGAATGGAGAAAATTTTAGAGATGAATACACAGAAAGAAAAGATTTATTTGAACAGAATGAAAGATTTGACTATAAGAACTCAACTTATGAAAGAAATTATCAAACATATCATTCAGGAGTAGGCCTATCAAATTATCAAGAACAAAGACAAGATCCCTCCACACAACCCAGTGATAACAATGCTACACCAGTTTATGATTATCAATATGATCACAGATATGATTCTCATCAAATGCCTGATTATTATTATTATAAACCAATGTATGATCGCAACCAACTGTTGCAAATTATACCCAAGCCCAAGTCCATCTACCTCCATATTCACCAAAGAACCTAGTATATCACAAAAAGAATCAAAGAGTCATTGATGACAGATATACTTAGAAAATTAGTAGAAAATCAAAGAGAATCATCACTTCCTGATCCTGATATAGAATGTTTTGATGGAAAAGATGTCCTGAACTACCCGACATTCATGAAGAATTTCCAATATGTCATAGAACAAAAGACTGATGATCCAGCTAGAAAACTTGAATATTTATTGAAATTTACCAAAGGCAAATCTAAAGAATTAATCAAGCAATGTCCTCTTATTGAACCACCATCTGAAGCATATAATAAAGCCTTAGCATTGTTGAAGAGAGATTATGGTCAACCAGTTATACTAGCTGCTGACTGCAAGTTTAAAGCCAAGAAATGGGATTCAATAAAAAAAAAATGGTGACAGATCTGCACTGAGAAAGTATGCCATTTTTTTTTTATCAACTGTTGTAATGCAAAACGTGGAAATTATGACATGTCAGGAATGGAAGGCTTTGACTTCTAAATATTATTAGCAAGTAAATTACCAACGCCCTACCAGCAACAATGAATAAATAAAGTTGGCAAAATACGTGATGTAAATGACAGATCACCAACTTTAGACGATGTTGAAGAGTTTGTAAGCAGATTGTCAATAAACGAAAATGACCCAAGAATAGCAGGACTGGGTTATCATTGGCATATTGACACACCTATTTCGAATTCTTCATCTAAATGTTATAGACATCATACAACACCAACCAGAAAGGATTTGACATCAGTTGTTACATAGAATATAAATAATTCAGCGAGAAATACTGCTGCAATGGCACCATGCCTATACTGCGGAGATAATTCAAAGCACTCAATTTTAGAATGCAGAAAATTTGGTGGATTAGAAGCAAAAGAGAAATCGCAGCATTGCATAAGCAAAGGTCACTGCTTTGGGTGTCTAAATATAGGTCATATGAAACAGATTTGTCCATTTCCTAATGCGGCTAGCTGAAGCAAAGACCACCAATGTGAATACCCTGATGGCAATTGTACCAATTCTGGTGAAAGCTAAATCTAACAGCTATCAAATTGCAACCTATGCTTTTGTTGATAATGGCAGTGGAGCAGTATTCTCAAGTGATGAATTAAACCAAAGATTAAGAACGAAAATTAGAAAAAGGAAACTTATGTTAAAAACAATGAATTTAGAAGAAATATTAGAAATAGAAGAAGTAACAGATAGTTTAGTAGTTGATGATATAGATGGTACAACTTTTAAAGACTTACCAGCAGTATATGTACGCAACGAGATTCCAGTTGATATTAATGAAGCACCTACTACTCAAAAAGATTTAGACAAATCAACTTCAACAGAATCAACAGAAGATGGCTTATCTACCAGGCTTTAGAGTTCAGGCAGAAGAACCGGCATTTTCAAGGACCGGCGTAGACACCAAACAATTCTTCCTAGAGATCATCATATTTCAAGAATTATCGTCCATTACACCCACACCAAGGTCGAAAACCAAGGAAGAAACCGTACAATAGCAGAATTAAGAAAGACATATTGGATACTCAATTGTGGCGTATTGGTAAAGAACCTTCTAAGAAAATACCAATCCAAAGTGAATCAATAGAAGATGGCTTTAGAGTTCAGACAGAAGAACCGGCATTTTCAAGGACCGGCTAAGACTACTTTGGGCCTTTCCAAATCAAGTATGGACGATCGAACAGGAAGAGATACGGTGAAATTTTTACATGTTTAGCCTGCAGAGTTGTACATATCGAGGTAGCAGATTCCATGGATACTACAACTTACATCGACGCAATTCGCCGATTTGTGGCATATCATGGCAATGTGAAAGAGATGCATTCTAACAATGGAATGGAACCAACAACGAATTTAAGTTAGCCATGAAAGATTGACACCAAGATGAAATAAACAACTTTGCCTTAGATCGTAACTTTAAATGGATTTTCAACCCACCAGCAGCATCACATCATGGAGGTATGTGGGAGCGACAGATCCGCACTATTCGGAAGAGAATTTGATTTTCAGTGAGGAGTACCTGAAAACATGCCAAAGTAAAGAACAGTTACGGATATTTCTGTGCGAAGTAGAAGTAATTATTAATAATCAACCTTTAACCAAATCATCAGATGACCCAAGCGATATCGAGACATAACACCTAACCATGTGTTATTATTTAAATCAACAGGGACATTACCCACTGGGCAAATTCCAGAAGGAAGATCTTTATGTGAGAAAACGCCGAAGGCAAATTCAATACCTTGTAAGTCTCTTTTGGAAACGATGGCTTGTGAATACTTACCCATGCTCCGGCAACGCCAGAAGTGGTTACAGCCTTCAAGGAATATTCAGCAAGATGACATATTTATTTCTTATTATAGATGAATCAGCTCCAAGAGGATCCTGTTTAAGATCAAATGCCTTGATTATCCAGCACAAGTAAACCAAACAAGATGTAGAGCATTGAAAGACTTGATAACGAATCTATATAGGAATATGGATTATCTCAAAATAATTTTAAGTAAAACGTGTGTAATACTAGTATAATGTATTATGTATGTCAACACAATTTTAATATTTTTAATACGAATTCCAAAGATAGCCTTGTTCAATGTAGCCAAAAGCCCGCAGACTCCGCGGAGTGAAAACAAACAAATTACCAAGAACTATTAATAAATCTCCGGCGGTGATTATATAAAAAGATACTGGATAATTTTCCCCGGGATGGTGTAGCTTATGTAATGTACATGTATTAATTTTGGCGGTGATTATATAAAAAGATACTGGATAATTTTCCCCGGGCTGGTGTAGCTTACGTAATGTACATGTATTAATTTCTATAAAAAAGCATAATCTGGTTTTCATGATATATCTAATCCACATCGTGATGGATTATTCTCATGTTACATACTTTAGTAATCATAAAATTAAAATAATGGTAACAATAAATTCGGAAAAAAAAACTTGGCCTAACTGTGTCAACACCGCTCATAGATTGATTGTATTTGATTATCCAGACATTACCTATCTTTTCATAATATTGTTAGTATATTAACCTGGATGAACTAGACTATGTTATTGTTGTTTTACATGATCAATTGAATTTTTTTTTTTTACAAAATTGTGTACAGGACAAAATGGCTGGCACAAACCTAATTGTACAGGACATTTACCCAAATTGTGCCGGACAATGTTCGTGTCCAGACGCTTATTTTATGCCTTCATGTGGACAGAAGTGCTTGGGTAATCCATTTGACTCTAATCTGCTTTGAAACGATAAATTTAGACTATGTTTGATCACGTGATCAAATGACGTCATATGAATGAAGGTGTGTAAGAATTGATTTTGTATTTTATTATTAGTGAGTTAAAACTTATTTAAATTCATTCATAATGTTTTAACAAAATGATATTTTAACGTATTATTGCCTTCTGCTAGAGATAATAAATGGAATACCGTTGTGGAAAATATTCAGAAATGTGGGCAAGTGCACATTTGTGCATACTTAACTACAGCGTTCGGTTACTTCATAATTTATTTACTGAATTCACAGACTGGATGATCAAAATAAAGATCCACGACATTTGAATGACATTTGAGACTTGAGGTACAAATTCCATCATAATTAGCCTAATTACGAGTTAATTAAGGACTTGTGGGACCATCTGGTATTTTAGGTGTTCTGGTATTAGAACACCTCTACTTTCTATTGATAAAAGTATTACCAGTCCAAATATGGTATATTTAGAATTAGTTTTATTGCCCTTGTTTTTGAAAACTCGTCAAAATTTTTAGCTTGTAAATCCTCTAGAAGGCACCATGATTTACAGATTTGACAAAATATGCTGAAATTGTTCTTTCAAACCATTTCGATTTTTGGCTCGTAAACACTATGCATGTCCTATTTCTTAATTTTTATACGCCCACATGAAATGGGGGGGCGTATATTTTCGTCACCCTGTCCGTCCGTCTGTCGGTCCATCCGTCTGTCCACAATTGCTCATAAAAACTCTAGAGGGCGTAATTTGACGGATTTTGATAAGGATAAACCCTATTGAAAATCAACGAAATCGAAAAATATTTAGTAGGAGTTATTGCCCTTGTTCTTGAAAACGCGTTTAATTTTAGCTTGTAAACATTCTTGAGAGAACAATTCTTAATGGATTTTGATGAAACTTGGCTTGAGTATTTGTTATCACCCAAGGATGAAGCCTATTGAAAACCATTTAAATCGAAATAAAATTTAGTGTCAATTATTGCCCTTGTTTTTGAAAACGTCTTCAATTTTTGGCTTGTAAACACTCTACAAAGAACAGTTATTGACCAATTTTGATGAAACTTGGTGTGAGAGTATGTTATAACTCAAGGATAAACCCTATTGAAAATCAGCGAAATAGAAAATCATTTAGTATGAGTTATTGCCCTTGTTCTTGAAAACGCGTTCAATTTTAGCTTGTTAATGCTCTTGAGAGAATAATTATTAATGAATTTTAATGAAACTTGGCTTGAGTATTTGCTATCACCCAAGGATGAAGCCTATTGAAAACCAGTTAAATCGGAAAAAAAATTAGTGTCGAAAAAAATGTAGTGTCAGTTATTGTCCTTGTTTTTGAAAACGTGTTCAATTTTTGACTTGTAAACACAGTTCAAAGAACAGTTAAGTCACAATTCTTGAGTGATTTTGACGTAACTTGGCATGAATATTTGTAATCACCTAAGGATGAACCCTATTGAAATTCAGTTAAATCGAAAATATTTAGTATCAGTCCTTGTTTTTGAAAACACATTCAATTTGTGGCTTGTAAACACTCTACAATGCACAATTATTGACCGATTTTGACGTAACTTGGCATGAGTATTTGTAATCACCTAATGATGAAAACTATTGAAAAATATTTAGTATTAGTTATTGCCTTTTTTTGGAAAACTCCATCAAAATTTTTAGCTTGTAAACCCTCTAGAAGGCACAATGATTTACAGATTTTGACAAAATTTGCTGAAATTGTTAATTATCACTGAAGGATGAACACTATTGAAAACAAGAAATATCACATAATATTTGATTGCCCTTGTTCTTTCAAATGATTTTGATTTTTTGGCTCATAAACACTCTGCAAGTCACATTTCTTAACTGATTTAAACGGAACTTGGCATGAGTATGTGGAATCACCTTAGGATGAACCCTATTGAAAATCAGATAAATCTTAAAATATTTAATATTAATTATTGCTCTGTTTTTGAAAAGAAGTATATGTATATTTTATTTTTTATTCAAAATCAATTCTGCCAGTATTCTGGCTGGCAAGCTATCTTAACAGAACTTGGCATGAGTATCTGTAATCACCTAAGGATGAACCCTATTGAAAATCAGATAAATCTTTAAATATTAAATATCAGTTTTTGCCCGGTTTTGGAAAAAGCGTCAAAATTTTACCTTGTAAACACTTTAGAAGACACAATGCTTTACAGATTTTGACGGAACTTGCTGCAATTTTAATTATCATTCAAGGATGAGCCCTATTGAAAACAAGAAATATCACAAAATATTTGATATGAATTATTGCCTGTATTCTTTAAAAGGTGTTGATTTTTGGCTCGTTTATCCAAGGCACAATTCCATACAGATTTTGATGAATTTTGTTGAAATTGTTTGTTATCACCCAAAAGTGAATCCTGAATACTGAAAATTTTTTATGAGTTATTGCCTTGTTATAAGGTATAATTCTTGACAGATTATAAGGAAACTTAGTAATATTGTACATTTAACACCCCAGAAAAGAAGTATATGTATAGTTCATTTTTTATTCAAAATCAATGCTGCCAGTGGGCATATATTACCTTGCCTGGCAAGCTATCTTATAGTTTGGACCTAATTATAAAACGTCTTTTTACCAGAAAAATGTATTATTGACATAAACCTTAGTATTCCTTTAAATAAAAAATTCTGATTGTTATATTAAGTATATTCTTGGCCTCAAATCTGCATAGATTTAAATATCTGACATTATCTGAGCTGTTGAAAACCGATCTTCCAAAGAAAAGTCAAGGTCAAGGTAAACTTTATAAGAGTCACTGCAGCAATCTCCTTGAAGCTGAACTAGATCATCTGGTACCTCAGCTCTAAATGCTAATCTTCTTAGATGATAAACGTACCAAATTTGACTTCCTACCAGGGCTGTTGATTTGTTTCTATATGCCGTCATTCCAAAATAACTGTTTGTAAATAGGCTGCACCGAACATCAAGTAGGCCTATAGGTCAGGGAATTAAAAAATAAATAAAACTCAAATTACCCAACAATAACGTTAAATAAATGAGACTCCTAACACTATCTGTCAATTTATTTAGTTAATTAAGGGATTACCGGTAATGGGTGGTTCATTAACATAAATTTATTGATTATAAATTATATTAATTGGCTGCTGGAAAAGACTTCCCCAGGTCAAAGTAACTGGAATTGTTTGATATCATTTAAAGATGAAAATAAAAATAACAAAATATATTTAATATGAATTATTGCCCTTGTTTTTTAAAACTCTACAAGGCACAAATTTTTATAGATTTTGAAGAAAATTGGTGAACTTTATTATCACCAAAGGATGAGCCCTATTGAAAATCAAAATTATTGTAAAATATTTAACATGAATTATTGCTCTTGTTCTTAAAAACGTGCTCAACTTTTGGCTCGTAAACACTCTTCAAGGCACAATTATTTACTGATTTTTATGAAACTTGCTGAAATTGTTTTTTATCACCCATGGATTTACCCTAATAGAAATAAAAAATACCGAAAAATAATTAATGAGTTTTTGCCTTGTTAAAAGGTACAAGGAGTATTTGTCATCACCTAAGGATGAACCCTATTGAATATCAGAAAAATTGAAAAATATTTCGTAACAGTTATTGTCCTTGTTTTTGAAAACACATCAAAATTTAAGCTGGTAAACATTTTAGAAAGCAAAATTCTTTACAGACTTTGACAAAACATGCTGAAATTGTAAATTTTCACTGAAAGATGAACCCTATTGAAAATAAGAAATATCGGAAAATATTTGATATGAATTATTGCCCTTGTTCTTTAAAACGATTTTTGGCTCATAAACACTCTACAAGTCTCAATTCTTTACAGATTGTAATGAAACTTGTTGAAATAGTTTTATCACCCAAAGGTGAATTCTGTTGGATGAGTTACAGCCTTGTTATTAGGTACAATTCAAGACAGATTTTAACAAAACTTAGTAATGTTGTACATTTATGATGTATATGACGAAAGGTTAAATGTTTCATTCTGCTAATTGTTACTGTTCTGTGAAATTTTTATTCAAAATCAATGCTGCCAGTGGGTGTATATTACCTTGCCTCCCAAGCTATCTTTTGTCATTGACCTTGATTTTTTTCTGTTATATCTTTAGATTGTTCAGTTTGTAAGTTATAATGTATAAGACATTTGCTCCTTTGTGGGCTTGAGCATGTCTGCTTGTTATGTAATTGTATGTAGTTGTCAAAAACTATACCATATTTCACTGTAGATGATAGATATATTATTTGTTGCTTATCATGTTTCAGACAATATCAGTATCAACACTACTAAGATATTCTCATCATCAAATCTTTCTGTTTATTGGTAAGTTTATGTATTTTGACTGGAATTATATTGATAGATTCAGAATATAGACAATTCACAAAATTATGATTGCCTTTGCAAATACTTTCAGTCAGTGGGTGCCAGTGTTGGACTATTCATATTTGCTAATACTCTCTGTACATTATTTTAACACTGTTGAATTTTCAGGACATGAATTTGTGTCTGCTTGATATTTTTATACGCCCACATGAAATGGGGGGCGTATATTGTCGTCACCCACATCTGTCCGTCCGTCTCTCTGTCCACAATTGCTCGTAAACACTCTAGAGGGCACAATTCTTAACAGATGTTGATGAAACTTTACTTGAGTGTTTATGATCACGCAAGGATGAACCTGATTGAAAATCAGCAAAATCGGAAAAAATTTAATATGAGTTCTTGCCCTTGTTCTTGAATGGCTCATAAACACTCTACAATGTGCAATTCTTGATTGATTTTGATGAAACTTGGTGTGAGAGTATGTTATTACTTGAGGATAAAACCTTATTGAAAATCAACGAACATTTACTATGAGTCATTGCCCTTGTTCTTGAAAATGCGTTCAATTTTAGCTTGTAAACACTCTAATTCTTAATGGATTTTAATGAAACTCGGCTTAAGTATTTGTTTTTATTAATATTAGGTACAATTCTTGACAGATTTTAATGAAACTAGACACCCTAGATATAAAGGTATAAGTATATGGCGGAAGGTTGAATATTTCATTCTGCTAATTGTTAAAGTTTTTATTCAAAATCAATGCTGCCAGTTGGCGTATATTACCTTGCCTGGCAAGATATCTTAAGGAAACTTAGTAATATTGTACATTTATTACCCTAGAAAAGAAGTATATGTATATTTTATTTTTATTCAAAATCAATGCTGCCAGTGGGCGTATATTACCTTGCCTGGCAAGCTATCTTAAGGAAACTTAGTAATATTGTACACTAGCCCTTATTCATGGCTTTGCCCGGAGTTACCAGTCACTTGAATAATATTTCATGCTCACGATATTTCTTTTAATTCAATGCATGAGTAGTTGGTAGTGAAAAAACCCTCAGTACTTAAAAGTTAAAAATATCGGCGCCGAATATTTGAGAAGCATTCTATTGGTTTAAATTGTAGACATGGTTATCCAAAAACAATTTGTCATAACCCATTTCAATCAATGGTAATCGATTAAAAGAAATATCGTTGGCATGAAATATTTTTAATTCAATGCATGAGTAGTTGGTAGTGAAAAAACATTCAGTACTTAAAAGTTAAAAATATCGGCGCCGAATATTTGAGAGGCATTCTATTGGTTTAAATTGTAGACATGGTTATCCAAAAACAATTTGTCAAAGGCCTTCATGTACTTGATAACCGTTGGTAAATCTATTAATAGCCAAAGTAAATAAAAGAAAATTATGCCGTTTCACTTGGCAGTCTTCGGTGTGTTTTTTGACCAAGTAAACAACGAATGCGTAAACAAAGACACAGGTGCACATCTTTGCATTTCCAGGAATATGCATCCACAGTCTCGCCATCTCTCAGTAAAGTTACGGTCACTCCCTTATATTGGCTCTAGAATGTTCTTCACATTTCTAGAAGGCTGGTTGACTTTGCTTGCATGATTGTTGATTTCAACATTTTTGACAAAGTAAACAACAAATGGCAAAACAAAGAAATATCGTGGGCATGAAATATTTTTAATTCAATGCATGAGTAGTTGGTAGTGAAAAAACATTCGGTACTTAAAAGTTAAAAATATCGGCACTGAATATTTGAGAGGCTACACTATTGGTTTAAATTGTAGACATGGTTATCCAAAAACAATTTATCATCGGCCTTCACGTACTTGATAACCGTTGGTAAATCTATTAATAGCCAAAGTAAATAAAAGAAAATTATGCTGTTTCAATCGGCAGTCTTCAGTGTGTTTTTTTGACAAAGTAAACAACGAATGCCAAACAAAGACTCAGGTGCACATCCTTGCATATACAGGATTGTGCATGCACAGCATCTCCTTCCTGCCTGCCTCCGTCTTTGAGCTATGGCGACCATACACACACACACAGACACTTCCTCTTATATATATAATAGATTTATCACCCCAGAAAAAGAAGTATATGTATATTTCATTTTTTATTTAAAATCAATGCTGCCGGTGGGTATATATTACCTTGCCTGGCAAGCTATCTTTTTGAAAACGCGTCAAATTTTTAGCTGTAGAAGGCACAATGATTTACAGATTTTGACAAAATTTGCTGAAATTGTTCATTATCACTCAAGGATGAACACTATTGAAAACAGTAAATATAATATAATATTTGATTGCCCTTGTTCTTTCAAATGATTTCGATTTTTTGGCTCATAAACACTCTGCAAGTCACAATTCTTGACTGATTTAAACGGAACTTGGCATGATTATGTGAAATCAACTAAGGATGAACCCTATTGAAAATCAGATAAATCTTAAAATATTTAATATCAATTATTGCTCTGTTTTTGAAAAGAAGTATATGTATATTTTATTTTTTTTTCAAAATCAATGCTGCCAGTGGGCAGAGCTATCTTGTATTTTTATACGCCCTCATTATAATTTGGTCGTATATTGTCATCACCCCTGTCTATCCGTCCGTCCGTCCGTCCACAATTGTTTGTGAACGCAATAGAGGCTACACTTTTCATTGAATTTAAATGAAACTTTCTGTGATCATTAATATTGATGAGATCTTTGACAAGTTCGAAATTGTAGATTTTTCGATGAACGGTTTTCGAGTTATTGCACTTGACTAAGCCCCAAAACGTGTCAAAATTGACTTGTAAATGCGATAGAGACTACAGTTTTCATCAGATTTGAATGAAACTGGCTGTGATCATTTATATTGATGAAATCTTGGACAAGTTTGATGGTGACGATTTTTTGGTGAAAGTTTTTTGAGTTATTGGCAGGGCTGTTGATTTATTTTTTTCCAAGTCGAACATTTTTTAACGATATTTTGTTGATTTCAAAATACTACACTAAGTACTATTCAACTAGTATCCAACTGTAAAATGTATTTCAATGCATGAATGTTGAGTTACATTCATCATAATTGGGAACATACTGTCATACATCACATCACAATAACAAAACAATCCGATCATCAAATATTTACAGTTACATTTAATATTTTTTACGAATTCACAAATGCCGATTTTTAGTTTACCTTCACTGACGATGTACTTCCGGTTGAACTTGAGAAAAACGAAGGGTTTTAAATGACACCAATACTGAGAAAAACGACGGTAAAAAATTTTCTTGTGGTCTTTCCGATTTGTCTATAAATAGTAACTGTTTCATATTCTAGTCAAGGCTTATTTTTCGACGGGAATCCGGGAATCGGATTCCCGTTGAGACACCTGTAAATCGATTTTACGGGAATCCACGTGGATTCCCGTCAAAGTATTGTGTATTCTTCAGTAAACAAAGCTTCAAAAGCAAAATCGAAACAAAAAACATTACTTTTTTAAAGAATATCTGATTCTGGAAAGTATTCATAATTCGCGATGATATTCTATCATTGTTGTTAGATGTAAACAGAAAACACGTTTGGCTCACCACTGAAAAAATCCCATTGAATAATTTCATTAAGCTTATATGAAAAAATAACAAATTATCTATGATGTTAAATATTTCAATGTTTCTCAACTTCAATTAAGTAATAGAATGATAAAATTTACTCCCTTTGCTCGTAATATTAATTCTAGTAAAAATATTATTCAACAAGTGTGGATATTTTTATATGGTATGAAAACCTGGCGAACACCGCTTAGCTACTTATTTACCTTTGATTATCCAGCTATTATTATTAGAAATAGCCATAGAGATATATAGAATTTTTCCACTGGATAATTATGTCTAATACAGTGAACAAAAAAGAAATGTCGTCGTCTGTCTCGTCTGATGATGGGATTAAAAAAGGGAAAACAATTTCATGTAATGCATATGAGATATGGTACGTCCTATAGAGTAACTGTCTGGACATCACAGAGTCTCCTCATTATGGAGAATGCATTTTTATTTACAAGTAAAATTTAAATATAATCAAAATGATAGATTGGAACTAAAAGCTGATAGATATAGTACAGCAACTTTATAACTTATCTTTATCTGCAGATCATCTGCAGATGGTTGGCAGAACATTTGACGACGAACTAGCAACCGTCTGCAGACGGTCGTCGAAAATTTTGCCGACCATCGTCAAATTTTTGCCGACTAACTGGCGACCATCTGCAGACGAACTGGCGACGGTCTGCAGACGGACGCCAGTTCGTCGCCACTTCCAGAAAGAAAATCCATTGCTTTCCGTTGTCAAGAAGAGCTGATGACTGATGTCATAATTTAATGACCATCAAGTCACGATCCAAATCTTCATCTTTTGACGCCAAGAATCATAATTCTTTCATGAGCGAAATTAGCAATGCGCTAGGCCTGCGCCACTACTACTAGGCTAAGCCTATTATTTTGAAAAACATGTCATTAGAATTTTTATTATGTACACATGCATGGAAAAAAACCTTAGTTTTGAGTTGATATGCAGAATGTGCCCAATAAAGGCTTCATCAATCTATTTTTTTCGTCAAAAGATTAAACAACGATAGCCGGCCTATGAGACTGAGAGTGACAAGAGGAGAACAATGGCTATACTTCAACCCTCCACAGAATGCGTGTTGGGGCACTTGGGGTGTAAGCTTGGTCTACAGTAATTTTTGAAACAATAAAATACTTTATTTGGGTGATCAATAAGGTCTGAGGGTGCATTACTTTGTTCCCGGTAATCAGGCCGTTTCAATGGTTACAAAAAAAGGCTACTGTTGTAAGTTGTACCTGTAGAAAACCTCAAATAGACCTTTTTCCCAGTCGAACATTTTTTAACGATGTTTTTTTGATGTCAAAACTACTACACTAAATACTATTCAACTAGTATCCAACTGTAAAATGTATTTCAATGCATAAATGTTGAGTTACATTCATCATAATTGGGAACATACTGTCATACATCACATCACTATAACAAAACAATCCGATCATCAAATATTTACAGTTAAATTTAATATTTTTTACGAAGTCACAAATGCAGATTTTTAGTTTACTTTCACCGATGTACTTCCGGTTGAACTTGAGGAAAACGAAGGGTTTTAAATGACACCAATACTGAGAAAAACGACTGTAAAAAATTTTCTTGCGGTCTTTCCGATTTGTCTATAAATAGTTTCATATTCTAGAGTAGTAAGCAGAAAAGAACGTTAAAACTTACATAATTACGCAGATTTTTTGCAAGGAATAGTAAAATTACAATAGTAAATAGCCTGCCAATGACATTTAATTGAACTTTCTTTCAACTTTATAATTGTTAAAAAGAAGAATTCTCAATGACCGGCAAGCTATCATCGCCAAGAGTTCTATGTGAGGGTCGACATTTTCTTCGTCATGTTTACGTTGGTACTGATGAAATTGGAAGATAAATATCGTAAAAACTTGATATACAATTATATCGATGAATAATGACCAATTAAAATTTGACTGCAATAGGAATTAACACATACCGGTTATTGTGTCAACTGTTTGTTAAAAGTAAGTAGCCTAGTTTGAGATAGTTTAGTAAATCTCTTTGAACTGGAATCGTTTTCCAGGAGCCGATTAATAATTGTCAATAAATTCATTGTTAATTTACCAACTCTTTACCGTTAATCTCTTAATTAATTAAATTAAATGACAGGTAGTGTAAGAAGTCTCATTGTCTAAACATGATTGCTTGGTAATTTAATTTTAATTATTTTTTTTAAAGTCACTGACCTATACTTGATGACCGGCGGAGCCTATTTGCAAACGGTCATTTTGGCATGACTGCCGGTCATGTCCAGCATATAGAGCCAAATCAACAGCCCTGGTTATTGGCCTTGACTAAGTCAAATTGCGTCGAAATAGACTTGTGAACACGATAGAGACAACAGTTTTCATCTGATTGGAATGAAATTTGGTGTGATCATTGAAGTTGATGTCATCTTGGTTTGAAATTGACATTTCGATATACTGTTTTTGAGTTATTGCACTTGACTTAGTCAAAACGTGGCTTGTGATTGCGATAGACAATACATTTTTCATCTGATTTTAATGAAATTTGGTGTGAACATTTATGATGACGAGAACTTGGATTAGACCTACATAATCTTAGAGTTTTTGCCTGTTTTAAAATAGAAAATATATTTTAAAGTGGGCGTATCTTGCTAGGCAACCACTTGTATTTTTTAGTTAGAACTTATTTAAATTAATTCATAATGATTTTACAAAGTGATATTTAAACGTTTTATTGCCTTTTGCTAGAGATAATAAATGGAATACCAAAATGCCATTGTTGTTGTTGAAAATATTAAGGAATGTGGGCAAGTACTCATGCATGCATACTTAGCAACCACAGCGTCTGGTTATGTACCGAATTAACAGACTGGATGATTAAAAAAAAGATCAACAACATTTGTGACTTGACGTACATACCTATGGTAGTACCCAACCAAAGGAAATCCTGTCATATCGCATAATTCCGAATATAGTGCGCAAGCATGTTTAATGCGCACCCCTTCCTTGCCTCCGCAAAAATACAACTTTAAGTTGGCATTACACACACACCAATATCAGGAAATAGTGGTCAATACGTAAGTCACCATTATAATAAAAAATGGTCTACTGCAACTTACGTTTCTACTATTTATTTTTATAATAAAATCCATTTTAATCACGTATTTATTGCTTCTAATCTCTCGAAATTGTATTTTTTAGTGCTATTTATATAATAATAATAATAAACTCTTTATTTTACATGGGTCAGAATTAGGCCCAATACACAAGGGTATGGTCCTGTCTCACATTCAGCCCATGGGGCAATACATTGGAAAAAAAAAAAAAAAAAATCGAAAATACATAATATCTCAGTACTGTAAGGCTACAAATTATTGCGAGATAGAAATTAATGCGTTAAATGCAACCTATCCGCGATCGCATTAATTTGTATCCGCATTTTTAAATACATATTTCCAAGTGAATTAAAGGAAAATAAAATCATATGATGGACAAAAGGTAGAATCAGTCAAGTATTTATATTGAGACCGGGCGGGATTAAGTAATTAGGTAATTATCTCTAAATTTGAAGCTGATTAGTAATCGATGACGTCAAAAAAAAAAGATTTTCACACTTGACTATTGGAAGATAAATCTTGATCATTGTTCATGTCTTCATTCATTAAACACATCGCATTAATTTGTACTCGCATTTTAGTCCCTATACCCTGTATCGCATTAATTTGTTGACGCATTAATTTCTAGCCTTACAGTATACAATTCGTCTAAAATACTAAAAATACACAAGTACATATGTATCAAATGGACAGATCTATGTTCCGGCGATCAAGTAATCATGTATGAAATTATTAAGTTGAAAGGCTATACTAATCGATAAATTTGTACATGATTTTATCGGGATACTGCGCTATACAATTACGGTACCGAGGATGATATTCTATTGGAAGAAAAATGTACAATTAAACGTAGACGTATTGAAGGATATACCATTGACAGGAATACGAGGGGCTTACGGTAACTGACTTGGTGTAAGACTAATAGACCCCATTAAACTTGTAATAATAATGTGAATAATAATCATGATATTCCGTCAGTTCATTTTGTGTGAATACTTAATTATTATACTCATCCTTAAATTTGTACACGACTTTATTGAGATACAGCGCTATTCAATTACTGTAGTCACCTGATTCGGTAATTTTAATGCTATGGACGGTACTGAGGATGATATTCTATTTGAAGCAATTACCTGGTAAACCTAGACGTATTGAAGAATATACCATTGACAGGAATTCGAGGGCTTACGGTAACTGACTTGGTGTAAGACTAATAGGCCCCATTATACTTGTAATCATAATGCGAATAATAATCATACTTGTAATCATAATGCGAATAATAATCATGATATTGCGTCAGTTCCTATTGTTTGAATACTTAATTGTGATTGTTTCGTTTGTTTAACGTAAATAAATATCATTGTCTTTCTAAATTAAGTCTTTAATCATCACTGGAGTGACACGATTCTTCCAATGGTTTATTTTTATCATCTGCTTTTACCCCCCGCATAGATTTATCAACTAGTATTGCCTCTCATGAAATGAGAAAAATGACGGCGTGAACCGTGTATCATATCTGATGAATAATTAGGAAAACAACGGATTATACTAAAACCCAGTTATTCTGGTAACCATATTTATATTCAGGCAAGACTCGATTACATATTGAGGCATGTCATCAAGCATGACAATCAATTGTTCCTACTATAAAAGCCATTCAAAATACTTGCAACGTGATCATTATTTTTGGTACCTCTTGTTTTCACATAATATTTTCCGTTCAAATAACAAAAAAAACTAGAACCGTTAGACGATACCAAGGCAGTGCGCGTCCCTTCTATTGCATGGGTGAAACGTTGCATTTATAATATCCAATTCCATAATAATAACTATTATAATATAATATAACCTGTTTGTAACAGTTGTGCAGCTTCCGAGATATTTAGAATTTGTTATATCTCCTGGCTGTCATTTAAAAAAGAACTACGCCTACTCAGTATAATGACTTGTTTTAATTGGTTGCGATACTTAAACTGGAAATGTCAACATTTGTGTCTTGACCAAACGATAAGAAATTAACACAATTTGACTTTATGACCTGTTACATAATCTTCTTAACTCTTCTTGTAACATTTATATCTGTTTAATTAGTGTGTAAAACAAAACGTCGAAAAAACAAATTTGTGGGACATAACACTTTATTTGAGATTACAAATTGATATCGGATTTCATTAACTTTCCAGATCGTTGATACTTGTTAATTTGTTTATTTATTTATTTATCAATCTTAATTTAGGTGTAGTAGGAACATTAGATCCTGCAATTTGTGGCAAGTTTCCATGGTATAACATAGAGACATCAAATTAACAGCGCAGCTTTACATCTTTAAGAGAGTATTTTATAGAGTTCCGTCCCTTATACCACTATTCCACTCAACTGTACATTATTTTTGCTCAAGAGAATATCATTTAAAATTCTAAAGTTTGTAATTTCCTTCCAAATATTCCATATCATACATCGCCCACAACGAGAAATGAACAATCATTCCTTTTATTTAAGATATATAATATCTTTGAATCATTCGAACTGGATTAATTTTTAATCGTAAAAACATTAAAATCAAAATAACAATTCAAAAATCGGTTTCCATATATATTTCGGCAATCGGTATAGATTATCTAGATAATCTAGTATTATAGTAAATATAATGTCAATTAGAATGTTGCCAAGAGTCTTCTTCATGAGATATAACCATCTGAAGATACGAGAAATATGCAAATTACCAATTTTTGGATCCCCATTAAACCAAATGTTCTTTACTAAAATTAGAAATCAAGGTATCATATGAACCTTTCGCCAATGAAGATGATTGTTCAGAAAAATAAAGGATTCATATTAGTAAGTTAGTCCTCTTCGTTCCTTGCGGAGCATAGGGCTGCTACAGACGTTCTCCATCTCACTCTGTTAGAAGTCAGTTTGAAAAACTTTGGCAGGACCTGGTCCAAAGACAAATTTGAAATTGAAAAATATGCCACTAGAGGACCTAGATAATTATCCAAATTATATTTTAAAACAAGTCTGAAAAAAATAGGAGAAAAAATGGCGGACGAGTAGTATTTTTCCAATAATTTGCATATTTCAAGATGGCGATCAAACGGTTAGGAATTTGCATATACGGCATACATACAAAATACAGATATTGATGGTACTAATTCTGTGGAATAATAAAATTGCAAGTTGGTGCAAAAATTTAATCCGAAAATTCCGATTTCTGTGATTTTCTACATTTTTTGGCCATTTTCGGACGTGTCCGGCTAATTTCGGAGATTTTTTATGGGAATCTTTAATGATAATTTTTTGTCTACTCATCTACCAATTTTTGTGAAAAAAAAAGACGTAAATTTAAAAAAAAACACGTGCTTTTTCATAAATCACGCACAGTTAATATAGAACTAAGAACAAAATTTTCAAATATTAAAAAGCGCAATTTTGATCAAAATATAAAGTGTTATACACCATTGGAAAGAATAAATTACGCGTAATAAGGACATAAAAGAAATTTTGACGTATGCAAATTAGGTCACGTGACAGAGCTCTTCGAAGTTAAAAAGTGCAATTTTCAAATGGCTGTAAAACCGGAATTTGACATTGCACACCACAAATGAAGACATCAATGGATAGATCTCGACAAGGGCAACAACTTTTGTGCAGGTCACATGGTCACCAAAGGTTATCGTCACGATATATGAACGTTGGAAAATTAGGCACTGAGTGAAAAAAAGAACCGGAAATGAAAGGTAAGCTAAATCGAAATTCAAAATTCGGCTTCCTAAGAATTGTTAGCAATCGATTGAAGATTACATAGACATCAAAATAACAATTGTCCGATTAACCCCTAAGGCCCAATTTTTCACTTTACAAAAGTAAGTAGTTTAATGATGGCGACTGACCTGTTACTTCCGGTTCAATTTTGTTAATTATAAAATCATTATAGGTTAATAGTAACTAATTGCAAAAAAAAAATTCAAATATCTTTAGAATTCAGGAAGTGAAAATTCGAAGTTTAGCGACGTATGACGCCGAAACCGGAAGTGATGTCGACATTTTGAAAACAGATTTTTCTTGACAAGAAAAATGTTTATCTAACTGCAAATTTTGATTTCGATCTAATCAAAATTGCAGAAGTTAGAAAAAGTGTTAAATTTTAAAATTCAAAAGTCAGCAACAAAAGTAAAAATTTCAAAATTTTTAAACTGCTATTCTGTAAATCTAAGTTATAAGTAGTAAATAAAAAAAGTCCGAACCAGCTTAGATAAAAATACGAGCCGTGAGTTAGTAAACAAAAATAAAATTTGTGACGTTCTACGTCATTTCCGGTAAAACAAAAATGCGTCATTTTACATTTAAACAACAACGAGCACTAGATTACGTCACAATATCACGCCAGATTGTGTAAGACATTTGCAGTTATGGCTGTAGAGCGTGACCAGAAAAAGACAAAAAAAAAAAAATAGTCCTTTCGAAAACAAAGCAATTACTTTAATCATTTAAGTTTTCTTCAAATTTTTCACAATAAATATTTACCTAATAGATAATATCCATATTGAAACATTATTAAAATCATAATACGATCTTTTACACAAGTCAATTTTACCGCGAATGTGGATGAAGGTAGACAAAATGGCGGATCTTCAACATCGATTTGCGTCATTTTCGTTTGGAAAAATACTCATATATAGTACGCACCCCCTCTTTGAACCTGCGCATTATACACAGAATTATACGGTAATTAGCCCTATTACGAGTTAATTAAGGACTTGTGGTACAATCTGGTATTTTTCCCAGTCATTAGAACACCTCTACTTTCTATTTATATAAGTATTACCGGTCCAATTATGGTATATATATATATATAAAAATAAGGGAACCCTTGTTTAATCTGATTGGACAGTAAAAGATGTATCTATTTATTCCAGCTAATCATTATTTTCTGTTTTCTGTTTGGAGATTTCAACGGTCAAATGCCTCTAATCTTTTCTGTTAATTGAGTGATTGCTGATCACTGTTTATTTATTTGCATAACAGTTTTTTTGCACTATTGGTCAAAATAGGAATAGCAATTTTGTGGAGCAGCTTTTGTATCTAAAATGTTAAAACAGATCTTGTGAGCATTGCATAGGTGAATCTGCGAGGTGCTCCCAGGGCGAGGACTGTAATGTGATATTAATGGAAAACAACATGAAGAAAGTATCGAATGCTCCGCAAATCCCAGTCAAAATGCAACACTATTCATTAAATGTACCAGCAAGCAAAATTCTATTATTAGAAAAATTATGTATCGCAAAAACAATGTATTTCAACTCATTATCATTCTGTGTTAATTAAAGCCATAGCAAATAAAATCGTTACTGCTTGTATCGACAAATCCTCTGAATCGAATGTTGCCGACAAATCATTTAAAGGTTGTCAACAAGTTGGTCACATGTGACTAAATTCTGATTTTACAGCACCAGTAAACCTAACAAGATGTAGAATTCTGAGAGACTTGACAATGCAATCTATACACGGTGCTAATAGATTTGGACAATAAAAAGACTGGCCTAAATGTGTCAACACCGCTCATAGAATGATTGTATTTGATTATTTAGACATTTTCTATCTTCTCATTATAAAGATAAATATTAATCTCGATCAACTAGACTATGTTATTGTTATATCTATACTGTGTCTTATCTTAACTGTGTACCAGACATCAGATTGTAATGGACATTTGCCAGATGTGGTGACACATGACATCCTGAGTTAATAGCTGCATAATCACATTGTTTATGTGGCTAAATTACTATTTATATACGCCCAAATTAATATTGTTATAGCCCCTCTCCGTCAGTCTGTCAACATTTGTTGTAGACACAATACAAGCTATTATATGGATTTTAATGAAACTTGATTTGAGCATTGAAATTGATAAGACTGCGGTCAAGTTTGAATTTGACAATTTTTCGATGAGTATTTTTTGAGTTATTGCCCCTGCCTCAATATTTGTTGTAAATACAATAGAAGCTACAATTTCAATGGATTTTGATGAAACTTGGAATGAGTATTGAAATTGATAAGACGGTAGTCAAGTGTTTTTAATTTATTGCCCTTGACTTAGTAAAATTGCGTCAAAATTTTATTGTGGGTGCAATAGAGGCTACATTTTCAGTGGATTTTGATGAAATTTGGTATGAGCTTTGGAATTGATAAGACCACAGTCAAAATTGAATTTGACAATTTTGTTTATGAACAGTTTTTGAGTGATTGCTCTTCACTAAGTAAAATCTTGTCAAAATTGTATTGTTGATGCAATAAAACCTACAAATAAAAACTTTCTTTAATGAATGGTTTTTTAGGTAATTGCCCTTGACTTAGTTAAATTACATCAAAAATTTGTGTGGGTGCAAAAGAAGCTACAAGTTTTTGAAAGATTTGATGAAACTTGGTATGAGTATTGAAAAAGATAAGATGGTGGTCAAGTTTGAATTTGACAATTTTTCGATTTGACAGTTTTTGCCATTGGGTTCAATATTCAGTGAATGTTTTTTTAGTTATTGCTCAATATATTATTCAATTCAAGTCTGCCAGTGGGCATATGTTACCTTGCCTGGAAAGCTGTCTTTGAAAATGGTATGCATATCAAAGAGATGATAGGTCTCAAAATGAACATAAAATTTGAAATTAGCTAATAAGAGCTATTGTTATACGCCCACATGGAATGGGGGGCGTATA
The DNA here is from genome assembly GCA_030562195.1 of Nipponacmea schrenckii. Classification (NCBI taxonomy): domain Eukaryota; kingdom Metazoa; phylum Mollusca; class Gastropoda; family Lottiidae; genus Nipponacmea; species Nipponacmea schrenckii. The sequence goes on along the minus strand of CM060200.1, from coordinate 16,409,854 downwards.
TTGTTCTCACCCATGTCCGTCTGTCTGTTTGTCGGACCGTCCATCCGTCTGTCCACAATTGCTCGTAAACACTCTACAAGGCGCAATTCTTGACAGATTTAGATGAAACTGGATATGAGAGTTTATGATCATGCAAGGATGATCCCTATTAAAAATCAGCGAAATCTGAAAAAAATTTAGTATGACTTATTGCCCTTGTTCCTTAAAATGTGTTTGATTTTTGTCTTGTAAACACTCTACAAGTCACAATTCTTTACAGATTTTGTACAAGTTATAGCCCATGTTCTTGAAAACAAATTCAATTTTAGCTTGTAAACACTCTGGAAAGAACAATTTTGAATAGATTTGATGAAACTTGGCTTTATTATTTGTTTTCTCCCAAGGATGAATCCTATAGATAATCAGATAAATCAAAAAATATTTAGTGTCAGTTATTGCCCTTGTTTTAGAAAACGCTTTCAACTTTTGGCTTGTGAACACTCTAAACATTCATTTTTGACAAAACTAGCTAAAATTGTTTAATATCACCAAAGGAATTAAAAATATCAAAATATTAAGGGTGAACTCTATTGCAAATCATAAAAATACTGAAAAATAATTAATGAGTTGTTATTAGGTACAATCTTGACAATTTTTATACGCCCACATGAAAATGTGGACGTATATTGCCATCACCCCCCGTCCGTCCGTCCGTCAACAATTACTTGTGTACGCGATACAGGCCAGAGTTTTTATCCGATTTGAATGAAACTTGGTATGTGTGTTCATCTTGATAATATCTCGGACAAGTTCGAAAATGGCACTATTCCAGATGTCAGTTAATGAGTTATGGCTCTTGATTAAATGAAAATACGTTAAAATGTACTTGTGTATGCAATAAAAGCTATAATTTTTTTCCGATATGAAAGAAACTTGGTATGTGTATTCATCTTGATAATATCTCGCCAGATGTCTGTTTATGAGTTATTGCCCTTGATTAAATGAAAAAACATGGAATATTCTGTTTGCTGAAGTGGGAGTATGTTACCTTGCCTGGCAAGCTATCTTTAATGAAACTAGAGACCCTAGGAAAAAAGTATATGGCAGAAGGTTGAATATTTCATTCCACTAATTGTTACCCACCTAAAAAATTTTATTCATAATTAATGCTGCCAGTTGGTGTATATTATCTTAGCTGGCAAGCTATCTTCATCAGTAAATATACCTGCTGCCATAAATAACATAAAAAAAATAAATAAATATAAAAAAAGTTATTATCCATAAAGATGCATTTTATTATTGAAAAATAAAATGATTAAGCGTTTTTCAAAAATGACTTAGTTTTGTGAGTTTTAATTTTATATTTTAAAGTAAATAATGACATCAATGCTCCATTTCAGTTGATTTATTACAAATGTTAGAAATGAATGCAAGTGTTGCGTTTCCTGCTGCACCATTGTTAACAGTTATATTGGCATTAGTTGGTAAGTAAAATAGTTGTCTAATTAGAAACTTCATAATACAATAAAGTAGAATACTTTATAAATGATAGCTGATAGAATTTCGTCTCTCACATTTTAGACATGCTATTCTGTTGTCAATTGTCAATCATAGTCACCAAACAATTGTTATCAACCTACTCTGTAGGTAAAAAATATTGTTTGAACTTTGGGTATAAATTGTAGATACACTTTCTGTTTGTATGTGTCCGTCTGATTGTTCATGATTAAATTCTCGGTCTACTGGGACCTTATTCTTAAAACTCAAGATGACTTAAGTGTTCCGGTTATCTGATTGGTCAGGTTTCATCATCCAATCTGAGAATAAGGGCTCCGGCTAGATTTTATGATAGATTATTTTTTTTTTTGACATGACTCCCATCATGATTATGGTATTTAGTATGACTTATTTTTGCCCATGTTCTTGTAAACACGTTCAAGTTTAGTTCGTAAATCTAGAAAGCACAATTCTTGATGGATTGTGATGTAACTTAGCATGAATATTTGTTATCACCTAAGGATGAACCCTATTGAAAATGAGATAAATCGCAAAACATCAGTTATTGACCTTTGTTCTGAAAACGCATTCAATTTTTGGCTTTAGAAAGCACCATTCTTGACCAATTTTGAAGATACTTACTGAAATTGTTTGATATCACCCAGGGATAATCCTTATCCAAAATTAACATGAATTATGACCAAAAACATTTTTAGCTTGTAAACACCCTACAAGGCACAAATTTTTACATATTTTGAAGAAAATTGGTGAAATTGTTTATTATCATCCAAGGATGAGACCTATTGAAAATCAAAAATATTGTAAAATATTTAACATGAATTATTGCTCTTGTTCTTAAAAACGTGCTCGAATTTTGGCTCGTAAACACTCTTCAAGGCTCATTTCTCTACTGATTTTTTATGAAACTTGCTGAAATTGTTCATTATCACCCAAGGATTTACCCTAATGGAAATCAAAAATATTGTAAAATATTTTACATGAATTATTGCTCTTGTTCCTAAAAATGTGATCGAATTTTGGCTCTTAAACACTCTTCAAGGCACATTTCTTTACTGATTTTTACGAAACTTTCTAAAATTGTTTATTATCACCCAAGGATTAACCCTAACCAAAAAGTACCGAAAAATATTTAATGAGTTTTTGCCTTGTTAAAAGGTACAATGAATCTTTGCATGAGTATTTGTCATCACCTAAGGATGAACCTTATTGAAAAATATTTCGCATCAGTTATTGTCCTTATTTTTTGAAACCAATCAAAATTTTAGCAAACATTCTTTAAAACAAAATTCTTTACAGATTTTGACAAAACATGCTGAAATTGTGAATTTTCACCCATAGATGAACCCTATTGAAAATAAGAAATATCACAAAATTAAAAAAAAATGAATTATTGCCCTGGTTCTTTAAAACGATTTTTGGCTCATAGACACTCTAAAAGTCTCAATTCTTTACGGATTGTTATGAAACTTGTTGAAATAGTTTTATCACACAAGGGTGAACCCTATTGAAAACCAAAAAATATTAGATGTGTTACTTGCCTTGGTATTAGGTATGGACAGATTTGAATGAAACTGAGTAATATTGTACATTTATCACCCAGAAAAGAAGTGTATGACTGAAGTTTGAATACAGGGTGTTCCAGAAGTCTTGGGCCCATTTCAAGTCCACATATCTGATGAACTATGAACGTTACTAAGATAAAACTGGTATCATTTTAAAGCTAAATCCATTACTTTTTTGAGAACCCACATGAAATTCTTGAGTATCAGCGAGATCCCCAAAGGTGAACGTGTTTCGTGCTGTGTCCAAGAAAGCTGTCTACGGACCATTCTTTTTTGAAGGGGCAACAGTCAATGGTGACACGTACCTCAACATGCTGAAAAACTGGTTAATGGATCAGGTGAGAGAGGAAGAGTCAAACGACTTCATTTTGCAACAGGATGGGGTGCCACCGCACTGGAGCCTCAAGGTTAGACAGTTTCTGAACACAACACTGCAAGACAGATGGATTGTTCGGTCTGGTCAAAATGAACACGTTCTCATGCCCTAGCCTCCCAGGATTTCTTTCTGTCTCCCCTTCCAGATGACGTGGATGAATTGAAGACCCGAATAACGGACGCTGTTGCAACAATCAACATCGCAATGCTGGAACGCGTTTGGGAAGAATTGGACTATCACCTTGATGTGTGCAGTGTGACCAACAGTGCTCACATTGAACATCATTGAACATCCCACAAAAAACTCGAAACAGCTTTCAGAATATGTCAGATGCGTTGTTAGATCATTTATGGTTTTCAAGATAGTCAATGTTAAAATGTGCCCAAGAATTCTGGAACACCCTAAATTTCTTTCCAGTGATTGTTACTGTACTATTAAGTTTTGTTCAAATTCAATGCTGCCAGCAGTCAGAGACAAGCTATCTTTAAATATCAAAAACAAAATTTTAGATGAATTAATGCTCTTGTTTTTGAAAACAAATGTTTACATTGTAACCAACCTAGAAAGCACATTCCTATACCTGATATCTTTATTTAATAGCCAGATTTCGCACATGTAACCCAACCAAGTTTGTTGCACACATCGGAAAAATGAAAATAGGTATCTAATTAGACGTATGTATTATACATTAAATAACAGTGTCGCATAATTGTTGGAGCAACAATATGAAAGTTACAGTTATGATTTCACCGGTAGGCCTAGTATACTAGGAGTATGACTCACCAATTATTCATGTAGAAATGGGTGTGATCTAGATGAACTGATTCTGTCAAATGTAAATTCCACGAAATGGTAGTACAAAATTTTTTTTACGTTTCTTCCATTTCATGGTTAGAAAATAAAGATTTCATACTTAGTTTTCTTGACAAGAAATTCCGTAGAAATCTCTGTACTTACCAGACGAACCAAAGGCCTATAAGAACAATAAATACACAGAAAAAGATGACGAGTTTTCACTTTACCTCACTATTTTTATACGCCCACATGAAATGGGGGGGCGTATATTGTCGTCACCCACATCCGTCCGTCCATCCACAATTGCTCGTAACACTCAACACGGTGTAATTCTTGGCGGATTTAGATGAAACTTGACATGAGTGTTTATGATCACGCAAGGATGAACCCTATTGAAAATCAGCGAAATCGGAAAAAAATTAGTATGAGTTTGTGCCCTTGTTCTTGAATGGCTCGTAAACACTCTACAACGTGCAATTCTTGACCGATTTTTATACGCCCACATGAAATGGGGGGCGTATATTGTCGTCACCCACATCCGTCCGTCCGTCCGTCCGTCCACAATTGCTCGTAAACACTCTACACGGTGTAATTCTTGACGGCTTTGGATGAAACTTAATATGAGTGTTTATGATCACGCAAGGATGAACCCTATTGAAAATCAGCGAAATCGGAAAAAAATTAGTATGAGTTTGTGCCCTTGTTCTTGAATGGCTCGTAAACACTCTACAACGTGCAATTCTTGACCGATTTTGATGAAACTTGGTGTGAGAGTATGTTATAACTCAAGGATAAACCCTATCGAAAATCAGCGAAATCGAAAAACATTTAGTATGCGTTCAATCTTAGCTTGTAAACACTCTTTGAGAGAACAATTTTTAATGGATTTTAATGAAACTTGGCCTGAGTATTTGTTATCACCCAAGGATGAAGCCTATTGAAAACCAGTCAAATCGAAAAAAAATTAATATCAGTTATTGCCCTTGTTTTTGAAAACACGTTCAATTTTTAGCTTGTAAACACTCTACAAAGCACAGTTATTGACCGATTTTGACGAAACACTGCTGAAATTGTTTAATATCACCAAAGAATGAACCCTTTTGAAAATAGCACATATCGAAATATATTTAATAGGAATTATTGCCCTTGTTCTATAAAATGTTTTGGATTTTTGCCTTGTAAACACTCTACAAGTCACAATTCTTGAGCAATTTTGACATAACTTGGCATGAGTATTTGTAATCACCTAAGGATGAACCCTATTGAAATTCATTTAAATCGAAAAATATTTAGTATCAGTTATGTTGTGTTTGAAAACGCGTTCAATTTTAGCTTGTAAGCACTCTAGAAAGAACAATTCTTAATGGATTTTGATAAAACTTGGCTTGAGTATTTGTTTTTACCCAAGGATGAACCTTATTGAAAATCAAATAAATCGAAATATATTTAGTGTCAGTTATTGCCCTTGTGTTTGAAAACGGGTTTAACTTTTTGGCTAATAAACACTCTAGAAGGTACAATTCATGACCTATGTTGACAAAACTCACTGAAATTGTTGGATATCGCAAGGGATGAGCCTAATTGAAAATTAAAAATATCAAAATATATCTAATATGAATTATTGCCCTTGTTCTTTTAAACGCGTTCGATTTTTGTCTCGTAAACACTCTACATGGCACAATTCTTGATGGATTTCGATGAAACTTGGTGTGAGAGTGTGTTATAACTCAAGGATGAACCCTATTGAAAATCAGCTAAATTGAAAAAAATTTTAGTATGAGTTACTGCCCTTGTTCTTGAAAACGCATTCAATTTTAGCTTGTAAACACTCTAGAAAGAACTATTTTTAATGGATTTTGATTAACTTTGGCTTGAGTATTTGTTTTTACCCAAGGATGAACCCTATTATAAATCAAATAAATAGAAATATATTTAGTGTAAATTATAGCCCTTGTTCTTGAAAATTTTTAATGGATTTTGATGTAACTTGGCTGGAGTATTTGTTGTCTCCCAAGGATGAACCCTATTGAAAATCGAAAAATATTTAGTACAAGTTATTGACCTTGTTTTTGAAAACGCGTTCAATTTAACTCGCAAACACTCTAGAAAGAACAATTTTTAATGGATTTTGATGAAACTTGGCTTTAGTATTTGTTTTCTCACAAGGATAAACCCTATTGAAAATCAGATAAATCGAAAAATATTTAGTGTCAGTTATTGCGCCTGTTTTCAAAAACGCTTTCAACTTTTGGCTTGTGAACACTCTAAACATTCCTTTTTGACAAAACTCGCTGAAATTGTTTAATATCAACCAAGGATGAGCCTTATTAAGAATTAAAAATATCAAAATATTATTAAGGGTGAACCCTATTGCAAATCATAAAAATACCGAAAAATATTTAATGAGTTGTTATTAGGTACAATTCTTGACAGTTTTTAATGAAACTAGAGACCCTAGAATAAAATAGGTTGGTAGGTTGAATAATTCATTCCACTTATTGTAACCTTACTGAAAAGTTTTTATTTGAAATAAATGCTGCCAGTGGGCGTATATTACCTTGCCTGGCAAGCTATCTTGATGAAACTTGGTGTGAGAGTATGTTATAACTCAAGGATACACCCTATCGAAAATCAGCAAAATCGAAAAAAATTAATATCAGTTATTGCCCTTGTTTTTGAAAACGCGTTCAATTTTTAGCTTGTAGACACTCTACAAAGCACAGTTATTGACCGATTTTGACGAAACTTGCTGAAATTGTTTAATATCACCCAAGAATGAACCCTTTTGAAAATAGCACATATCGAAATATATTTAATAGGAATTATTGCCCTTGTTCTATAAAATGTGTTGGATTTTTGCCTTGTAAACACTCTACAAGTCACAATTCTTGAGCGATTTTGACATAACTTGGCATGAGTATTTCTAATCACTTAAGGATGGACCCTATTGAAATTCAGTTAAATCGAAAAATATTTAGTATCAGTTATTGCCCTTGTGTTTGAAAATGCGTTCAATTTTAGCTTTTAAGCACTCTAGAAAGAACAATTCTTAATGGATTTTGATAAAACTTGGCTTGAGTATTTGTTTTTACCCAAGGATGAACCTTATTGAAAATCAAATAAATCGAAATATATTTAGTGTCAGTTATTGCCCTTGTGTTTGAAAACGAGTTTATCTTTTTGGCTAATAAACACTCTAGAAGGTACAATTCATGACCAATGTTGACAAAACTCACTGAAATTGTTGGATATCGCAAGGGATGAGCCTAATTGAAAATTAAAAATATCAAAATATATCTAATATGAATTATTGCCCTTGTTCTTTTAAACGCGTTCGAGTTTTGTCTCGTAAACACTCTACATGGCACAATTCTTGATGGATTTCGATGAAACTTGGTGTGAGAGTGTGTTATAACTCAAGGATGAACCCTATTGAAAATCAGCAAAATCGAAAAAAATTTTAGTATGAGTTATTGCCCTTGTTCTTGTAAACACTCTAGAAAGAACTATTCTTAATGGATTTTGATTAACTTTGGCTTGAGTATTTGTTTTTACCCAAGGATGAACCCTATTATAAATCAAATAAATAGAAATATATTTAGTGTCAGTTATAGCCCTTGTTCTTGAAAACGCGTTCAATTTTAGCGTGTAAACACCCTAGAAAGAACTATTTTGATGGATTTTGATGAAACTTGGCTTTAGTATTTGTTTTCTCACAAGGATAAACCCTATTGGAAATCAGATAAATCGAAAAATATTTAGTGTCAGTTATTGTGCCTGTTTTCAAAAACGCTTTCAACTTTTGGCTTGTGAACACTCTATACATTCCTTTTTGACAAAACTCGCTGAAATTGTTTAATATCAACCAAGGATGAGCCTTATTAAGAATTAAAAATATCAAAATATTATTAAGGGTGAACCCTATTGCAAATCATAAAAATACCGAAAAATATTTAATGAGTTGTTATTAGGTACAATTCTTGACAGTTTTTAATGAAACTATTGAAAATCAGCGAAATCAAAAAACATTTAGTATGAGTTATTGCCCTTGTTCTTGAAAATGCGTTCAGTTTTAGCTTGTAAACAATCTTGAGAGAACAATTCTTAATGGATTTTAAAGAAACTTGGCTTGAGTATTTGTTAACACCCAAGGATGAAGCCTATTGAAAACCAGTAAAATCGAAAAAAATTTAATATCAGTTATTGCCCTTTTTTTATACGCGCACATGAAATGGGGGGGGGGGCGTATATTGTCGTCACCCACATCCGTCTGTCCGTCCGTCCGTCCGTCCACAATTGCTCGTAAACACTCTACAAGGTGCAATTCTTGACGGATTTAATTGAAACTTTATATGAGTGTTTATGATCACTCAAGGATGAACCCTATTTAAAATCAGCGAAATCGGAAAAAATTTCGTATGAGTTTGTGCCCTTGTTCTTGAATGGCTCGTAAACACTCTACAATGTGCAATTCTTGCCTGATTTTGATGAAACTTGGTCTGAGAGTATGTTATAACTCAAGGATAAACCCTATTGAAAATCAGCGAAATCGAAAAACATTTAGTATGAGTTATCGCCCTTGTTCTTGAAAACGCGTTCAATTTTAGCTTGTAAACACTCTTGAGAGAACAATTCTTAATGGATTTTGATGAAACTTGGCTTGAGTATTTGTTATCACCCAAGGATGAAGCCTATTGAAAACCAGTAAAATCGAAAAAAATTTAATATCAGTTATTGCCCTTGTTTTTGAAAACTAGTTCAATTTTTGGCTTTAAAACACTCTACAAAGCACAGTTATTGACCGATTTTGACAAAACTTGTTGAAATTGTTTAATATCACCCAAGGATGAACCCTTTTGAAAATATAAAATATCGAAATATATTTGATACGAATTATTGCCCTTCTATAAAATGTGTTGGATTTTTGCCTTGTAAACACTCTACAAGTCACAATTCTTGAGCGATTTTGACGTAACTTGGCATGAGTATTTGTAATCACCTAAGGATGAACCCTATTGAAAACCAGTTGAATCTAGAAGGCACAATGATTTACAGAATTTGACAAAATTTGCTGAAATTGTTAATTATTACTCGAGGGTAAACCCTATTGAAAACAAAAAATATCACATAATATTTGATTGCCCTTGTTCTTTCAATTTCGATTTTTTGGCTCATAAACACTCTATTTCTTGACTGATTTAAATGGAACTTGGCATGAGTATGTGGAATCACCTAAGGATGAACCCTATTGAAAATCAGATAAATCTTAAAATGTTTAATATCAATTATTGCTCTGTTTTTTAAAAGAAGTATATGTATATTTTATTTTTTATTCAAAATCAATGCTGCCAGTGGGCGTATATTACCTTGCTTGGCAAGCTAACTTATTGACAAGTAATTGTCCTTTTGATAGACTTTTTAATTGTTTCAGGAATGGAGGCTATAATGTCTGAATTTTTTAATGATACCAGTACAGCATTCTATATCATTCTTATTGTTTGGGTAGCTGATCAGTATGATGCTATATGTTGCCATACATATATTAGTAAACGACATTGGCTTAGGTAAGAAATGGTGATTTTTTATAAACATTTCAATGTTGGCATCTTTGATTGTTGCAGTTCTAAACTTCACTCCACAATTGAATTGATCTGAAGTTCTGATCAGACATCTTTACCCTGAAATGGGTATCTACATCAGTTTGTGACTACCTTATTGCTGAGGTACAACCAGTGCAATCCCTCATTTTTAAACGTCCGTTTGTTCACCATTGCTGGTAAACACTCAATTCTTGACAGTTTTTGATGAAACTTTTTGTGAGTGTTTATGATAACGCAAGGATGAACACTATCGGAAAAAAATTTAGTATGAGTTCTTGCCCTTGTTCTTGAAAGGCTCATTAACACTCTACAATGTGCAATTCTTGATTGATTTTGATGTAACTTGGCGTGAGAGTGTGTTATAACTCTAGGATGACACATGAAAAATCAGCGAAATCGAAAAATATTTAGTATGAGTTATTGCCCTTGTTCTTGAAAACTCATTCCCTTTTAGCTTGCAAACACTCTTGAAAGAACAATTCTTTTGTTGAAACTTGGCTTGATTATTTGTGATGAAGCCTATTGAAAACTAGTTAAATCGAAAAAAAATTAATATCAGTTATTGCCCTTGTTTTTGAAAACACGTTCAATTTTTGACAAAACTTGCTGAAATTGTTTAATATCATCCAAGGATGAACCCTTTTGAAAATATTGAAATATATTTAATACGAATTATTGCCCTTGTTCTATAAAATTTGTTGGATTTTTGCCTTGTAAACACTCTACAAGTGACAATTCTTGAGCAATTTTGACGTAACTCGGCATGAGTATTTGTAATCACCTAAGGATGAATCCTATTGAAATTCAGTAAAATCGAAAAATATTAAGTATCAGTTATTGCCCTTGTTTTTGAAAACACGTTCAATTTGTGGCTTGTAAACACTCTACAAAGCACAATTATTGACCGATTTTGACAAAACTTGCTGAAATTGTTTAATATCATCCAAGGATGAACCCTTATGAAAATAGAAAATATCGAAATATATTTAATATGAATTATTGCCCTTTTCTATAAAATTTGTTGAATTTTTGCCTTGTAAATACTCTACAAGTCACAATTCTTGAGCGATTTTTATACGCCCACATGAAATTGGGGGCGTATATTGTCGTCACCCACATCCGTCCGTCCGTCTGTCTGTCCGTCGGTCCGTCCACAATTGCTCGTAAACACTCTACAAGGTGTAATTCTTGACGGATTTAGATGAAACTTTATATGAGTGTTTATGATCACGCAAGGTTTAACCCTATTGAAAATCAGCGAAATCGAAAAACATTTAGTATGAGTTATTGCCCTTGTTCTTGAAAACGCGTTCAATTTTAGCTTGTAAACACTCTTGAGAGAACAATTTTTAATGGATTTTATTGAAACTTGGCCTGAGTATTTGCTATCACCCAAGGATGAAGCCTATTGAAAACCAGTCACATCGAAAAAAAATTTATATCAGTTATTGCCCTTGTTTTTGAAAACGCGTTCAATTTTTAGCTTGTAAACACTCTACAAAGCACAGTTATTGACTGATTTTGACGAAGTTGCTGAAATTGTTTAATATCACCCAAGAATGAACCCTTTTGAAAATAGCACATATCCAAATATATTTAATACGAATTATTGGCCTTGTTCTATAAAATGTGTTGGATTTTTGCCTTGTAAACACTCTACAAGTCACAATTCTTGAGCGATTTTGACATAACTTGGCATGAGTATTTGTAATCACCTAAGGATGAACCCTATTGAAATTCAGTTAAATCGAAAAAATATTTAGTATCAGTTATAGCCCTTGTGTTTGAAAATGATATATGGTTTTTGCTGTCATGTACTTGATCGCCGGAAGATAAATCTCTCCATTATTTACACATGTAATTGTGTATTTTAAAATAAATTGTACGTTGAAATAATACGTGATTTTTTGCGGTCGTGTGCATGGCCGCGGGAACTATATATTACATCCATTTTATAAACAAATTGTAGGTTGAAAATCTGTCCATTCATGCACATATACTTGTGTATTTTTAAACAAATTGTACGTGGAGTATTGTATATTTATTTGTGGTCATGTACTTGATCGCCGGAACATATCTCTGTCCATTTGATACACATGTACTTGTGTATTTTTAGTATTTCAGACGAATTGTATATTGAGATATTATGTATTTTCGATTTTATTTTATTTTTTTCTTTCTTTTTTTTTTTTTTTTTTTTTTTTTTTTTTTTCTCCAATGTATTGCCCCATGGGCTGAATGTGAGACAGGACCATGTCCTTGTGTATTGGGCCTAATTCTGACCCATGTAAAATAAAGAGTTTATTTATTTATTTATTATAAAACGCGTTCAATTTTAGCTTGTAAGCACTCTAGAAAGAACAATTCTTAATGGCCTTTTAAAAATCAAATAAATCGAAATATATTTAGTGTCAGTTATTGACCTCGTGTTTGAAAACCGATTAACTATTTGGCTTATAAACACTCTAGAAGGCACAATGTTGAAAAAACTCACTGACATTGTTTGATATCACCCAGGGATGAGCCCTATTGAAAATTAAAAATATCAAAATATATCTAATATGAATTTTTGCCCTTGTTCTTTTAAACGTGTTTTTTGTCTCCTAAACACTCTACATGGCACAATTCTTGACCAATTTTGATAAAACTTGGTGTGAGATTGTGTTTTAATGAATAGGATGAATCCTATTGAAAATCAGCAAAATTGAAAAATATTTAGTATGAGTTATTGCCCTTGTTCTTGAAAACGCGTTCAATTTTAGCTTGTAAACACTCTAGAAAAAACAATTCTTAATGGATTTTGATGAAACTTGGCTTTAGTATTTGTTTTTCCCAAGGATGAACCCTATTGAAAATCAGATAAACTGACAAATATTTAGTGTCAGTTATTGCCCTTGTTTTTGAAAACACTTTAAACTTTTGATTGTAAACACATGTTCATTTTTGACAAACTCGCTGAAATTGTTTGATATCACCCAAGGAAGATCCTGTTAAAAATATCAAAATATTATTAAGGGTGAACCCGATAGCAAATCATAAAAATACCGAAAAATATTTAATGAGTTGTTATAAGGTACTTTTCCTGACATTTTTTAATGAAAATAGAGACCCTAGAAAAAAAGTATATGGCGGAAGGTTGAATATTTTAGTCCACCAATTGTTACCTAACTGAAAATTTTTTATTCAAAATCAATGTTGCCAGTGGGCTTGCCTGGCAAGCTATCTTGACATAACTCGGCATGAGTATTTGTAATCACCTAAGGATGAACCCTATTGAAATTCAGTTAAATCGAAAAATATTTAGTATCAGTTATTGCCCTTGTTTTTGAAAATGCGTTCAATTTGTGGCTTGTAAACACTCCTCAAAGCACAATTATTGACCGATTTTGATAAAACTTGCTGAAATGGTTTAATATCACCAAAGGATGACCCCTATTGAAAATCAAATATATTTAATACGAATTATTGTCCTTGCTTTATGAAATGTGTTCGATTTTTTCCTTTTAAACACTCTACAAGTCACAATTCTTGAGCAATTTTTATACGCCCACATGAAAATGTGGATGTATATTGCCATCACCCCCGTCTGTCCGTCCGCCCGTCCACCCGTCCGTCAACAATTACTTGTGTACGCGATACAGGCCAGAGTTTTTATTCGATTTGAATGAAACTTGGTATGTGTATTCATCTTGATAATACGATTCCAGATGTCGGTTTATGAGTTTGGGCCCTTGATTAAATGAAAAAACATTAAAATTTTCTTGTGTACGCAATAGAAGCTGTAGTTTTTATCCGATTTGAATGAAACTTGGTATGTGTATTCATCTTGATAATATCTCAGACAAGTTCGAAAATGGCACGATTCCAGATGTCGGTTTATGAGTTATGGCCCTCGATTAAATGGAAAAAAGTTAAAATTTACTTGTGTACACAATAGAAGCTGTAGTTTTCATCTGATTTGAATGAAACTTGGTATGTGTATTCATCTTTATAATATCTCGGACAAGTTGGAAAATGGCACGATTCCAGATGTCAGTTTATGAGTTATGGCCCTTGATTAGATGAAAACACATTAAAATTTACTTGTGTACGCAATAGAAGCTGTAGTCTTCATTTGATTTGAATGAAACTTGGTATGTGTATTCATCTTGATAATATCTCAGACAAGTTCGAAAATGGCACGATTCCAGATGTCGGTTTATGAGTTATGGCCCTTGATTAAATGAAAAAACGGTAAAATGTACTTGTGTATGCTATAGAAGCTATAGATTTCATCCGATATGAATGAAACTTGGTATGTATTCATCTTGATAATGTCTCGCCAGATGCCTGTTTATGAGTTATTGCCCGTTTATGAGTTATTGCCCTTGATTAAATGAGAAAATGTTAAAATTTACTTGTGTACGCATTAAAGTTCAAAAATGGTGCAATTCCAGATGTCAGTTTATGACTTATTGCCCTTGATTAAATGAAAAAACATGGAATATTCTGTTTGCTGAAGTGGGCGTATGTTACCTTGCCTGGCAAGCTATCTTTTAAAAAGATGAACTGACGGAAGCTTATGAATGTTATGTGGAATTTGATGGTTTTAAAAGAACTGAAAATTTATCAATGGAAGTATATGTTACAGAATTTGAAAAGTTGTATAACAGGACAAAACATTTTCATATGGAACTGCCTCAATCTGTTTTGGCATTCAAGTTGTTAGAAGGAACAAATTTAGAAAATAAAGATCGATAATTGGTGCTTACTGGTGTAAATTATGCCATGGCGAATGAACTTTTTAAACAAATGGGTAATTCTTTAAAAAAATGTTTTGGTTCTCAAAACATTGGAAGTGTTGCAAGCAGTGGTAAGTCAGCCATTAAAATTGAATCGGGACAGGATGAAGTCTATGCTTATGCTAGTTTCTACGACAGGAAATATTCTTACAGAGGCAGAGGTCGTGCCTGTGCCAGGTTTTCACAGAACTTTTGCAGCAGAAATACAGGGTATGGCGTCTCTAAAGGAATCAATCCTTCTGGTATTGATGGAAATCAATTGAGATGTGCTAGTTGTGACTCTATTCGGCATTTGATCAAAGACTGTCCTCGTTCTTATGAAAATATGAGAAGTGAACACAGAAATCGACCTGAAATGGCTGTTCTGTTTACTGGAAACATTACAACTGAAAGAGAAGTATTAACTACAGAGACATTTAATTCTGCAATTCTTGATAGAAATTGAAGAACATAAACAAAATAGTGATTCAGTATTTAAATTTGGAAATGGTGAGTGCTTAAAGTCCTTGGGAAGAGTTAATATACCATGTAAAATTGCTGGACAGAACTGTATGATAGTGACAGACATTGTTAACAGTGACATTCCTCTCCTACTTAGTAAGGATGCAATGAAAAATGCACGTGTGAAACTTGATCTTGAAAATGACTGTGCAGAAATATTTGGCCAACAAATGGACTTATTGTGTACTTCTGCAGGACATTATTGTGTTCCTTTAGAAGAAAGTGACGTAGATGTATCAGAAGTGTATCATGTGCTGGAACTCAAATGCCTATACTGAAAATCTTAAGGTGGTAACAAAGCTCCACAAGCAGTTTGCCCATCCTAGCCCTGCTAGATTAAAAGCACTTGTCCAAGATGCCAATTTAAATAATAATGAGATTTTCAAATTAATTGAACAAGTCAGTGAAAATTGCGAGACATGTAAACGATACAAAAAGACACCTTCATGTCCTATAGTTAATCTACCCTTGGCTACTGATTTTAATGACTGTGTTGCAATGGATTTAAAACAATGGAAAAATAATATTTACTTTCTTCACATGATAGATGTAGCCACACGTTTCAGTTTAGCTAGTGTTATTAGAGATAAGAAGCCAGAGACAATTATTGAGCAAGTAATGCTGAAATGGATAGTGGGTGGTTTTGGTGCTCCGAAGAGTTTTCTGGCTGATAATGGAGGTGAGTTCGCTAATGACTTATATCGTGATATGTGTCAAATTCTCAACATAGAGGTTATTAACACAGCAGCACTTAGCCCATGGCAGAATGGAATCTGTGAAAGGAATCATGCCGTAGTTGATGACTGTGTTTCCAAAATATTGGAAGATGATCCTGATATTAGTTTAGATATAGCACTCGTATGGGCAATTAATGCAAAAAAACAGTCTACAAATGGTATATGGCTGGAGTCCTCATCAATTAGTTTTCGGAATCAATCCAAATCTACCTTCTGTCGTGTCAGATAGTCCACCGTGCTTGGAAGGTGTAACAAACAGTGAACGATTTGCATGTCATTTGAATGCCATTCATTTTGGTAGAATAGCTTTCATAATGGCAGAATCTGCTGAGAGAATACGTAAAGCTCTCAGAAGTAAAATAAGATCGAATCCGGGTCCATTTGAGCAAGGTGAAAAAGGTGTACCATAAGCGGGATGATAGCCATCGGTGGAAAGGACCTGGAAGAGGTATTGTTCAGGATGGTAAGGTCATTTTTGTACGACATGGAAGTGTGTATGTACGTGTGCATCCATGTCGACTCCTCCGTGTAGGTGAGGAATTTTGTGATACTGAGGGAGAAAATAAGAACAATAACTGTGTAGACATTGATAAGAAAACTTAGAGTGGTTTACAAATTCAGGACAGTGCAAGAAATGAAATTGACTCTGAAAATGAGGAATCTTTATGTGAAAATGGCAAAAATGTGAAATGTGTAAAAGACCTGCCAGACAATGGTGTAACAATTCAATATCGTTTGAATGGTCAGGACATGTGGACAAAATCAAAAGTCATAAGTAGGGGGTGGTAAGACAACGGGTCGGAACTGGGCCTATTTGAACATTCAAAATGATGATGAGGACATTCCAATAGGACTTGATTTCTTTTAGGATGTAAGAGACTGGAAATATGATACATGTGATACTATAAATGAATCAGATTTTGATAATGAAAATCTTGTTTATCAGTTTGATAATTGTAAAACCCAGATCAAAATAGCTAAGCAAAAGGAAATTGAAAATTGGAGGCATTTTAATATTTTTGAAGAAGTTTCAGATTAAGGTAAAAAAGACAGTAATTACATGATGGGTCATAACAAACAAGGTAAATGATAATGAAAAATCTATAAAGGCTCATTTGGTGGCAAGGGGTTTTGAGGAAGATGATATTCCAGCTGATTCACCCACTGCCTTGACTGTTTCTAATGTTTGGAAACCTAAAAATATTGATATAAAAGCTTCATTTTTATACGCCCACATGAAATGGGGGGCGTATATTGTCGTCACCCACATCCGTCCGTCCGTCCGCCCGTCGGTCCATCCGTCCACAATTGCTCGTAAACACTCTACACGGTGTAATTCTTGACGGATTTAGATGAAACTTTATATGAGTGTTTATGATCACACAAGGATGAACCCTATTGAAAATCAGCGAAATCGGAAAAAAATTAGTATGAGTTCGTGCCCTTGTTCTTGAATGGCTCGTAAACACTCTACAACGTGCAATTCTTGACCGATTTTGATGAAACTTGGTGTGAGAGTATGTTATAACTCAAGGATAAACCCTATCGAAAATCAGCGAAATCGAAAAAAATTTTAGTATGAGTTACTGCCCTTGTTCTTGAAAATGTTTAATATCACCCAAGAATGAACCCTTTTGAAAATAGCACATATCGAAATATATTTAATAGGAATTATTGCCCTTGTTCTATAAAATGTGTTGGATTTTTGCCTTGTAAACACTCTACAAGTCACAATTGTTGAGCGATTTTGAAGTAACTTGGCTTGAGTATTTGTAATCACCTAAGGATGAACCTTATTGAAATTCAATGAAACTTGGTGTGAGAGTGTGTTATAACTCAAGGATGAACCCTATTGAAAATCAGCAAAATCGAAAAAAATTTTAGTATGAGTTACTGCCCTTGTTCTTGAAAACGCATTCAATTTTAGCTTGTAAACACTCTAGAAAGAACTATTCTTAATGGATTTTGATTAACTTTGGCTTGAGTATTTGTTTTTACCCATTTGTAAATGAAATAAATAGAAATATATTTAGTGTCAGTTATAGCCCTTGTTCTTGAAAACGCGTTCAATTTGATCTTGTAAACACTCTAGAAAGAACAATTTTTAATGGATTTTGATGTAACTTGGCTGGAGTATTTGTTGTCTCCCAAGGATGAACCCTATTGAAAATCGAAAAATATTAAGTACAAGTTATTGACCTTGTTTTTGAAAACGCGTTCAATTTAACTCGTAAACACTCTAGAAAGAACAATTTTGAATGGATTTTGATGAAACTTGGCTTTAGTATTTGTTTTCTCACAAGGATAAACCCTATTGAAAATCAGATAAATCGGAAAATATTTAGTGTCAGTTATTGCGCCTGTTTTCAAAAACGCTTTCAACTTTTGGCTTGTGAACACTCTAAACATTCCTTTTTGACAAACTCGCTGAAATTGTTTAATATCAACCAAGGATGAGTCTTATTAAGAATTAAAAATATCAAAATATTATTAAGGGTGAACCCTATTGCAAATCATAAAAATACCGAAAAATATTTAATGAGTTGTTATTAGGTACAATTCTTGACAGTTTTTAATGAAACTAGAGACCCTAGAAAAAAATAGGTTGGTAGGTTGAATAATTCATTCCACTTATTGTAACCTTACTGAAAAGTTTTTATTTGAAATAAATGCTGCCAGTGGGCGTATATTACCTTGCCTGGCAAGCTATCTTTGAAAACGGGTTTAACTCTTTGGCTAATAAACACTCTAGAAGGTACAATTCATGACCAATGTTGACAAAACTCACTGAAATTGTTGGATATCGCAAGGGATGAGCCTAATTGAAAATTAAAAATATCAAAATATATCTAATATAAATTATTGCCCTTGTTCTTTTAAACGCTTTCGATTTTTGTCTCGTAAACACTCTACATGGCACAATTCTTGATGGATTTCGATGAAACTTGGTGTGAGAGTGTGTTATAACTCAAGGATGAATCCTATTGAAAATCAGCGAAATCGAAAATTTTTTTTATTGCCCTTGTTCTTGAAAACGCATTCAATTTTAGCTTGTAAACACTCTAGAAAGAAGTATTCTTAATGGATTTTGATTAACTTTGGCTTGAGTATTTGTTTTTACCCAAGGATGAACCCTATTATAAATCAAATAAATGGAAATATATTTAGTAGTGTTAAAACGGTTAGTGATTTTTACGAACCGGGTAATTTTCGGCACTAACCGTTTTTTACCCAGTTAATCCCGGTTAATTAACACGTTTTTATACCTGTTTTTATTATACCGGTAACAGCGTAGACTGAACTGCAATAAGTACTGTATCAAATATTTGACCTAATTTGGACCAGTTCCCCAGTAATTGTCCTAAAAAATCAACAACTCATCGAAGCAGACATATTAAGATAACAAGCCCAGGTGATAGACTTGGACAGACGAATGGCGCCAGTCTCGAGTAGATCAAAGGGACCGATCAAAGTAATAAATGTTTCCAGTTGTGTCATCTCATCATTGTAGCGCATGTTTTCATGAATCTGTATTTAATTCTCATGAATATTGATAAGCTTGAAGTTGATTGACAGGTAAGTAGAAACAAACGGCCAATCAGAGAAGAGTTAATAAAAAACAATATTATGATTTCTATAAAATGAGTTATATTTTAATACCTCGTAGTCCTCGTAACAAATGGTTCTGTAGAACAGAAGTTGAACCTCCTTTGTAAGAAAGTTGACTTCCACAAAGATCACATTTGGCTTTATCCGATTCCGTTTCTTTTTGGAAGTAATCCCAAACAGCACTTTTTATACGCCCTTGTTCTTGAAAATTTTTAATGGATTTTGATGTAACTTGGCTGGAGTATTTGTTGTCTCCCAAGGATGAACCCTATTGAAAATCGAAAAACATTTAGTACAAGTTATTGACCTTGTTTTTGAAAACGCGTTCAATTTAACTCGTAAACACTCTAGAAAGAACAATTTTGAATGGATTTTGATGAAACTTGGCTTTAGTATTTGTTTTCTCACAAGGATAAACCCTATTGAAAATCAGATAAATCGAAAAATATTTAGTGTCAGTTATTGTGCCTGTTTTCAAAAACGCTTTCAACTTTTGGCTTGTGAACACTCTAAACATTCCTTTTTGACAAAACTCGCTGAAATTGTTTAATATCAACCAAGGATGAGCCTTATTAAGAATTAAAAATATAAAAATATTATTAAGGGTGAACCCTATTGCAAATCATAAAAATACCGAAAAATATTTAATGAGTTGTTATTAGGTACAATTCTTGACAGTTTAGAGACTAGAGACCCTAGAAAAAAATAGGTTGGAAGGTTGAATATTTCATTCCACTTACTGTAACCTTACTGAAAAGTTTTTATTTGAAATAAATGCTGCCAGTGGGCGTATATTACCTTGCCTGGCAAGCTATCTTTCCAAATCTTGGTAGCTTGCATAAAATAGATATTATTTTATTCACAGATGCCTCTTATGCAAATCTCTCATATGGTGTTTCTAGCTGTGAGGGATATATTATTTTTCTCAAAAGTGAAAATAATAGGGTTTCTCCTGTAGCTTGGTGCTCAAAAAAGATCTGCCGAGTTGTAAAAAGCACTATTGCAGCAGAAACTTTGTCATTATGTGATGGTATTGATATGGCTATTTATATAAGAAAGATTTTGATGGAAATAATTTATAACGATTCTAGTTCTGTTCAAAATCAAATTATATGTTATGTTGATAATAAGTCCTTGTATTCTACTAAACTGGTTCAAGAAAAAAGGCTAAGAATTGATATTGCCAGTGTAAAACAATTAGTTGAAAATAAGGAAATAGTGGTAGAGTGGGTTCCAACAAACCTTCAGTTAGCTGATTGCCTCACTAAGAAAGGCGCATCGAATAAAGAGCTCATTGAAATCCTCAAGCAGGCAGCACTGCATTTTAAAAAATAACAAATATATTTTTAGTTCTTTTATTTCAATGAAATGTTTTATACAATAAAAACAAAACAAACAAAACAAAAAAATTTAAATAAGAGGAAAAATGAATTATAAAATATTTCTGTTTTAGATTTATCTTTGTAACTGATATATATGATATATGTTATGTTTGATGTGCTATTTACCACCGTCCACTTGTGTAAATATTAATATTTGTAAAAAGAGAAAAATAGGGGAGATTGTCAGATAGTGATTCGTCTGCTCGAGTGTTTCGTCTGCTCGAGTGTTGCTAGGGTGACTGCGAGAATGCACGAGAGTATCGAAGGTGAGGTAAAACGTCGTGTGTGTTTATATGATCGTGGAGCTGTATGTGAGCGTGGACGGTGGGATTTATATATAGTGTCTGGGTATAATAATATGGTGCTGCAATAAAGACTGTGTGATATAATTGGTGTCTAGTGTTACTTTCAATCTTAATGGCATTGTTCTTTTGTTGAATACAAAACTATAATATGAAACCCATTTATAATAATAATAATTGATTATAATCACAGTAGTATAGGCTACAATAAAATCACAGTCATTACTATTGCCATTATAAATGAATATGTGGCCATATATTGTCGTCGCCCCTGTCCGTCAACATTTGTTGTAGACACTGTAGAAGCTACAATTTTCTATGGATTTTAATCACACTTGGTATGAGCATTGGTATTGATAAGACGGCGGTCAAATTCAATTTGGATGATATTTCGATAAAAGGTTTTTGAGTTATTGCCCATGCTTCTATATTTTTTTTAGACATAATAGAAGCTACAATTTTAATTGGATTTTAATGAGACTTGGTGTGAGCATTGGAATTGATAAGACGGCGGTCAAGTTCGAATTTGAAAATTTTTCGATGAATGGTTTTTGAGTTATTGCCCTTGACTTATTGAAGCTACAATGTTCAAAGGATTTTGATGGAACTTGGTGTAAGCATCAGAATTGATAAGACATTAATCAAGTTTGAATTTCTGACTTTTTTCACGAATGGTTTTTGAGTTATTGCCCTTGACTTAGTAAAATAGCGTGGGTGCAAAATAAGCTACAATTTTTTAATAGATTTGATTAAACTTGGTATAACTATTGAAATAGATAAGATGGTGGTCAAGTTTGAATTTTATCATTTTCCATTTTTTGAGCTTTTGCCCTTGAGTTATTGCTCAATTTATTATTCAAATTCAATGCTGCCAGTGGGTGTATGATACCTTGCCAGGCAAGCTATCTTTATTTTGTGGGTCAGTGTCATTATGAAGATGATCCCTATTGATTTTTGTGATAATCAGATAATTTTTCACCGAAATATCGTGTCAGACATAGCCTTTTTCACTCTATTACCTTATAGGATGCAACTCATGCTCACTCTACAGGCAATGATTCTTTATGGATTCTTTTGATTTTTATTTTGTGGATCAGTGTCATTATAAAGATGATGCGTTCGATTTTTGCTTCGTAAACACTCTACAAGTCACAATCCTCGAGCGATTTTGACGAAACTTGGCATGAGTATTTGTAATCATCTAACCTTATTGAAAATCAGAAAATAGAAAAATATTTAGTGTCAGTTATTGCCCTTCTTTTTGAAAACATGTCAGAATTTTAGTTTGTAAACCCTCTAGAAGGCACAATGCTTTACAGATTTTGACAAAACTTGCTGAAATTATTAATTATCACCCAAGGATGAACCCTGTTAAAAATAAGAAATATCACAAAATATTAAATATTAATTATTGCCCATGTTCGTTAAAACACGTTCGGTTTGTGGCTCGTAAACACTTTTGAAGTGTAATTTGTTCTTTGTTCCCCAATATATTGTTTTGGACATGAAATTAAGTATATTACATTTGAGTTACATGTTAGGTGCTCTTAAATCGGGTATCTTTTATTCGTAGAGTTACTTAGAAAATAATGAGTTTCTGATAAAAAGGGACATGTTTTGCATCTGGTTGACATACACAGGGCACTCCTTAAACCTGGAGGTACTTCGGCATAAAGTCTTTTTTTAGCTGCTATTTGTTCTAAGGTAGAATTTTTTATGTTTCATAAAAATCTTTTAGAATATCCATGCTCTTTCAGTTTTGGGAAAACAATCGTACAGGCTTGGTTGAAATCAGAAGACCTTGTGCAAATTCGGTGAAGTCGCAAAACTTGTGACTTAATTATTCCAGAAAAAATATGTTTTGGATGAAATGAGCTCTTATGCAAAAATTGATGAGTGTCGGTTTCTTTGAAATATACTTTAATATCTAATTTATTAGTCTCTGCTATGAAATCTCCTTTAAAGACAGTGGTATCGAGAAAATCTATGATTTTGTGGCTGACGTTGGTTTTAGTTTGATGGACGGGTGGTGGTTGTTGAGGATTTAAAAAATTTGTTAAAATTGTTCTATAGAGCAAGTCCAAACCATGAAAATGTCATCTAAAAGGCGTCCATAAAAAAGTGGGACAAAGGGGGTAATACCTCACGTTCCCACTCTTCCATGAAAAGGTTTGCTTATGAAGGGGCGAATCATTTGCCCATTGTTGTACCTGAGGTTTGTAGATATGTTTTACCATTGAAAGTGAAATCATTGCGGCTAAGACAAATCTCTAAAAGCTGTAGAATTGCATCGTCGGGTCTGTCTGGATCTGGGTTTCTATTGAAAGCTGTGCGAACTGCCATTAGGCCAGTAGTGTTGTCGATATATGTGTACATAGAAGTTACATCAATAGGAATTAATATAGCATTAGGAGGGACTTGGAGATTTTTTATTGACAAAGTCAGTTGTGCCTTTAAGGTAGGCTCTATGTTGACATGCTAGTGGTAGTAAGAAATGATCAATGTATTCTTGGTAGGATTCTAATGAATTTTAGGCAAAGTGTGTAAGTTTCTCTCACGGCAATCAGGTTTGGCAGAAAGATAGTCATATTGTTTCTGTTTTTCGGCAAGAATATTGTTAATCATATTAGCAGTTTCTTTAAAAATTGTATCCAGTAAAATTGCATAGTGTTTAGGGTTATTCAATTGATGCTCTGCTTCTAAGATGTAATCTTCCCTATTTAAAATAACGCAACATGAACCTTTGTAACTCTTTTTAATTACAATGCTATCGTCTTTTTTAAAAGTTAATTTAATGCTTCAAGTTCTACTTGCGTGAGATTAGGCTTCTCATATGTTACGGAAAGATTTGAGAATTGGTTATTCATACTTGTAAATACGTTTAATATTTCTGGATGGATTACGTGGTTTCCACATGGATTTAGGAATTGTTCTAGCACGACGTGGAGGGTGGTTTCGAAAAAAGTATGTGTCACTGAGATTACGTTGAAATCCTTCAATAGATGGTTGAAGATAATCAAGGTTAGTTAATTTACAGTACAGGAACTTTATAACTTATCTTCGTTGCAGTCTGCAGTTCGTCGGCAAAATAATCTCAGACGGTCGCCAGTTCATCTGACGACCGTCATCGATAAAAGTGGCGACGGTCGTCAAATATTCGGCGACTATCTGCAGACGGTCGCCATTTCGTCACCAAAAATTCGCCGACGGTCTGCAGACTGTCACCAGTTCGTCGCCGAATATTTGATGACTGTCGTCAAAATTTCTATAATCTTTGTGTACTTTGCTTGACAACAGAGTAGTTTCTAAATATAGCTACATGTATTTTAGGTCTACAACGCAACTTTCTTTTTTAATATTCAATGTAGGCCTATTTTGATAAGGATTCTGGCTCTTTTTAACTGTCCGTTTTATCTACCAACAATGGTTCAGAAACTTTAAATATTACTGTTCATATGGAATATGCACAATTGCATTCTAATGATCGGTAACTAGTCTATGAAAGACATTTACCTGGTCAGCCTGATCAGCAAGGAACTTTATCTCAAAATGTCATTCAAATCTTAGCATTAATTATTGAGATTGTTTTAATTGTGAAAATAATATATCCATGAAAACAAGGGGGGTATGGTTCTATTTTCGTTTATAAAGTGTATGCAGCAAGATGGGTACGAAGAATATTAACGAAAAAAGAGCTAGGCTACTGATGACTGCATGGATCATCGTGTCGATGTATCTTCGTCATAATGCTACGAGGAAGTAGGCGTGATTAGGCCACAATGTGTAGGGATTTATATATGAATTTATTAGCCTATGATGATTCATAAAATAATATTGATGACAAAAGAAGCCTAAAATCATGTCCCCACTCACCCTGAAACTAAATAACTAGGCCTATTTCATTAGTTGGGAGAGTGAATTTTCAGAATGATCATCTAGCTTCGATACTAGAATGATCTCTTTTGGTGAACAAATAAATTTATTGTCACATTCTGCATACCAGTTCACCTTCACAAAGAGAAATACTGTCAAACTGAGCTTGCTATTCGTTCTGATATTTTACCATAGGTCAACTCATAAAAAGCGTTTCCGGATAACCGATGTTGAAACTCTAACCGGTTACCCGTGAAATCCTAGTATTAGTAGTTACTATTACACCTGAACAAATTCCGATATCAGAATCTGCGACTGGATTCATTACAACGTCAAACTTTGATTGACAGGTCGAAACTATCCTTAATAATATTATCTAGTCACAATAATATTCATAAAAAAGTCAAATTAGTAGTGATAATCCTATTTCAATATGGTGCCCAAAGAACTTAAAAGTAGTGCTTAGATTGACGCTTTCAAACGAAACTAAGCCCAAATCTACTTGTGAGATTTAGACCTACATGTATCTTGGCACGCTGTTACGAAGAAGTAGGCGTGGTTTCTCAAAACGTCAATCCCGACATCGTTGTTTTACCATTGGATGATGAAAATAGATCAAAGCCTTTATTGGTTATAATTTAAACTCATTCATATGCATGAGAATGAAATATGCCGAAGTAGGTGGGTCTCATAGAGTTATTTATAATAATGGGCGGTGCCAGCAAAATGATGAATGTCTACCTATTAATATTATAATAGAGAAAAAAAAGAAGAATAAATATTAATAATCCGTCAACGAGCGCAGTCGGAACTGGTTAAGCATCATTGCTATATTGACCGCTGTAGATTTAGACTGGGTTGGGCGTCGTGATTTTAAACAATATCCCCTGTGATAAGTTTGAATTTAAAATTATAAAAATAGAGCCGGTGTCCCGAGAATTAATTTATTATTATAAAGTCTGAGGTCGTAGGCCTAGTCCCGAAAAGCCATGGTAAAAGGGTTGTTACACTTTCTTTTCATCGAAATTGAGAATCTGCTTGATATCCTAGTTTCTATGGTTAAATAATACTAGGTCTATTAGGTCTATTTGAGGTTTTCTACAGGTACATCTTACAACAGGAGCCTATTTTGTAACCATTGAAACGGCCTGATTACCGGGAAAAAAGTAATGCACCCTCAGACCTTATTGATCACCCAATTAAAGTATTTTATTGTTTCAAAAAATTACTGTAGACCAAGCTTACACCCCAAGTGCCCCAACACGCATTCCGTGGAGGGTTGAAGTATAGGCTCCACCCATTGTTCTCCTCTTGTCATTCTCAGTCTCATAGGCCGGCTATCGTTGTTTAATCTTTTGACGAAAAAAATAGATTGATGAAGCCTTAATTGTGCACATTCTGCATATCAAAAAAACTAAGGTTTTTTTCCATGCATGTGTACATAATAAAATTTCTGATGACATGTATTTCAAAATAATAGGCTTAGCCTAGTAGTAGTGGCGCAGGCCTAGCGCATTGTTAATTTCGCTCATGAAAGAATTATGATTCTTGGCGTCAAAAGATGAAGATTTGGATCGTGACGTGATGGTCATTTAATTATGACATCAGTCATCAGCTCTTCTTGACAACGGAAAGCGATGTTCGCCAGTTCGTCTGCAGACAGTCGCCAGTTTGACAAAAATTTGACAACGGTCGGCAAAATTTTCGACAACCATCTGCAGACGGTCACCAGTTTGTCGTCAAATGTTCTGCCGACCATCTGCAGATGATCTGCAGATAAAGATAAGTTATAAAGTTGCTGTACTGTTGGAGACGGAATAAATTTAAGTGCACAGTCTAAGATTGAATGCTGGAGAGGTGTGAGAATTTTTTGGCTCAAGTTAACGACAGTTTGTCCTAGCGGCGGCCTCTCAATATTTTTTATCCCCAGTAGTTAGTTTAAAGACTTACCCGGTGCTTGAAGCTGGCGTATCCAAAACAAGTAGATATTGTTTGCTGTATCTGGAGACCAATGAAGATTATCAAATGGTTGATAGAGTGACAGGATTGTTGCGTTCTCAGTGTCGGACTTCATCATCATATCGTTGAATGTCTTGAGATCCTCCTGGGCTTTCTTAGTGATTTTATTGGAGAAAGGCACAAATGTAAAGATGATCTTGGGGCTAGGAAAGGTTTGGTTGGATGTGGCAATTAATTTCTGGGCTTGGTTAAATGAGGTTTTGGCTAACTTGTCATGATTGTTGAGGCCTACATGCAGAATGCCCATAGCCGGTTTATGAACATAGTCGTAAGATTCAAGGATGGTCTGGATGTGATAGATTTGGGCACCAGGGTACGAGTGTATTTCAGTGTCTGGAGCTGTTTTGGTAATTCGATTGAGGTTTGAGGATCCAATAATTATGGTAGATTTCTGTAGGGCAGGTAGATTCCATGATGATTTGTCCTTGGTTTGGTGATAAAAGAGTTTGGTAGCGGATATAATGCTTGTCGACCGGGTCATAAGATCGGCGGAACCTGGGTCACGTGGTGAAGATTCAGATGGTGTGGATAAAAATCTGAAACAACACTTTCCAACATCTGCTGGACTAGGAGTTTGTGTTTGTTACCACCCAAGGAAGAACCATATTATAAATGAGACCAATTGACAAATATTTACTTTTGAGTTATTGCTATTGTTCATGAATTCTTTAGGGACACTAGGGAGTCTGAGAACTTGTTTCTTGGTGAATTTTGACTAAAATTGGTGTGAGTGTTTGTGACCAACTAAGGATAAACCCTATTGAACATGAGACCAATCAAAAATTATTTACTATGAGTTATTGCCCTTTATTTTGAACTCTTTGGGTACATAATAGAGAGCTGGTTTCTTGGTGGATTTTGACTTAAGGGGGTTGACATAGGTTTAGACCTATGTACAAAAAATAGACGATTTCAACCACTTCTTTTCCACCTATCTGAAATATTTAAATATCAATGGAAAGAGTGGACTTTCAGCTATCCAAAAATATAAAATTTATTTCTTTGTGACATTTCAACTTTAAGAAATAGGGTATGAAAGATGAACGAAAAAAAACGTCAATTATTCCCTTAAAATTAGCATATCTACTAGACTATTTAATATAGAAGGTTGAAATTTTGCTCAACGCAAGTCTACATGTATCTCTACAAAATTACGTTGGCTTTTTGGAAAATTTTGTTTTGTTTTGGATAAAATCGGATAAATTGTAAGCGAGATATGCTATAACGATCATGTTGTTAAAAGATTGTCTTTCATGCTGTAGAAATCTTTAAGCACCTTTTAGGCATCGATATGCACCGATATCCACATAATTGGAGTGCTAAAACAATGGATTAGCACATGTCAAAACCCATCCAATAGATTATCTTTACGGACCGATATCTGACAAACTACTGAAGCGATTGAGCTAAAATTTTTACTAGATGAGTTTCTTTTAATGCCAAATAGAATGGATATAAACTTAATACGTTGAAATACACCTCGAATGATAAGGTTGTCAACCCCCTTAACCTTGCGTGAGTGTTATTGCCCTTGTTCTCGAAAATGCATTGAAAATTTATTGTGGATACGATTGAGAGCTTGTTGCTTGATGGATTTTGATGAAACTTGGTGTGAGGGTCCCTAATCACCCAAGGATGGAATCAGCAAAGTCTTTTATTAACAGATTAACTCTTGTCAACCTGCTGAAAAATTTGCTGCCATTATAAATATGGGAGTATTAGGATAGTTATTTACATTTTTATACGCCAACACATAAGTATGGATTCCAAATCAAATGTAGAGTTGAACCAAACCAATTAAGAGGTTCTGAATGGTGATCTTAGTTGTAAAAAACTATGATGCCTTGGCAGTAAATATGTGTGAAGATTAAAATAATTAAGTTCTGCCAATGAAAACCATTTATTCTCCAACGTTTCCTGTGGGTAAAATCACACCTCCTCAGGGAGTTAAAACACAATCACAATCAAAAAGATTGTTAAAATGATGACATCATAACGTCATGGCTGCTCAAACAATTCTCTAAATGAAGTGGGGGGGGGGGCAAAACATACTTTTGACTAGCAAAAGACTTAAAGGGGGGGGGGGGTAGGTGGAACAAATTCAAAGCACAATTTAAACATAAGAGGGGGTACACCAAAGACTATACTCTTTATACGGTAATTTAGCATAGAGTCAGGATAATAGCATGTCTGAGGTGAGGAAACAAGTAGCTTTCAAAAAATGTTAAAAGAAAGGGGATGTGAAAGGAGATGAGCAGGATATGTTTAAATACTAAAAAGAGGTATTGATATGAAAAGGAGGTAGGTGGGGGAGGGGGAAGAAAGTAATTGTAAGTATGAATAGCAATATTGTGTACTCAGTTATAACTTTGAATAGTTTTTAAATGTATCAGGATTATATTCATTAAGTCCCAAAGGCCAAATGGTATTTAACTTGTGAATCCATACTGATTCAGCTAAGTCTAATTTAGTTTTATCTTCATGTGGAATTTTTTGTAAGATGGTACTTTTGAAATAATGTCCAGGAATGTTAAAGTGTGGTGCCACTCTAGGAGCCTTACCAGCTTTATTAAGTTTAATGATTGACCTGTGCTTGATGAGTCTGATACTGAAAGGTGTAATAGTTTGACCAACATATTTGATTCCTCAACAGGCACATGTCAAACAATAAACTACAAAATTTGATTCACAAGAAACATTGTCTTTGATTTTAAAAGTTTGTAAGTCTCTATTCTGTATCACTGTTGTAGTTTCTATTGTATCACAAGCCTTACATGGTGGTCTTTTCCTTGAACATGGTTTGCAACCTCAGGTATTAGGATAGTTTGAAGTTGGTTGTCGAATCTTATTAGACTTCAGTATATCTCCGATAGTTTTATTTCTCTTTTCTGCTAAAAAAAACCCTGCTGGATTCGAGTACTTTTCTCATACGGGTACTGGTATTGAGAATTTTATTATCTAAAAGCATATTTCTAAGGTTAGGTTGGTGTGGATCATATGTAGCTACCCATGGTATAATTCTCTTCTCTTCATTATCTTTGTTGTCTTTATATTGAAGAATTCCATTCCGGCTTAGGTCCCTTACTTTTTTAAATGCTTTGTTGATGACCTTTTTGGAATAACCAGAATTCTATAGGCAAGTGGAAAATTTATTCAAATTATTCTTCATCCATTGAGGTTTGCTGCAAATACGTTTGATTCTCAAGGCACCGCTGTATGGAATGGAATGAAAGACATGCATAGGATGGCAGCTTGAATGCGGCATATAATGGTGACTGTTTTCTTTATAAATTAGTTTCCAGGAAATCTCCTTCTCTTATGATATTTACATCAAGGAATGGGACAGATTTATCACTTATGGTCATTGTAAATTTAATTGTTGGACGTTGTTGGTTTAGTAGATAAAGGAAATTATTCGATTATTCAATGGTACAAGATGTTAAGGCCCAAACATCATCAATAAATCTATAATGTATATCTGGTTTATTTGGTAGTGGATCCCAGTACTTCTTCATCCAGTATGTCATGAATATGTTGGCATATGTTACTGCAAAGGGGGTTCCCATGGCTGTTGGTAAAATTTTTCATTAAATGTAAAGACATTGTTATTCAAAACAAATTTAGACAGCTGTAGGATAGCCCCAACTTCATCATCTTCTAGTATGTTGGTTTCTAACATGGCCTGTTTTAATGCTTGAATTCCTTCATCAATTGGTATGTTCCAACGATACAAAAATCTGCTGGTTTATTCGCAGGTCGATTGGTAATGGCTTTTTTTTTCAATATTTGGAATGGAAAGTTTGTTCACTAAAGCTTTGAATTGCGTGGCAAATGAAATTTGTCACGCTTTGTTTTCGTTCGGATTATTTTTTTTTTTTTTTTTTTTTTTTTTTTTTTTGGGAAGCTCGCTAGCCCAAACGGAAAAAGATAGACTATTTCTGTTTTCACCAATGGTTTTTATATGGGCTGGAATCAAAAATGAATATCTAACATGAAATTTTCGCTAACCCAAAAGTGGCTAATTGCATAATATGCAAATAAGATTTCAAGCTAGCTCGGGCCCTAATAGTCGCATCGGTCTGAAATTTACAGGATATAGATAGATAGGCAGCGCAATTAAAACTACATCATCAAAATTTTTTGATCACTTCCGGTTTGGGCGTGGGGACTTCCGGTTTTTTCGTCTCATGTCGGGCGACCCTGCTTCCCATGTAATTCAAGATTCTAAACAAAAACAGTATATTTTAGCTATACTAATTGATTTTAATCCCCTGAGATGAATAAAAATTAAATTGAATGTTGCGCATGCGCAGTTTTCAAAAATGGCAAATTTTCTTAAAAATTTAATAAGTCCACCAATTATTGACCGATTTTTATGATTTTGGTGTCTATCGAATCCTTGATACTTTATCTAAAAAGTGTTGGGAACAGAATTTTGATTTTCGAATTTGAATTTTTTTTATGCCCGTTCGAATTTTTCAAAAATTTAAAACTCTATATCTCGTGACCTTGACCTTCAATGACCTTGACATTTGAGATGTAGAATGTCCTTGACCTCAGCTGTCTATAGATGTGCTGATATTGCATGACAAATATTAACTTCCGGTTTTATAGCCCACCGAAATCTGACTATTTTGCAATTTTGGACGGTTATATTACACTTTCGGGCTCTAATGTTCGGATCGATCTGAAATTTACAGGATATAGATAAATACGCAACACAATTAAAAATATATCATCAAAATTTTTTGATCACTTCCGGTTTGGGCGTGGGGACTTCCGGTTTTTTATCTCATTTCAGGCGACCCTACATCCCGTGTAATTCAAGAATGTAAGCAAAAACAGTATATATTAGCTATACAAAATAATTTGTATCCCCCGAGAAGAAAAAAATTCCAATTGCTAGTTGCGCATGCGCCATTTTTCCGAGAATGGCAAATTTTCTTTAAAATTTAATTAGTCCGTCATTTATTATTTATGCCCGTTTGAATTTTTTAAAAATTTGAAATTCTAAATCTTGTGACCTTCACCTTCAATGACCTTGAAATTTTTCATATAGAATGGCCTTGACATCAGCTGTCTATAGATCTAACAATATTGTTACGCTTGTTCCACAATTGGAGGCTGAAAAGTACCGGAATTGAAAGCTAGCAGGTTAGAAATCAAAATGTTCGAAATCCATGGGATAACGCATAGTTGCCACGCTCGGAGCTGTTCACAGTTCTAGTTCTTTTTGTACTTGATTTGATAAATCACATGGTATTTTTTTATAAACATTTTTATCATCAAGATGTTTCATGGATTCTAAAATGTAATCTTCTTTATTCCATACAACGATGCCTCCACCTTTATCAGTCTTGCCAATGATGATATCAGTATCTTCTTGAGCGATCTTAGGGCATCTTTCTCTTCTGGTGTTAAGAATTTCATTGGATTTTATTTAGATTTGAAAGGATTATCTTGCGATTATCTCGTGACTTTACTATAGAAACTTTAAATACCAGCTCTTAAATCTAAATTCGTCAATATACCGGACCAATTGACTAGTTTACTTCTTAGTGAGTGTCTTAGGATTTTAATAGGATTTTTTAGGATTAACTTGTGATTATATCTCTACTAATTAAAACTGTAAGTACTAACAACATACTCTAAGAACCATATACGGCAGTACTCCGAACCGAAACAAAAGATGGCATCAATTGTTTCCACATAAGAAGAAAATCAAGGAGTAGAAAACTCCAAAATAACTCTAGCACTACAATCTCAGACATTTGAACCATACCTTGAATATTAATCTTTGTCTACAAAAGCAGCTCCAGGCAACCTATAGAACGAGCCTGGAAATAACTAAAACTAGGGGAGGTATCCGGCTCTTTTGGAACAGTGGACATTATGTCGAATTCAGGAATACAGTCGAGACATTGTTTTCTGAGTTTCAAGCTCGTAATGTATGTAATGTTCACATGAAGCTACTCACTGACAATAACGGGTCAAACCAGAGTGCGAGTATCAAAATTACCGGAAAGGCTGAAAACCAGAACAGTTACCAGTATACTTTAAATTTATACCATACCACCCTAAGTTGTCTTATTAATGGTAAAAGTGAAGACCTTTTTCTAAATTGCCATTTACCTGACATTTTGGAAAGAATGAACAACACTAGAGCCATTAACCTAAATAATGCAGTGCAGTCATCTCTACTAAAAACTAATGCAAACTGTACACCCAAAGAAACTACTCTTTCGTTACGAGAACATGCTTCCCCAACTACTGAAACCCCCAAACTCCTGCCACCTTTAACTTTAACCAGAAAACATTTGACTTTTCCAAAATACCCCTTATCTCCAGTTCTACAAAATCGTCGGACCCTTATACAACCATGCGCGAAGGACCAGCAAATACAACGCTTGACCGAAACAATAGAGGAGATGGAGTGAGGATAAAATTGATTTTAATAAGCAGTTAAATGAACTCAAAAATGTAAATGATAAATTGTGCCATGAAAATAAATCTTTACTTCTTGAAATACAGCTACAGAAGCAGAAAAAGACTCCTGTACCAAACTTCGAAACCTGTCAACCAATATCATCATCATCGTCATGCTTAACTACCATTTCCAACCATTCACCCCAAATTACATCAGAAACCAGCAATAAATCTGCCACCTACAGGCCAATACCAACAATCATCAACCACGGACCAGCTGATAGAGCAATCAACATTAAACCTCTTAAAGGAGCAACCAATGTGGTGATTGGATCATCCCTATTAAAATTTATATCCCCAAGAAGATTAGACGCTAGTGGTAATACAGAAGTGCGAACAATTAGGGGAGGTAAACTATCTGATGTCACTAATTTCATTTCCAGGTCTAAATTATCCAACAGTGTAAAAAATGTGATTTTCCTAATCGGTTCTAATGATGCGTCAAACAGAAATTTTAACATGGTGCAGGCTGAATATGATCTAAATTCCTTGTGTGATGTAATTGCCAAA
This sequence comes from Nipponacmea schrenckii, assembly GCA_030562195.1. Lineage (NCBI taxonomy): Eukaryota > Metazoa > Mollusca > Gastropoda > Lottiidae > Nipponacmea > Nipponacmea schrenckii. Next base: position 16,375,824 of record CM060200.1, on the reverse strand, counting down.
ACATTTCCGTCCAGCACAGTAACTTTTTTGGGGTTTCGTCGATGAAGAAGCTTCTTCGTCGACGAAACCTCAGTGATAATACGAAAATTCAAACCTTGAACAATTTACTCCACAAAAACTACAGAACTGTTAGAACGAGTGACTTTTTTCGAACAAAAGAGGGTGTAATCAAAGAATACTTGTATTGTGATTCTGTGCATATTAATCTTAAAGGTTCTTCTCTTTTAGCTAGTCTCATTAAATCGAAACTACAGACATCTGCACCAACAAATAGATATCTTCACAATCCTAGAAACTTTAATTCATCTCATATTTTCAACTCTTTCAGGCGGCCTTCACATGCAAGTATTGGTTTTCGCAGACCACCGCCGTTCCCCATGTCTCCATGGTTCTCTTCCAGGGTATAATACTAACACTATTGATTTATTTACAGCGTATCCATTTTGTTGATTGAGCCAGGTTTTTTGATAAACTGATTCCTTATTTCAGGCAATTTCCGGGATTTTTTGAGTTTTCTTTTCTATTTTTATTTTAATTGTTTTTTTGGTTTTTTTTCATTCTACATTTAGTGATCTTTGTTCTTTTTGAATTAACTTGTGTGTTATATTATTAGATTGTTTTGTCTTTTGGGTTTTTTTTTTAATTTTTTTTTTTTTTTTTTTTTTTTATCTTTGTTTGTCTTTTGTATGTGTATGTATATATTTCTTTTATACTATGTACAATTTTTTATCACATAAGGGAATTCATTGCGGACATCTAAATTCCCGGTACTGTTACGAAAAGCTTGATGAAATAAAACTTCTTTTGGACAACTTTGATATTTTTGGCCTAACTGAATCACATTTAGATGACTCTGTCTCAGATCATTTACTCAAGATAAAAGGATTTCACCCTCCGTTTCAAAGAGACCGTTGTAATAATAGTTCCTCTGGAATACTTTTTAAATACGAAATAATTTTGATTTTAAAAGAAGATATGATTTAGAACATGATGATATAGAATGTATTTGGTTGGAAATCTGTTTTAAAAAGCAATCCACTCCCGTGCTTGTCTGTTGCTTATATAGGCATCCTGAATCCAAAGTTGTTTGGCACACCCATTTTTATACGCCCACATGAAATTGGGGGCGTATATTGTCGTCACCCACATCTGTCGGTCCGTCCGTCCGTCGGTCCGTCCGTCCACAATTGCTCGTAAACACTCTACACGGTGTAATTCTTGACGGATTTAGATGAAACTTAATATGAGTGTTTATGATCACGCAAGGATGAACCCTATTGAAAATCAGCGAAATCGGAAAAAAATTAGTATGAGTTCTTGTTCTTGAATGGCTCGTAAACACTCTACAACGTGCAATTCTTGACCGATTTTGAGGAAACTTGGTGTGAAAGTATGTTATAAATCAAGGATAAACCCTATCGAAAATCAGCAAAATCGAAAAACATTTAGTATGAGTTATTGCCCTTGTTCTTGAAAACGCGTTCAATTTTAGCTTGTAAACATTCTTGAGAGAACAATTTTTAATGGATTTTAATGAAACTTGGCCTGAGTATTTGTTATCACCCAAGGATGAAGCCTATTGAAAACCAGTCAAATCGAAAAAAAATTAATATCAGTTATTGCCCTTGTTTTTGAAAACGCGTTCAATTTTTAGCTTGTAAACACTCTACAAAGCACAGTTATTGACCGATTTTGACGAAACTTGCTGAAATTGTTTAATATCACCCAAGAATGAACCCTTTTGAAAATAGCACATATCGAAATATATTTAATAGGAATTATTGCCTTTGTTCTAAAAAAATGTGTTGGATTTTTGCCTTGTAAACACTCTACAAGTCACAATTCTTGAGCGATTTTGACATAACTTGGCATGAGTATTTGTAATCACCTAAGGATGAACCCTATTGAAATTCAGTTAAATCGAAAAATATTTAGTATCAGTTATTGCCCTTGTCTTTGAAAACGCGTTCAATTTTAGCTTGTAAGCACTCTAGAAAGAACAATTCTTAATGGATTTTGATAAAACTTGGCTTGAGTTTTGTTTTTAACCAAGGATGAACCTTATTGAAAATCAAATAAATCGAAATATATTTATTGTCAGTTATTGCCCTTGTGTTTGAAAACAGGTTTAACTTTTTAATAAATACTCTAGAATTGTACAATTCATGACCAATGTTGACAAAACTCACTGAAATTGTTGGATATCGCAAGGGATGAGCCTAATTGAAAATTAAAATTATCAAAATATATCTAATATGAATTATTGCCCTTGTTCTTTTAAACGTGTTCGATTTTTGTCACGTAAACACTCTACATGGCACAATTCTTGATGGATTTCGATGAAACTTGGTGTGAGAGTGTGTTATAACTCAAGGATGAACCCTATTGAAAAGCTAAATCGAAAATGTTTTTAGTATGAGTTACTGCCCTTGTTCTTGAAAACGCATTCAATTTTAGCTTGTAAACACTCTAGAAAGAACTATTCTTAATGGATTTTGATTAATTTTGGCTTGAGTATTTGTTTTTACCCAAGGATGAACCCTATTATAAATTAAATAAATAGAAATATATTTAGTGTCAGTTATAGCCCTTGTTCTTGAAAACGCGTTCAATTTTAGCTTGAAAACACTCTAGAAAGAACAATTTTTAATGGATTTTGATGTAACTTGGCTGGAGTATTTGTTGTCTCCCAAGGATGAACTCTATTGAAAATCCAAAAATATTTAGTACAAGTTATTGCCCTTGTTTTTGAAAACGCGTTCAATTTAACTCGTAAACACTCTAGAAAGAACAATTTTGAATGGATTTTGATGAAGCTTGGCTTTAGTATTTGTTTTCTCACAAGGATAAACCCTATTGAAAATCAGATAAATCGAAAAATATTTAGTGTCAGTTATTGGGCCTGTTTTCAAAATCGCTTTCAACTTTTGGCTTGTGAACACTCTAAACATTCATTTTTGACAAAACTCGCTGAAATTGTTTAATATCAACCAAGAATGAGCCTTATTAAGAATTAAAAATATCAAAATATTATTAAGGGTGAACCCTATTGCAAATCATAAAAATACCGAAAAATATTTAATGAAATTATTCTTTTTGGTGATACAAATATAGATACTTTAAATAATAAGAACACCTTCTGGACTGATACTCTTAACCAATATCATCTTACGCAAATTATTACTACTCCTACACGGCTCACTGAGACCAGTAGCACTCTTATTGATCATGTTATTGTATCATCTGTTAACAATATTGTAGAAATTAATGTCCCTGTTTATTCATTGACTGATCATTATCCAACATGCTTCACCTGGTTTAAAAAAGGTGTGAAAATTCCGAAGACAAGACATATCTCTGTCACATATAGGTCTTTCAAAAATTTTAAGGAACTTGATTTTCTTCTCCACTTAAAAATGACCAATTTTGATCCTGTTTTGAAATTAACTAATCCTGAAGATGCCTTGAATAAGTGGTATGAAATAATGAACCCGATTTTGAACATCCATGCCCCTTTAAAAACCAAACGAGTTAAAAATGCGGTAAAACCAGATTGGCTGACTGATGATATTTTGAAAATGATGAAAAGACGCGATCTCCATAAGAAAAATAACAATACCAATGATTATAGAGAATGTCGTAAGGAAGTGAAATCCATGATTCGGAGATCGAAGGCTCAATTTATTCAAAAGCTGGTATCTGATAAGAATAATTCTAAACAAATCTGGAATGCAATCAATACCGCCTCGAACAACAAAAGTAATGAACTTGACCAGATTCCAATCGATCCTCACCAATTAAATTCATATTTTACTGAAATAGCTGATCAGTTATTCTCTGCCTCTACAGTCAATATTTCCCAACCATCAATTGTAAATGATACTGTTATCCGTACTTTTGTTAATGACCGTGTTCCTCCAGAGAAATATTTCCATATTCCTCCTATTAATATCTATGATGTTAACAAATCTTTAAGAAATTTAGATACTACTAAAGCAGTAGGCCTTGATTTAATTAATCCCATTTTCCTCAAGATCGGTTCCCCAATTTTGTCTGATTGTTTAACTCGTGTATTCAATTTGTGTATTGATCAATGTATTTTTCCATCCAATTTCAAACTTGCTAAAGTGTTACCACTTCACAAATCAGGATCCAAAATAGATCCAAACAATTATCGACCTATATCAATATTACTGACACTTTCGAAAATTCTTGAACGACATATACACGGTCATCTAAGCAATTTCATAAATAGATATAATCTTTTGTATATCAATCAGTCAGGATTTAGATCCAATAGTTCTTGTTTAACAGCTCTAACAAATATCACTAATAATATTTACAAGTCTCTTAATGACGGAATGCTAACAGGTTTGATCTTTTTTGATTTCCGTAAAGCTTTCGATTTGGTCAAGTACGATTTACTCATTAAAAAATGTAATATCTATAAATTTTCTCTGAATTCTAATAGATTCTTGAAATCATATTTATCAAACAGGAAACAATCTACATTTGCCAATGGTACATTGTCTTCTCAACTAGATATTAGTCATGGTGTTCCACAGGGGTCTATATTAGGACCACTTTTGTTTAATTTATTTATAAATGATCTCTCCCTCCATATAGCCTCCAAGTGTGACTTGTTTGCTGATGACACAACAGTCTATACGGCTGCTAAATCAATTAATGAGCTTGAGTTAAAACTTCAAGCCGAAACTGATTATAATAATAATAATAATAAACTCTTTATTTTACATGGGTCAGAATTAGGCCCAATACACAAGGACATGGTCCTGTCTCACATTCAGCCCATGGGGCAATACATTGGAAAAAAAGAAAAAAAAGAAAAAAAAAAAAAGAAAAAAAGAAAAAAATCGAAAATACATAATATCTCAATATACAATTCGTCTGAAATACTAAAAATACACAAGTACATGTGTATCAAATGGACAGATATATGTTACGGCTATCAAGTCCATGACCACAAAATAAATATACAATACTCCACGTACAATTTGTGTAAAAATACACAAGTACATGTGCATGAAATGGACAGATTTTCAACCTACAATTTGTTTATAAAATGGATGTAATATATAGTTCCCGCGGCCATGCACACGACTGCAGAAAATCACATATTATTTCAACGTACAATTTATTTTAAAATACACAATTACATGTGTAAATAATGGACAGATTTATCTTCCGGCCATCAAGTACATGACAGCAAAAACCATATATAATTTCAATGTACAATTAGTTTTAAAATACACAAGTACATGTGTATAAAATGGACAGATTCATCATTCTGCGATCAAGTACATGACCACAAAAACCATGGAATAGACAAGTACATCTGCATGAGACGATCAGACATCAAAACATACATATAATAAAAAAAAAAAAAAAAAAAAAAGAATTGCCAAGGCGTCAGTGCATGTGCTGCGAGCGGGCTACCCAACCCTACTCCATTTTATGTTCTTATTTTCTATGGAGGGGGAGGTAGGATTTGTCCATGCTCAAGACCAGCTTTAAGGATGTTTACTCATCCCACGACAGTAATAATTTAGATTTTCAAAATGGTTCAAGTTAGGCCAAAATAGAATTGTTGGTGGTGATATACCTGTGAGAAAGGGAAAAATAAAATTAATAAATTACTTAAATCATTAAATCATGGAGAAACACAATTGTTAAGATAGCCATCAGCAAGTAAGCCTATAGTTGGTGAAAAGAATACCTGTGTAACAGGAAGTATGCTTATGTTAATGAAAGATTACCAAGAATCATCCTTCGAAAAGTCTTAAAATCTGATGCTGATTTAATATTTTCGTCTAGACCATTCCATAAAATTGATCCTTTGTATTTAATACTTTGTTTAATCAAATTGATTCGTGGTTTTTGCACCACAAGTTTTGAATTTATGCTAGAATAAGGCGTCTGTTTATAGCTAAAGAGGCTTGAAAGGTAGGAAGGAGACAAGTAGTTCAGAGTTTTATACATAAATTTATACGAATTAAAATTATGCCTGGTTTTAATGTCAAAAACATTAAGCCTTTTAAGATTCAGTGACAAATCAGTATTATACTTAGAACCAAGGATTAATTTAAAAGCAATTTTTTGTTGCCTGTGTAAAATATCGGCCAATGCAATGTCGTGCGAATCCCAAATAGTTGAACAATAATCCAAATATGGTTGAAAGTGACATTTATAAAAAATAGATCTATATTTTTCGGGCATGATCTTTTTTAACTGTCGCAGTTGAAATAACTTAGTATTTAAAATTTTAGCAACGAACTTTACGTGCGGAGTCCATGAGAGATTTTGATTCACAGTAACACCTAGTAATTTAAAGTTTTCAACTTGTTCAATAAATTGATTATTAAGTTCAATTGATAAATCTGATGAATATTTTCTTTTTTGAGAAGTTGTAATTAACATACATTTGGTCTTATTTTCATTTAAAATCATGACATTAAAGGAACACCGGTTTAAGATTGCATCAGTATCTTCTTGCAATTTTAATTGTATGTCAGTAACCTTGTGGTACTCCATACTTTATACTGCGAGAAGACGAAAGAGTTCCATTGACGTAACAACGCTGAGTACGATTCGACAAGTAACAATTTTTGAAGGTTATTAATGCATTCGAAAAATTGTATAGTTTTAGTTTTTCAATAATCATCTCATGGGAAATCAAATCAAATGCTTTCGTAAAATCAAAGAAAATAGAACCAACCATAAGATTATTATTTACTGCATCATAAACGTTTTCAATTATGTTAGTCAGAGCTGTTTGACAAGAACTATTAGACCTAAAACCAGATTGGTGCGAATACAATAACTTATTATTATTTAAGAAATTATTTATATGTTTTGAATAATGTCTTTCAAGTGGTTTAGATACACTAGATAATACAGAAATTGGTCTATAATTATTAGGATCAGATTTAACACTGGATTTATACAGTGGTAAAACTTTTTCTTCTTTGAATTTATCAGGGAATATATTTGCATCAATGCATAGATTATATATATGTGTCAAAGGACCACTTAACGTAAAAGCACCATATTTGAGAAATAGGGGATTTAATTTATCTAAACCAGCACTTTTGGTTGCATTTAACGAAGACAACTGTTTAAAAACTTCATATTTGTTAATGTAGGGAATCGAACATTCTTCATTAGAATTTAACTTAGAAGTGACAAATTCTTCTATTTTATTTACGAAATAACTTTAATCAATATTTCTATGAACATGCTTTTGATTAATCAATTTGGATGCAATCTTTGAAAAATGATCATTGACTACCTCGGGTTCTAAAGGAATCAGATTAGTTGAATTATTAGTCTTATTAGTTAAGGAGTTGATAACTTTCCAGATATGTTTTGAGTTTTTCTGATCTGAAGCAAGTTTTATGTTAAACTGCTTTTTGGCTTTATCGATCATTTTAATGACCAAATTTCTACACTTCCGATATTCATCATCTTTACCTTTCTTTTTCAAACCGTCTCTTATGCGCATTAATTTTAAAATTTCAGAGTCTAACCAGGGTGACTTTATTTCATTTTTGACACGTTTTAACTTTAATGGTGCATGGGTATCAATTATTGGCTGGATAATATTATACCAAGATTCTAACGCAATATTGGGGTCAGATTTAGTATAAATTTTATCAAAAGGGGCTGTTGCAAGATCATTATTAAATAAACCTACATCAAAATGTTTCATACTCCGGTAGTAAATATAAACATGCTTAGGTTTTGGAATATTCTGTTGTTAAATGGTGTGAAACTAATTCAATGATTATAAATGTAAATAAAACTAAATCTATGTTAATCACAACCCCTCAGAGGAGGCAACTACTGGACAATACCTTAAAACTAATTGTAAATAATGTACAGTACAGCAACTTTATAACTTATCTTTATCTGCAGATCATCTGCAGATGGTCGGCAGAACATTTGACGACGAACTGGCAACCGTCTGCAGACGAACTGGGGACGAACTGTCGACGGTCGCCAGTTCGTCGCCAGTTCGTCTGCAGACGGTCGCCACTTCGTCGCCACTTCCAGAAAGAAAATCCATCGCTTTCCGTTGTCAAGAAGAGCTGATGACTGATGTCATAATTTAATGACCATCACGTCACGATCCAAATCTTCATCTTTTGACGCCAAGAATCATAATTCTTCCATGAGCGAAATTAACAATGCGCTAGGCCTGCGCCACTACTACTAGGCTAAGCCTATTATTTTGAAATACATGTCATCAGAATTTTTATTATGTACACATGCATGGAAAAAAACCTTAGTTTTGAGTTGAAATGCAGAATGTGCCCAATAAAGGCTTCATCAATCTATTTTTTTCATCAAAAGATTAAACAACGATAGCCGGCCTATGAGACTGAGAGTGACAAGAGGAGAACAATGGGTGGAGCCTATACTTCAACCCTCCACGGAATGCGTGTTGGGGCACTTGGGGTGTAAGCTTGGTCTACAGTAATTTTTTGAAACAATAAAATACTTTATTTTGGTGATCAATAAGGTCTGAGGGTGCATTACTTTGTTCCCGGTAATCAGGCCGTTTCATTGTTACAAAAAAGGCTACTGTTGTAAGATGTACCTGTAGAAAACCTCAAATAGACCTAGTAGGCCCAGTCTTGATCGTGTCCAACCAAAGAACGTAGAAATGTAAAGCCTATAACAGATTATTTAACCATAGAAACTAGGATATCAAGCAGATTCTCAATTCGATGAAAAGAAAGAGAAACAACCCTTTTACTATGGATTTTCGGGACTAGGCCTACGACCTCGGACTTTATAATAAATTAATTCTCGGACCACCGACTCTATTTTTATAAGTTTAAATTCAAACTTATAACGGGGGATATATTTAAAATCACTACGCCCAACCCAGCCTAAATCTACAGCGGTCAATATAGCAATGATGCTTAACCAGTTCCGACTGCGCTCATTGACGGATTATTAATATTTATTCTTCTTTTTTTTCTCTATTATAATATTAATAGGTAGACATTCATCATTTTGCTGGCACCGCCTATTATTATAAATAACTCTATGAGACCCACCTACTTCGGTATATTTCATTCTCATGCATATGAATGAGTATAAATTATAACCAATAAACGCTTTGTTCTATTTTCATCATCCATTGGTAAAACAACGATGTTGGGATTGACGTTTTGAGAAACCACGCCTACTTCTTCGTAACTGCGTGCCAAGATACATTTGGGCTTAGTTTCGTTTGAAAGCGTCAATCCAAGCACTACTTTTAAGTTCTTTGGGCACCATATTGATATAGGATTATCACTACTAACGTTGTAATGAAACCAGTCTCAGGTTCTGATATCGGAATTTGTTCAGGTGTAATAGTAACTACTAATACTAGGATTTCACGGGCAACCGGTTAGAATTTCACCATCGGTTATCCGGAAACGCTTTTTATGAGTTGACCTACGGTAAAATATCAGAACAAATAGCAAGCTCAGTTTGACAATATTTCTCTTTGTATATTTTTTTCACAATTGAAACAATCTCAATAATTAATGCTAAGGTCAATTTGAATGACATTGTGAGGTAAAGCAATGTTCCTTGTTAATCAGGCTGACCAGGGAAATGTCTTTCGTAGACCTACAATACATGTAGCTATATTTAGAAACTAGTCTGTTGTCAAGCAAAGTCTTGACGTCATGATGTACACAAAGATTATAGAAATTTTGACGACGGTCGTCAAATATTCGGCGACGAACTGGCGACCGTCTGCAGACCGTCGCCGACGAACTGGCGACCGTCTGCAGATCGTCGCCGACGAACTGGAGACCGTCTGAGCTTATTTTGCCGACGCACTGCAGACCGTCGCCAACAACAAAGATAAGTTATAAAGTTGCTGTACTGTAGTTATAGAAACTGTTTCCTCCTTTAAACTTCTTGGTATTTATTTTGATCACAACTTCAGCTGGACAGCTCATGCACTACATGTATCCAAAATTCTTAATCAAAAACTTTTTCAACTACGAAAACTCAAAAACCTTATACAAACAAAATACTTGGTTCTTTTTTATCTTTTTTATAATGCCCATTTTCAATGTTATATCGACTATTGTTCGCCAATATGGGATTCTTGTTTTCAGCAATCTATTAGTAGACTTGTAAGGCAGCAAAATATGGCTTTCAAAATTATCTTAGGTGTTCGGCATACAGAGGAGATTGCCCCTGGATTGCAGCAGTTAAATCTTTTTTCTATTTCAGAAAGATTTGTTCGAAACAAATCATTATTTATCTTCAAAATTTTACATAAACAGTGTCCACAGTATCTTAATGATTTATTCTTATTTAACAGCACCAATTACGAGTCTCTGAATACAAGACTAAACGTGTACAGACCTAATCTAGAGATCGTTAAAAAAAGCCTTCGATACTCTGGGGCTGTTCTATGGAATTCCCTCCCTGACAACCTAAAAAATGCCTCAAATGCATCCAGTTTCAAAAAAATGATAGCCTTACATATGAGAGATAATTTCCCTTATTCTTAACAATTGTTATTTCATGTTAATTTATTGTCCTTTATTACAGACTTTTGGTGAGTTATTATTTCTAAAATTGCTTAACATAACTATAAAATATATTTTACTCTTGCTTCTTTAGTCTGCTTTACTTCACCTATTATTATTATTATCAATTTCTTATAGTTGCATATAATTATGCTTGCCATGTTTGTTTAAATCATCCATTTCAATAGTGATTAACAGTGATTAACCAATACAGACCCAAACACATTTTTTTTTCTCTTCCAGATGTATATACAGATTCACCAATATAGATTAATACTGTTTTTATTATTCCCTTACAGACGTAATACACAGATTTGACGACTTGAAATTTCACATTTTTACATAAAGTGTAATATATATTTATATGCCTTCTCGATCGGCAATTCTAAAATCTACTGTCAGGGGGTGAGTTAACATCCTTCAGCTGGTCTAGAGCCTGGATAAATCCTACCTCCCCCTCCATAGACAAATATAAAATGGAGTGGAGTTGGGTAGCCAGCTCTCAGCACATGAACTGACTCTTTCGGCTTCCAAATCTTCTCTATTTGCTTGTTTTACAATATCATTGTCAATATTATGGATTGTACTTGTGTAATTATTAAAACTGTCCATTCTAAAAATCTATCTGAAATTTACACTTTAAAATTTGCATTGAATGTTTGTCATCATGATTTTTTTTTTTTTTTTTTTTCTTTTTTTCCTTTTTTTCTTATATAACTCTCTATCGTTATGTACATAGAGTTTAAATATCATTGTTAACTTTTTATCTGTTAATGACTTTCGATTGTTGTATATACATGTAATTGTTTCTTGTTTTGTGTATGTTTTACTTGTGTTGTTTATAAGGGGCAGAATGGAAGACAGGCCTGACGGTGGGTACTCAGGATCTTATCTTGATGCTCATTGATATTGTATGGCCTAATTTTTTTACCCCTTTGTAATAAAGATAATAAAGATTATTATTATTATAAGTTGTTTCTATATTTTGGCTCCTTATGATCTTTTATTTGTTGATATTGTAATGAGCAGTACAACCCTAAAGCTTTATCTCTCCCTGCAGGTGGTGTCCATTTACTTTTCATATATAAAGATTTAGGAAGAATGAGTTCTGATTTATTTTCCATATTATCTTTTAGTAGAAAATATTAATTAAGGCGTAGTCTTTGGAATGTTTTCGAAGATTTTCAAGTTCTTTCAGATGGTCATATTTCGGGGGTACTGGGCAAAAAGATAAACAGTATATGTTTCAGTATATGTAAGAATTCGGGAACTGGCATTAAAGATAAAGTTGGAGTCAATCAAAGCTGGTTTGGAATATGACTTACGGCGGTTAAATCTACAATTTTTCTTCTTCTGTTTAACTGATTTAAATGAAGAAGGACATTTAGGTTTAGATAAATTTTTGAACAGTTTATCAAATTTGACTTTATGCTAAATTATAAAGAGTATAGTTTTTGGTGTACCCCCTCTTATGTTTAAATTTTGCTTTGAATATGTTCCACCTACCACCCCCCCCCCCTTTAAGCCTTTTGCTAGTCAAAAGTATGTTTTGCCTCCCCCCACTCCCTTAAAATTTTCATTCCTTATGTTGCCTTATACTATGACTTCACTTTGTAGAGAATTGTTTGAGTAGCCATGACGTTATGACATCAACATTTTAACAGGCTTTTTGTGTGGCAAATAAAATTTGTCACGCTTTGTTTTCGTACGGATTATTATTTTTTTTTTTTTTTTTTTTTGGGAAGCTCGCTAGCCCAAACGGAAAAAGATAGACTATTTCTGTTTTCACCAATGGTTTTTATATGGGCTGGAATCAAAAATGAATATCTCACATGAAATTTTCGCTAACCCGAAAGTGGCTAATTGCATAATATGCAAATAAGATTTCAAGCCAGCTCGGGCCCTAATAGTCGCATCGGTCTGAAATTTACAGGATATAGATAGATAGGCAGCGCAATTAAAACTACATCATCAAAATTTTTTGATCACTTCCGGTTTGGGCGTGGGGACTTCCGTTTTTTTCGTCTCATGTCGGGCGACCCTGCTTCCCATGTAATTCAAGATTCTAAACAAAAACAGTATATTTTAGCTATACTAAATGATTTTAATCCCCTGAGATGAAGAAAAACTAAATTGAATGTTGCGCATGCGCAGTTTTCAAAAATGGCAAATTTTCTTAAAAATTTAATAAGTCCGCCAATTATTAACCGATTTTTATGATTTTGGTGTCTATCGAAACCTTGATACTTTATCTAAAAAATGTTGGGAACAGAATTTTGATTTTCGAATTTGAATTGTTTTTATGCCCGTTCGAATTTTTCGAAAATTTAAAACTCTATATCTCGTGACCTTGACCTTCAATGACCTTGGCATTTGAGATGTAGAATGTCCTTGACCTCAGCTGTCTATAGATGTGCTGATATTGCATGACAAATATTAACTTCCGGTTTTATAGCCCACCGAAATCTGACTATTTTGCAATTTTGGACGGTTATGTTACACTTACGGGCTCTAATGTTCGGGTCGATCTGAAATTTAGGATATAGATAGATACGCAACACAATTAAAAATATATCATCAAAACTTTTTGATCACTTCCGGTTTGGGCGTGGGGACTTCCGGTTTTTTTTATCTCATTTCAGGCGACCCTACATCCCGTGTAATTCAATAATGTAAGCAAAAATAGTATATATTAGCTATACAAAATAATTTGCATCCCTCGAGAAGAAAAACATTCCAATTGCTAGTTGCGCATGCGCCATTTTTCCGAGAATGGCAAATTTTCTTTAAAATTTAATTAGTCTGTCATTTATTATCCGATTTGTATGATTTTGGTATCTATCAAAACCTTGCTCCCTTATCTAAAGGATGTTTGAAACAGAATTTTGATTTTCGAACTTACATTTATTTTATGCCCGTTTGAATTTTTTTGAAAATTTGAAATTCTATATCTTGTGACCTTCACCTTCAATGACCTTGAAATTTTCCATATAGAATGGCCTTGACCTCAGCTGTCTATAGATATGACAATATTGAATGAAAAATATCAACTTCTGGGTCTTATAGCCAACCGAATTCTGACATTTTTGAAACTTTGAACGGCAATACCACATTTCCTTATGAACACATTGACTTGAGATTTTCTGTTTTATAATAGCCTCAAAACTCTTCAATAAAGGATATGTGCCAAAAGTGCAGAAGCATATTTTAAAAAAGCAAAATGAAATTTTACAACTCCAGTACTAACATAAAATATATTCATCCCACATCAATGTGGTATGCATCATTGGACTCCAAATTAAATTGTCTCTTAAATGATATGCGACATGGTCGTTTTACCATGAAAATTCAAGCATTAATTTTAGATAAATTAACAAAATAAATACCAATTTTGGGTTTTTTATTTCATAAAATCTGTTTCAAATTGATCAGTCAGGGTGTTAAAGCCTGTTATATAACATGTCAATAAAACTGGTGGTTTAAATTTTCACACCTACTTGTCAAATCACTGAGCTGGGAAACAAATTAATCTGATTATGTAATTTCTTACACCCGAATTTTTTTTTTTTTTTTTGGCAAAATATTTCCATTCAAATTCAAAACATACATCAAGTTAAAGAAGTAGATTCGCTTGTCATTGATCAGTTCGAATTTTGTTCGTATCTTAAATAGAAATGATTTTATAAAAAAAAATGTCAAATACAGTCATGTGAAGAGTAGCAGACATAGAAGTCTTATAAAACACAGATGAACTATTGACCACATTAGTCACGGTTCAACGCACACAGGTGGCCAAAGAGTAAAATTAATCTAATGATATAATCAGATAACCCTAATAAAATTTATTTATTTTTTTGTAAAATTTTTGCATACAAATTCAAAAAATATCTCTTTATAAAGCTGGGAATTAGCAAATTATCACATAGCTTGAATTTTCTCTCTATGTTAATTACAACCAAAGTTACAAAATAATGTTTAAATTTGAAAATAGAGAGTTTAAATTTCATGACAAATTGTCATCTTACTACCTACTTAAATTTTGGTTTGGAATTTATGTAAATATCCTACCGAAATCTTTGACATGTACAAAAATCTAATAAGGGACTGATAGTAGAAACTTATAGTAGAAAAAATTGCCTTTATAGCGGAAAGTTTACGCTTACAATTGTAGGCTGAAAAGTACCGGAATTGAAAGCTAGCAGGTTAGAAGTTTCAAAATGTTCGAAATCCATGGGATAACGCATAGTTGCCACGCTCGGAGCTGTTCACAGTTCTAGTTCTTTTTGATTTTGATTGTGTTTTCACTCCCTGAGGAAGTGTGTTTTTACCCATACAAAACGTAATAAATGGTTTTTATTGGCAGAACTTAATTATTTTAATCTTCACACATAAGTATGGGTATGGGCGTATATTGTAATTGGTCAGTCGGTCTGTCCATCTGTCCGTTCGCGTCTGATTTAGCTTTTTTCACTTCATTAGCTATAGGGTGTAACTCGTGCTCACTCTACACGCACAATTCTTTATGGATTCTTTTGATTTTTATTTTGCGAGTGTCATTATGAAGATGATCCCTATTGATTTTTGTGATGATTGAATAATTTTTCAGCCAAATATAGTGTCTGACTTAGCTTTATTCACTCCATTACCTATAAGGTGCAACTCGTGCTCACTCTACAGGCTACATTTCTCTATGGATTCTTTTGATTGTTTGTATGTGTATCAATATCATTATGAAGATTTGCACTGATAAATTTAGTGATAATTTCGAAAATTTTCTTTAGAGATATCGCCTAAAAGGTTGATATCGCAGTTGTTTTCGAGTTCACATTTACATCATGCTCATACTACAGGCCTCAATTCTTTATGGTTCCTTCTGAATTTTGTTGTGTGTGTCAATAACCATATTAAGAAGTGCTCTATTGATCAATTTATTGATCTTGTTTATATATAGATCATTCTTACTTAATATTTTTCTAAAACAGTTCACATTTAGTTCACTAACTAGCTGCTGGTGGGCGTATTCGCTTGCAAAGGCTTGCCGCAAGCCTATGTTTTATGAACTCAATAATCTTTCAAATTTACCTTTGGTTTGTTTTCAGATTTTTCTATTTGTACCATTTTGCATTTTATGCATATCATTATCGGTTTAATGGACAGTACAGTGGTTTAGCTTTATTTACATCATGGTTATTTATACAGGTATTTGTATCATTTATGAACTCATTATCAATAGTATCTTCCCTCCTGAAGATATCAATGGTCTAATTTTTTGAAAACTTACCATAAGATGATTTAGTGTATTAGTTAACTTAAAAAGTCGAAAAATTTACTTTATGTTAATTTTGTTATCTAATCACAATACTGCATTGCTTAATGGCCTGTATGCACCAAATACTATCAAAGTAAGGAGAATAGAATTATTTTAAACCTTGAATAGATTTAGTCAAATTATTTAAAGATAATTCTATTATTTGTATGCACCAGGGCTGTTGATTTATTTCCATCGACGGTTCCGGTTGAACATGAGAAAAACGAAGTGTTTTGAATGATTCTAATACTGAGAAAAATGACGGTAAAAATGTTTCTCGGGGTCGTTCCAATTTGTCTATGAATAGTAAGTGTTTCGAATCGGCAGTAAGCAGAAAAGAATGATTAAAACTTATATAATTACTCACATTTTTTCCAAGGAATATTAAAATTTCAATAGTAAATAGCCTGCCAGTGACATTTGATTGAACTTAATAGTCTCGAATGACGAGAATCTTGGATTGTGAAAGCAACGGTTGGTTCATGTATGTACGTTGCTTTAGGAACATGAAATTGTATAGGATATCAATGACCTTTCTGGATAGCTACTCTTTGTAATATATAGGTTGTTACTCAATATGATATTATATCATGGTATATGATTTGGTTTTGAGAGCTAATCAAACCAAATAGTTTCAACTCAAAAAAAAAACTAGATCCCCAGGCTTCGCGAGGTTCTGACGCAGTGCGTAGCAGTTTTGATATACTCTTTAAAACTACCCCACAAAGTATCTGTAGAACACTAACATTATTTTACAGAGTATAAGTCGTTTTATTTCAAAGCATAATTCGTTCGCTGAAACTAGTGTTATGTAGATCGCCCAATGCATAATTCAACAAACAGTTTTTAACGATGAAATTCACAATTTTCAAATGGTGATAAAACGTAAAGTATACATCGTACATCAAAATATAATATATCAATGGATAGATCTTTTCGAGAGCTATCACATTTGTGCAGCTTACAAGGTCACCAAAGGTCAAGGTTACAATATACGACCATTCGAAGTTTTTATATATTACTTTCGGTAAAAATATCAAAATCAAAATTCAAAAATCAGTTTCCAAATATAATTCAGGAATCGATATAACATTCTATAGACATTAAAATTACACGAATCGTAGCATCTCCAGAGGCCCAATTTCGATTTAAAGACAATTACGCACAGTTAGTAGAGAAGAAATATAAAATTTCCAAATATTAAAAAGCGCATTTTTGGTGGAAATATTTGGTTTAATATATCATTACAAAGAGCAGATAAACCCTAATAAGATTCAATATAAATATTTGTTATTGATAAATTAATTCACGTGACAGAGCTCGTTAAAAATAAAAATTGCAAATTTCAATCGGCTATATAAACGGAAGTTATCATCGGACAAATCAGTGGATAGATATCATCAAGGAGAATAAATCATGTTCAGGTCACACGGTCACCAAAGGTCAAGGATACAAAATATGGGCCTTTAAAGTTTTTGACATTACCAAAAATATTAAAATGGAAATAAAAGAAAATCCAAATCAAAATTCAAAAATCGGCTCCCAAATAAAGTTGCGCAATCGACTTTAGTCATTAGATACGTAAAAATAACGAAAATCTCTTTATCCCCTGAATTTGAATTTTAAAGTTTACAAAAGTTTGGCATTTGAATATGGCGGCTTATCATTTGCTTCCGGTCCGGTTTTTCATCTTCGTTTTTTTGTATGACTATTTCTAGCATATTGCAAAAAGAATTTTTTGAAATATCTTGAAAATTCCGGAAATTTATTTTTAAATTTTAAAAGCGAATAACTTCAAAACCGGAAGTGATTTCGAAATTTTAAAAAATAGATTTTAATTGCATTAATAGTATCTATCTACCTGTAAGTTTTAGGATGCATCGGAATAAAATTGTAGAAGTTGCAAAAATTGAAATAAAAAAGTCAGCTACAAAAGTAATGAAATAAGCAGTTTGAAACTGCAGTTATGTAGCTAGCAGTTAAAAGAAGTTAGCAAAAGAAGTTCTGTCAAAATCAGATGATAAATAGAGGTAATAAACAGCAATAACCAAAAAGCGGCCATTGCCCACAGCTCGTTTCCGGTTGCTCTAAATGACGTCATTTTACATTTAAAAAATACAAGTCACGCAGTTTGAATAGGCAAAAGCAACAGGTAGTTTGTGGCAAGTTGCCTTCTACGAAAACAATCGAGGGTAAAATTCCGACATTTCGAAAACAAAGCAGTGCGTTCGATAAACGCACTGCAAAACAAATGATAATGCAAAAGAAACCATATGATTCTGATAATTCACTTTGTAGCCCATCAAAATTCTAATAAGTTGATAAGTATCTAACCACAAGTCAGTAATATATCATCCATGTTTAAGAACAGGTCTCACCATTCTTGTTAATTTGATATCTGAACAGATTCTTTTCAAATGCCTTCATAATAATGTGAAAAATAGAAGAAGTTGAGAAATCCAAAACCATGAAAGAAACATGAAACTAGACAGGATCACAGCCATAAAACTGGATACTAAGACATGAATTAAAGATGATGAATAAAAAACACACAATGTCAAAAAACCATCTAAACATTTACTCTAACATTTCGAGGACTAAATGTCCCTTTCCTCAGAGAGAATTTAACAGTACAAATAAAATGGAATCTGTGTCAGTTAGATAGGAAGTCATAGTAACGTCATGGAGATGTTATGACATCATGAATGAGTAATTGACTCGGTGATGGAATCCGAATGCATGTGCCACAGAGAATCTTAAACCGATCAATCTAAAATCATTTCGTTCAATCCATAGGGCAAGACACAGTT
This sequence comes from Nipponacmea schrenckii, assembly GCA_030562195.1. NCBI lineage: Eukaryota > Metazoa > Mollusca > Gastropoda > Lottiidae > Nipponacmea > Nipponacmea schrenckii. The sequence continues at coordinate 16,357,138 of CM060200.1, read as the reverse complement.
TAATATATGTATCCATAGCAGGGCTGTTGATTTATTTTTTTCCCAACCGTCCATTTTAAAATGATGATTTGTTGATGTCAAAAATATCTTACACTAAGTACTATTCAACTGGTATCAAACTGTAAACTGTATTTCAAGTCTTCAATGCCATGAATGTTTGGCAATATTCATCATAATTGGAACTAAAGCTTTCTGAACTTATTGTCATACATCACATCACAATAACAAAATAATCTGATCATCAAACGTCTACAGTAATTTAATATTTTTGTCCAAGGTACAAGTGCTGATTTTGAGAAAAATGAAGTGTTTTGAATTGCACCATACTGAGTAAAACGACCGTAAAAATGTTTCTCGCTGTCTTTTTTATACGCCCACATGAAATGGGGGGGGGCGTATATTGTCGTCACCCACATCCGTCCGTCCGTCCGTCCACAATTGCTCGTAAACACTCAACACGGTGTAATTCTTGACGGATTTAGATGAAACTTAACATGAGTGTTTATGATCACGCAAGGATGAACCCTATTGAAAATCAGCGAAATCGGAAAAAAATTAGTATGAGTTCGTGCCCTTGTTCTTGAATGGCTCGTAAACACTCTACAACGTGCAATTCTTGACCGATTTTGATGAAACTTGGTGTGAGAGTATTTTATAACTCAAGGATACACCCTATCGAAAATCAGCAAAATCGAAAAACATTTAGTATGAGTTATTGCCCTTGTTCTTGAAAACGCGTTCAATTTTAGCTTGTAAACACTCTTGAGAGAACAATTTTTATTGGATTTTAATGAAACTTGGCCTGAGTATTTGTTATCACCCAAGGATGAAGCCTATTGAAAACCAGTGAAATCGAAAAAAATTAATATCAGTTATTGCCCTTGTTTTTGAAAACGCGTTCAATTTTTAGCTTGTAAACACTCTACAAAGCACAGTTATTGACCGATTTTAAAAACTTGCTGAAATTGTTTAATATCACCCAAGAATGAACCCTTTTGAAAATAGCACATATTGAAATATATTTAATAGGAATTATTGCCCTTGGTCTATAAAATGTGTTGGATTTTGCCTTGTAAACACTCTACAAGTCACAATTCTTGAGCGATTTTGACATAACTTGGCATGAGTATTTGTAATCACCTAAGGATGAACCCTATTGAAATTCACTTAAATCGAAATATATTTAGTATCAGTTATTGCCCTTGTGTTTGAAAACTCGTTCAATTTTAGCTTGTAAGCACTCTAGAAAGAACAATTCTTAATGGATTTTGATAAAACTTGGCTTGAGTATTTGGTTTTACCCAAGGATGAACCTTATTGAAAATCAAATAAATTGAAATATATTTAGTGTCAGTTATTGCCCTTGTGTTTGAAAACGGGTTCAACTTTTTGGCTGATAAACACTCTGGAAGGTACAATTCATGACCAATGTTGACAAAACTCACTGAAATTGTTGGATATCGCAAGGGATGAGCCTAATTGAAAATTAAAAATATTAAAATATATCTAATATGAATTATTGCCCTTGTTCTTTTAAACATGTTCGATTTTTGTCTCGTAAACACTCTACATGGCACAATTCTTGATGGATTTCGATGAAACTTGGTGTGAGAGTGTGTTATAACTCAAGGATGAACCCTATTGAAAATCAGCGAAATCGAAAATTTTTTTAGTATGAGTTACTGCCCTTGTTCTTGAAAACGCATTCAATTTTAGCTTCTAAACACTCTAAAGAACTATTCTTAATGGATTTTGATTAACTTTGGCTTGAGTATTTGTTTTTACCCAAGGATGAACCCTATTATAAATCAAATAAATAGAAATATATTTAGTGTCAGTTATAGCCCTTGTTCTTGAAAACGCATTCAATTTTAGCTTGTAAACACTCTAGAAAGAACAATTTTTAATGGATTTTGATGTAACTTAGCTGGAGTATTTATGAACACTATTGAAAATCGAAGAATATTTAGTACAAGTTATTGACGTTGTTTTTGAAAACGCGTTCAATTTAACTCATAAACACTCTAGAAAGAACAATTTTGAACCCTATTGCAAAGCATAAAAATACCGAAAAATATTTAATGAGTTGTTATTAGGTACAATTCTTGACAGTTTTTAATGAAACTAGAGACCCTAGAAAAAAATAGGTTGGAAGGTTGAATATTTCATTCCACTTATTGTAACCTTACTGAAAAGTTTTTATTTGAAATAAATGCTGCCAGTGGGCGTATATTACCTTGCCTGGCAAGCTATCTTTTTTATAAATAGTAACTGTCTCAAATCCTGGCAGTAGGCAGAAAAAAACGATTAAACTTATATAATTACGCACAAGGAATATTAAAATTTAAATAGTAAATAAATTGCCAGAGACATTTAATTGAAATTAGTGTCAACTTTATAACTGTTAAAAGAAGAATTCTCAATTACTGGCAGGCTATCATTATCAAGAATTCTATTTAAGGCATTTGTGAGGGCTGACATTTTCTTCATCATGTTTACGTTGGTACTGATGAAATCGGAAGATAATTATCGTAAAAAACACTAAATACACATTAATGTCAATGAATAATGATGGATAAAAAAATTTACAGCATAACTATAGGATTAAGCACATAACGGATTATCGTGTCAACTGTTCCTATTGTTTGTGAAAAGTAAGTAGTTTGAGATGGTCGATCTCTTTGAACAGTAAGCGTTTTCTGGCAGCCGATTAATAATTGTCAATAAATTCATTGTTAATTAACCACCCCTTACCGGTAATCCCTTGATTAACTAAATTAATTGACCAATAGTGTTAGGAGTCTCATTGACTAAACGTGATTATTGTGAACTGACCTATACTTGATGTCCGGTGTGACAGTTTGAGATGTCCAGCAGTTTGAAATGTCCAATGGCACATGCGCACTAGTCGCGGACATTTCAAACAGTGACCGATACAGTTTGAGATGTCCGTGCATGTTAGGATGTCCATTTTGGAAAGACATGTTATTTTAAACAAATAAGCTTAAAAAAAAAGTCCTAGACAAAATTGTCTTTGGTCCGAGTTGTCATGATTCCGATTTGGTATCATATAAAGGCCAAGGTCACAAAATAAAAACACATTGTTTGTTTGAAATCAAGCGTCAATATCAATGGCGTCTTTGTGAGATGTCAAAATTGTGGAAGATTTGAAAGCTTTTTGCTACTAAAAGGGATTTCGATGAACTAACACCTACCAGCAGTGCCAACTTCTATAGATGATTTGCAGAAGCAATTTCGGGTGAAGACTGGACTCGAGAACTAGACTCAACACTCAGTTGACTCAGTGTCAGTAGTAGGCTAGGCATACAGAAAACTTGGCCTAGTAGTTATGAAGAAAGAAGAAGACATGATGTTCCTTACAAGGCATGGGTCATGATTCAAAAACTGGTGAAACAGTCAGTATATTGCACCTTTTTTGCTGAGTGAATATATACTTTATGACCTACTTTTATAATTTGTGCCAAAGGCCTAGGGAAGACCAGAACAAGGAAGGAGTGTTGCATGTTTCAGTTCCATTTTTATACGCCCACATTTAATGTGAATTAAATAATAAAATTGACATCAAATACCATCCTTTAATACGGTACCCAACGTTTCGTCAAAAAAAAGTTTTGATTTCTTCAGGGGAAGAACTAAATTACAAATATTGGAAGGCAGTATGATTAATGACAATATGACCTCATAAAATTTATGACGTCATAATCTTAGAAACCTCAAAAGAGGGTAAGAGAGTAAGATCAATGACCCCATGACCTCAGAAGATTTATGATGTCACAATCCTAAGATTCCATATATAAAAAGTCTGAAGATGACTCCAGAAAAAACATAATATAAAACATGATATAAAACAAGATAAAAAATGAGTTAAAAAATCTAAACAGGAAGTTAATAATTTGGGAGGTGGGAGGAGATTAGGAACTAAAATTTAGCAATTTTGAAACCTCGTGGGTTAAGTTCATTCAAACCATTGGGCCAAACAGAGCCAAGTCTATGAATCCACAGATTTTCTGCACTGTCTAATTGAGTGGCAAATTAGAAATTTTCCACTCTTTGTTTTAAATTACATATTCCGACTTTGGCGAAAACATATTGTAATTGTTCGGATTATTTTTTTTTTTTTTTTTTTGCGATTCTTGGATGAGTTTGCAGACAAACTTGTAAAAGGTACAGAAATTCTAAATCTACAGTTGATTTAAGAATGATTTCTATTATCAAATAAAAGAAAACCGGAAGTTCTATCTCTGACCGGAAGTGAGAACCGGAAGTTGACTTTTTTTTGCTTTAGCAAGTTTATTTTCCGTTCGATTTCGACCGGATTTTCAGATTTGAAAACTTCAATGTATTTGTAAACTAACAATTATAGGTTTTATGCAATTCGTTTAAATCTTTTACCCATGATTTGCAATTCAATATTCAAGGGTCATCGGCAAAAATTTCAGACCGTGATTTCTCTTTAATATAGATTGTAAAATTTTGAAACTTTAGCAGTTGATAGGCTATATGATTATGAATTTTGAATGTGATTAGATTCACATAAAAAAAAAGTGAGATGGGCGTGGCACATCAGGGTCAAATTCCGATTTCCCATTTATATGGTTCAGCGAATTACGGCTGTAGGAAAAATTACGTTTTTAAAAAAGTACCTTGCACGCAGATACCTCATTGCTTTGGCCAGTTGATCCCTAAAAATCGGATGTTGTGGCATGTTTGTTGCAATTTGCAACAGTAGCAAAAAGTATCAGTTATTTTTCAAGTTTGGGGCTCATTTCTCGTGAGCTTGCCTTTATGTGACCTTGACCTTTACAAGGTAATAGGTCACTGACTTTGGCTATCAGTTGACATATTGACTTTTGACCTCCGACCTCTACTTCCGGTTTTATATCTGCCTGAAAACAGCAAAATTCACAACTTTGCACTGCTCTAGAGCGTAACCTAATTAATTTAGAGGGTTATTTTTTTCAGATTCTTAAGGCGCTTTTTGTCCACTTTCCAGCGATGTATAACAAAGGTTTTTAAAATGAAAATTTACATTTTGCTTTTTATACGACCAAAATGTATTTTGGTCGTATATTGTGATCACCCATGTCTGTCTGTCTGTGTGTGTGTCTGTGTATGTGTGTGTGTCTGTGTGTCTGTTCACATTTTTCTTGTACTCACTCTAAAGTCTACAATTCTCAATGGATCTTTTTTATTTTTGTTATATGGGTTAATAACATTACAAAGAGGATCCCTATTGATTTTGGTGCTGATCGGACAATTTTTGGCCGAGATATAGCATAAAACTTCAGGGTTACAGTTTTGTACTTATTTTCCAGCCGACAATATTGAGAATTCGACAGACCTCCCCTTTTTCGACGTCACAACCAATCCGAACGCGTGAATTCAATAAACCCGCGAATTGTAGTCTCTGTCACCCAGACTAATTACTATTACATAGATATCAGAAGGACTGGATTGTCGAGTCTAAGATTTAATAAATTATGTCGATCTTGTCACTTCTACAGCTCAAATTTCTTTCTTTTTATATTTCACGAAATGTTTGTGTTTGTGTTATTATTTTATCAAAGTATGCAGTGCATTCGTCAAACAATGTTATTATGACATGTAAAATAGTGAGTTGAGTCAATATCTTGACGACAGTTTTCTCGACTGACTTTCCAAAGAAAATCTCCGATTAAGTAGGTCAAATTCTGAAATGGATTTCCTACCCTACATTATGTTGGAAGGCCATATCCTCATATCGACAAAATATTTATATACCGGTAGGCCTAATAAAGGTTTTATCTTACTAAAATTTATTTGATTCGTCCCGATATCAATAGCTTAAATCAGATATCGCTTGTAAACGTTGGCTTTTTTAGACCTAAGTTTTATTTAGTTTTAACTTCAGAACACTCGACATCTGCCGACGACCGGCTTGAAATTGTGAATGTATCTTTTATAATAGAAGCAAACCTTTTGTGAAAGTCGCGCATCAATCAATAATTCCTAGATAAATAAACTAGCATGACTTACTGCTAATCGCCATCATGTTATTTCTGTAACGTTTGTTAGATATGGTGTCATTAAAATATTTGGCATGTGGGTTATTGGGGACTTAAAGTTGATCTGATCTGAGTTTTGTGTTTAGGATACTTTTAACATAGATATATCGTTAAATGTAGAAAAATCTTTAACATATGTATCTGTAGTATGGCTGCCATTTGGGCGTATTTCAATGCATCGCATTGCTATCTTTTGAAATGTATTTGTGCATATCTCGTGATCTATTAGACGTACAAGCTTCAAATTTGTACCGTGAATATACATTTTGAATGTAATTAGATTTACGCAAAAAAAAAATGAGATGGGTGTGGCACATCTGGGTAAACTTACAATTTTTCATTTATATCGGTCAGCGCTCTACGTCTGTAGGAAAAAACGTTTTTCAAAAAGGAACTTTGCACACAGATACCCTGTTGCTTTGGCCAGTTTCTTCCAGAAAATTAGATGTTTCGGCCTGTTTGTTGCAATTTGGCAACGTTAGCAAAGTCCCACTCTGTGCCACGTGTGGCTCTAGTTTACTTTTGTTTTCATTTGGAATTTTCTCAAGAAGTGTGCAATTGTAATCATGACCAGGTTGGTTGAAATGGAAGGCAATATGAGGAGCTTTGTGAACCTTTTTCAATTTGATGTTACTCCTATGTTTGTTTAGTCTTATATTGAAGGGGGTTATTGTCTGTCCAACATACTGAAATTTACATAATTTACAAGTTAGACAATACACGACAAAATTACTCTGGCAATTTAAAGAGTCTTTGATATAAAATGATTTTGAATGTCTATAGGTGATTTTGTTTGTAGTGTTCATTTTTTCACAAGCTTAAAACTTAGGCTTATGACAAGGTACACATAAATACGTTAAGCACTATTTACATTTTCCACACAATGTTTAAGTTTGTTTTCACTTAATAAATTCCCTAAAATTCTATGTCTACATCCTGCCACAATGATTTTCCTGTTCTTTAAAATGAAATTTTTTAATTTTTAAACCCTCTAGAAGGCACAATGATATACAGATTTTGACAAAATTTGCTGAAATTGTTAATTAATCACTCAAGGATGAACCCTATTGAAAACAAGAAATATCACATTATGTTTTGATTGCCCTTGTTCTTTTATTTTTGGCTCGTTAACATCCTGCAAATCACATTTCTTGACTGATTTTAACAGAAATTGGCATGAGTATGTGTAATCACCTAAGGATGAACCCTTTTGAAAATCAGATAAATCTTAAAACATTTAATATCAGTTATTGCTCTGTTTTTGAATAAGAGTCAAAATTTTAGCTTGTAAACACGTTAGAAGGCACAATGCTCTACAGATTTTGACCGAACTTGCCGAAATTTTAATTATCATTCAAGGATGAACCCTATTGAAAACAAGAAATATCACATAATATTTAATATGAATTATTGCCTGTGTTCTTAACAACGCGTTCGGTTTTTGGCTTGCTTTTTCAAGGCACAATTCCTAACGGATTTTGATGAATTTTGTTGAAATTGTTTTTATACGCCCACATGAAATGGGGGGCGTATATTGTCGTCACCCACATCCGTCCGTCCATCCGTCCGCCCGTCCGCCTGTCAGGCCGTCCGTCCGTCCGTTCACAATTGCTCGTAAACACTCTACACGGTGTAATTCTTGACGGATTTAGATGAAACTTAATATGAATGTTTATGATCACGCAAGGATGAACCCTATTGAAAATCAGCGAAATCGGAAAAAAATTAGTATGAGTTCGTGCCCTTGTTCTTGAATGGCTCGTAAACACTCTACAACGTGCAATTTTTGAGCGATTTTGATGAAACTTGGTGTGAGAGTATGTTATAACTAAGGATAAACCCTATCGAAAATCAGCGAAATCGAAAAACATTTAGTATGAGTTATTGCCCTTGTTCTTGAAAACGCGTTCAATTTTAGCTTGTAAACATTCTTGAGAGAACAATTTTTAATGGATTTTAATGAAACTTGGCCTTGAGTATTTGTTATCACCCAAGGATGAAGCCTATTGAAAACCAGTCAAATCGAAAAAAAATTAATATCAGTTATTGCCCTTGTTTTTGAAAACGCGTTCAATTTTTAGCTTGTAAACACTCTACAAAGCACAGTTATTGACCGATTTTGACGAAACTTGCTGAAATTGTTTAATATCACCCAAGAATGAATCCTTTTGAAAATAGCACATATCGAAATATATTTAATAGGAATTATTGCCTTTGTTCTATAAAATGTGTTGGATTTTTGCCTTGTAAACACTCTACAAGTCACAATTCTTGAGCGATTTTGACAAAACTTGGCATGAGTATTTGTAATCACCTAAGGATGAACCCTATTGAAATTCAGTTAAATCGAAAAATATTTAGTATCAGTTATTGCCCTTGTGTTTGAAAACGCGTTCAATTTTAGCTTGTAAGCACTCTAGAAAGAACAATTCTTAATGGATTTTGATAAAACTTGGCTTGAGTATTTGTTTTTACCCAAGGATGAACCTTATTGAAAATCAAATAAATCGAAATATATTTAGTGTCAGTTATTGCCCTTGTGTTTGAAAACAGGTTTAACTTTTTAATAAATACTCTAGAAGGTACAATTCATGACCAATGTTGACAAAACTCACTGAAATTGTTGGATATCGCAAGGGATGAGCCTAATTGAAAATTAAAATTATCAAAATATATCTAATATGAATTATTGCCCTTGTTCTTTTAAACGCGTTCGATTTTTGTCTCGTAAACACTCTACATGGCACAATTCTTGATGGATTTCGATGAAACTTGGTGTGAAAGTATGTTATAACTCAAGGATGAACCCTATTGAAAAGCGAAATCGAAAATTTTTTTAGTATGAGTTACTGCCCTTGTTCTTGAAAACGCATTCAATTTTAGCTTGTAAACACTCTAGAAAGAACTATTCTTAATGGATTTTGATTAACTTTGGCTTGAGTATTTGTTTTTACCCAAGGATGAACCCTATTATAAATCAAATAAATAGAAATATATTTAGTGTCAGTTATAGCCCTTGTTCTTGAAAACGCGTTCAATTTTTAGCTTGTAAACACTCTAGAAAGAACAATTTTTAATGGATTTTGATGTAACTTGGCTGGAGTATTTGTTGTCTCCCAAGGATGAACTCTATTGAAAATCGAAAAATATTTAGTACAAGTTATTGTCCTTGTTTTTGAAAACGCGTTCAATTTAACTCGTAAACACTCTAGAAAGAACAATTTTGAATGGATTTTGATGAAGCTTGGCTTTAGTATTTGTTTTCTCACAAGGATAAACCCTATTGAAAATCAGATAAATCGAAAAATATTTAGTGTCAGTTATTGGGCCTGTTTTCAAAATCGCTTTCAACTTTTGGCTTGTGAACACTCTAAACATTCATTTTTGACAAAACTCGCTGAAATTGTTTAATATCAACCAAGAATGAGCCTTATTAAGAATTAAAAATATCAAAATATTATTAAGGGTGAACCCTATTGCAAATCATAAAAATACCGAAAAATATTTAATGAGTTGAGTTAGGTACAATTCTTGACAGTTTTTAATGAAACTAGAGACCCTAGAAAAAAATATATGGTGGAAGGTTGAATATTTCATTCCACTTATTGTAACCTTACTTTTTATTTGAATTAAATGCTGCCAGTGGGCGTATATTACCTTGCCTGGCAAGCTATCTTTTATTCAAAATGTAGATGTCGGAGGTAAAAGTACTAATCGATAGCCAAGGTCAATGACTTTTGACCTAATAAAGGTCACGGCTCAGTTAGGTGTTTAAATTTCATAAAAAAAAAAAAGAATTGGCAAACTGAGAACAAACTGAGCAACTAGAGCCGCAAGCCAAATGGCACTGAAGCATGAAGCAGTGCTTTGCATCCAGGGATTCGTTTGTTAAGCAAAAGACAGAAAAGATTTATATAATACAATCGCTCCCATATTCCCTCTTTTGCCTCTTTACCCCTCTCAAACCTTAGCTCTCATCATCATTTAAGATAGATAATAAGTTAAAATTATAGTAGATAAGCCCACCTTAAAATATATTTTCTGTTTTAGCACAGGCAAAAACTCTAAGATTATCTAGGTCTAATCCAATTTCTCATCAATATAAATGTTCACACCAAATTTCATTAAAATCAGATGAAAACTGAATTGTCTATTGCAATCACAAGCCGCGTTTTGACTAAGTCAAGTGCAATAACTCAAAAACAGTATATCGAAATGTCAATTTCAAACTTGACCAAGATGACATCAACTTCAATGTTCACACCAAATTTCATTCAAATCAGATGAAAACTGTTGTTTCTATCGTGTTCACAAGTCTATTTCGACGCAATTTGACTTAGTCAAGGCCAATAACTCAAAAAACGTTCACCCGAAAATCGTCACTATCAAACTTGTCCAAGATTTCATCAATATACATAATAACACCAAATTTCATTCAAATCAAATGGAAATTGTGATCTCTATCGCGTTCACAAGCCAATTTTGTTGCATTTTGACTAAGTCAAGTGCAATAACTCAAAAATCATTTATCGAAAGATTGCCAATTTCGAACTTGTCCAAGATCTCATCAATATAAATGATCACGACAAGTTTCATTTAAATCTGATAAAAACTGTAGTCTCTATTGCGTTCACAAGCAATTGTGGACGGACAACGGGCGGACCGACAGAGCTACGGACAGGGGTGACAATATACGACCACATTATAAAGTATAGATTCCAAATCAAATTCAAAGCAAAATTTAAACATAAGAGGGGGTACACCAAAAACTATACTAATTACTTAGCATAAATTCAGGATAATAGCATGTCTGAGGTGAGGAAACAAGTAGCTTTCAAAAAATGTTAAAAGAAAGGGGATGTGAAATAAGATGAGCAGGATATGTTTAAATACTATTAAGAGGTATTGATATGAAAAGGAGGCAGGTGGGGGAGGGGGAAGAAAGTATGTGTAAGTATAAAAAGCAATATTTTGTACTCAGACTTAGCTGAATATGTATGGATTCACAAGTTAAATACCATTTGGCCCTTGGGACTTAATGAATATAATCCTGATACATTTAAAAACTTATCAAAGTTATAACTGAGTACACAATATTGCTATTCATACCTTCAAGTACTTTCTTTCCCCTCCCCCACCTGCCTCCTTTTCATATCAATACCTCTTAATAGTATTTAAACATATCCTGCTCATCTCCTTTCACATCCCCTTTCTTTTAACATTTTTTGAAAGCTACTTATAGCACCGCTTAAAGTTGGTTTCCCTTATATATCAATAGAAAGTAGAGGCGTTCTAATGACTGGGAAAAATACCAGATGGTCCAAAAGTCCTTAATTAACTCGTAATTAGGCTATTTATGACAGGATTTCCCTCGGTAGGGTACTACCATATGTCAAGTCTCAAATGTCTTTCATCTTTTTTTTGATCATCCAGTCTGTTAATTCGGTACATTACCGCACACTGTGGTTATTAAGTATACACACATGCGTACTTACCCACATTCCTTAATATTTTCCACAACAACAATGACATTTTGGTATTCCATTTATTATATCTAGCAAAAGGCAAAAGGTTTTGTAGTGGAGTATTATATATTTATTTGTGGTCATGGACTTGATCGCCGGAACATATCTCTGTCCATTTGATACACATGTACTTGTGTATTTTTAGTATTTCAGACGAATTGTATATTGAGATATTATGTATTTTCGATTTTCTTTTTTTTTTTTTTTCTTTTTTTTTTCTTTTTTTCCAATGTATTGCCCCATGGGCTGAATGTGAGACAGGACCATGTCCTTGTGTATTGGGCCTAATTCTGACCCATGTAAAATAAAGAGTTTATTATTATTATTATTATTATTAAACATTTAAATATCACTTTGTAAAAAACATTATTAATGAATTTAAATAAGTTTTAACTCACTTATAATAAAATAAAAAATCAATTCTAATACATCTTCATTCATATGACGTCATTTGGTCACGTGAACAAACATGGAGTCTAAATTTAGCGTTTCAAAGCAGATCAGAGTCAAATGGATTCCACAAGCATTTCTACGTTCACATAGGTCATTTGACTTGAAATTTAGAAACAAAATTAATCAATTAGTAATAAGGGAATCCAACTTAACATTATGTATGTATAACATTGAGACACCACATAAAAAGCGCGGCCTAACATTTTAAAATTTATATTGAATAGAGTTCCGTCCCTTAGACCATTATTCCACCCAACTGTATATTATTGTTGCACATAAAGAGATAAAATTTAAAATTCTAAAGGTTGTAATTTTGTTCCAAATATTCCATATTTACATCACCCTCAACAGGAAATAAACCACAATTCCATTAATTAAAAAATAAATTCGGATCGCTGAAACTCATATCTTGTAGATCGCCCAAATGCAACACACATTAAACAGATTGTTGTACAGGAAAACTTGGCAATTTTTATACGCCCACATGAAATGGGGGGCGTATATTGTCGTCACCCACATCCGTCCGTCTGTCCACAATTGCTCGTAAACACTCTACAAGGTGCAATTCTTGACGGATTTTATTGAAACTTTATATGAGTGTTTATGATCACTCAAGGATGAACCCTATTTAAAATCAGCCAAATCAGAAAAAATTTAGTATGAGTTTTTGCCCTTGTTTTTGAATGGCTCGTAAACACTCTACAATGTGCAATTCTTGCCTGATTTTGATGAAACTTTGTGTGAGAGTATGTTATAACTCAAGGATAAACCTTATTGAAAATCAGCGAAATCAAAAAACATTTAGTATGAGTTTTTTCCCTTGTTCTTGAAAACGCTTTCAATTTTAGCTCGTAAACACTCTAGAAAGAACAATTCTTAATGGATTTTGATTAAACTTGGCTTGAGTATTTGTTTTTACCCAAGGATGAACCCTATTATAAATCAAATAAATAGAAATATATTTAGTTTTCGGGGAAGGGAGGGATTGAATCTCCCAAATGTACAGGCCTAGGGTGGAACAAATATCTTATTGAGAAATTGGGATCTGGATCTGTTGGATGATTTTCTTCTCTTCTGATCTGAAATTAGAAAAAATAAAATAACTCGCCCGATGGGCGAGTAGTATAGTACCTGTTAAGTACAGATTATTTTTAGTTTGCTATGAACAAGGTTGTCATTTAAGTTCTGATTTTTTGAATATGCCACTATCATTTTCTGTTTATAGACATGAGGAAATTTCTCTTGAAGACTCTTATAATGGGTTTGAACTATCTTACTTGCTTTATTACTGGTTGTATTAAATGGAACTACAAAGGGTGCTATGCCTACACTGTGGTGAATATTAAGTCCTATGGGTCTTGCTGTATTCAATGTCTCAATCCAATGGGCTTCTCTAGATTGACGGAATTTGGTAGTTTCATCTTCGGGCAAGTCGATTTCTATGCGCTCAATTGGGGTTAGGGTGAGATCGTCAAGTGAATGGTCGTCAAGATTGAAATGGTTAGAAACAGGCTTGTCTTTTTTTAATTTAATATCTGATCTGTGAGCATTAAAACGAGTGCGTAATTTGTTCTTTGTTTCCCCGATATATTGTTTGGGACATTTTTTACATGAAATTAAGTGTATTACATTCGAGTTTTCACATGTTAGGTGCTCTTGGATCGGGTATCTTTTATTCGTAGAGTTACTTTGAAAATAATGCGTTTCTGATATAAAGGGACATGTTTTGCATCTGGTTGACATACATGGGGCACTCCTTAAACCTGGAGGCCCTTCGGCATAAAGTCTATTTTTAGCTGCTAACTGTGCTAATGTCAGTTATATCCCTTGTTCTTGAAAATGCGTTAAGTTTTAGCTTGTAAACACTCTAGAAAGAACAATTTTTAATGGATTTTGATGAAACTTGGCTTTAGTATTTGTTTTCTCACAAGGATAAACCCTATTGAAAATCAGATAAATTGAAAAATATTTAGTGTCAGTTATTGCGCATGTTTTCAAAAACACTTTCAACTTTTGGCTTGTAAACACTCTAGAAAGAACAATTCTTAATGGATTTTGATTAAACTTGGCTTGAGTATTTGTTTTTATACGCCCTCATGAAATGGGGGGCGTATATTGTCGTCACCCACGTCCGTCGGTCCGTCCGTCGGTCCACAATTGCTTGTAAATTCTCTACACGGTGTAATTCTTGACGGATTTAGATGAAACTTAATATGAGTGTTTATGATCACACAAGGATGAACCCTATTGAAAATCAGCGAAATCGGAAAAAAATTAGTGTGAGTTCGTGCCCTTGTTCTTGAATGGCTCGTAAACACTCTACAACGTGCAATTCTTGACCGATTTTGATGAAACTTGGTGTGAGAGTATGTTATAACTCAAGGATAAACCCTATTGAAAATCAGCGAAATCGGAAAAAAATTAGTGTGAGTTCGTGCCCTTGTTCTTGAATGGCTCGTAAACACTCTACAACGTGCAATTCTTGACCGATTTTGATGAAACTTGGTGTGAGAGTATGTTATAACTCAAGGATAAACCCTATCGAAAATCAGCGAAATCGAAAAACATTTAGTATGAGTTATTGCCCTTGTTCTTGAAATCGCCTTCAATTTTAGCTTGTAAACACTCTTGAGAGAACAATTTTTAATGGATTTTAATGAAACTTGGCCTGAGTATTTGTTATCACCCAAGGATGAAGCCTATTGAAAACCAGTCAAATCGAAAAAAAATTAATCTCAGTTATTGCCCTTGTTTTTGAAAACGCGTTCAATTTTTAGCTTGTAAACACTCTACAAAGTACAGTTATAGACCGATTTTGACGAAACTTGCTGAAATTGTTTAATATCACCGAAGAATGAACTCTTTTGAAAATAGCACATATTGAAATATATTTAATAGGAATTATTGCCCTTGTTCTATAAATTGTGTTGGATTTTTGCCTTGTAAACACTCTACAAGTCACAATTCTTGAGCGATTTTGACATAACTTGGCATGAGTATTTGTAATCACCTAAGGATGAACCCTATTGAAATTCAGTTAAATCGAAAAATATTCAGTATCAGTTATTGCCCTTGTTTGAAAACGCGTTCAATTCTAGCTTGTAAACACTCTAGAAAGAACAATTCTTAATGGATTTTGATAAAACTTGGCTTGAGTATTTGTTTTTACCCAAGGATGAACCTTTTTGAAAATCAAATAAATCGAAATATATTTAGTGTCAGTTATTGCACTTGTGTTTGAAAACGGGTTTAACTTTTTGGCTAATAAACACTCTAGACGGTACAATTCATGACCAATGTTGACAAAACTCACTGAAATTGTTGGATATCGCAAGGGATGAGCCTAATTGAAAATTAAAAATATCAAAATATATCTAATATGAATTAGTGCCCTTGTTCTTTTAAACACGTTCGAATTTTGTCTCGTAAACACTCTACATGGCACAATTCTTGATGGATTTCGATGAAACTTGGTGTGAGAGTGTGTTATAACTCGAGGATGAACCCTATTGAAAATCAGCGAATTCGAAAAAATTGTTAGTATGAGTTACTGCCCTTGTTCTTGAAAACTCATTCAATTTTAGCTTGTAAACATTCTAGAAAGAACTATTCTTAATGGATTTTGATTAACTTTGGCTTGAGTATTTGTTTTTACCCAAGGATGAACCCTATTATAAATCAAATACATGTAAATAGAAATATTTAGTGTCAGTTATAGCCCTTGTTCTTGAAAACGCGTTCAATTTTGGCTTGTAAACACTCTAGAAAGAACAATTTTTAATGGATTTTGATGTAACTTGGCTGGAGTATTTGTTGTCTCCCAAGGATGAACCCTATTGAAAATCGAAAAATATTTAGTACAAGTTATTGACCTTGTTTTTGAAAATGTGTTCAATTTAACTCGTAAACACTCTAGAAAGAACAATTTTGAATGGATTTTGATGAAACTTGGCTTTAGTATTTGTTTTCTCACAAGGATAAACCCTATTGAAAATCAGATAAATCGAAAAATATTTAGTGTCAGTTATTGCGCCTGTTTTCAAAAACGCTTTCAACTTTTGGCTTGTGAACACTCTAAACATTCCTTTTTGACAAAACTCGCTGAAATTGTTTAATATCAACCAAGGATGAGCCTTATTAAGAATTAAAAATATCAAAATATTATTAAGGGTGAACCCTATTGCAAATCATAAAAATACCGAAAAATATTTAATGAGTTGTTATTAGGTACAATTCTTGACAGTTTTTATACGCCCACATGAAATGGGGGGCGTATATTGTCGTCACCCACATCCGTCCGTCCGTCCGTCCACAATTGCTCGTAAACACTCTACACGGTGTAATTCTTGACGGATTTAGATGAAACTTAATATGAGTGTTTATGATCACGCAAGGATGAACCCTATTGAAAATCAGCAAAATCGGAAAAAAATTAGTATGAGTTCGTGCCCTTGTTCTTGAATGGCTCGTAAACACTCTACAACGTGCAATTCTTGACCGATTTTGATGAAACTTGGTTTGAGAGTATGTTATAACTCAAGGATAAACCCTATCGAAAATCAGCGAAATCGAAAAACATTTAGTATGAGTTATTGCCCTTGTTCTTGAAAACGCCTTCAATTTTAGCTTGTAAACACTCTTGAGAGAACAATTTTTAATGGATTTTAATGAAACTTGGCCTGAGTATTTGTTATCACCCAAGGATGAAGCCTATTGAAAACCAGTCAAATCGAAAAAAAATTAATATCAGTTATTGCCCTTGTTTTTGAAACCGCGTTCAATTTTTAGCTTGTAAACACTCTACAAAGCACAGTTATAGACCGATTTTGACGAAACTTGCTGAAATTGTTTAATATCACCGAAAAATGAACTCTTTTGAAAATAGCACATATCAAAATATATTTAATAGGAATTATTGCACTTGTTCTATAAAATGTGTTGGATTTTTGCCTTGTAAACACTCTACAAGTCACAGTTCTTGAGCGATTTTGACATAACTTGGCATGAGTATTTGTAATCACCTAAGGCTGAACCCTATTGAAATTCAGTTAAATCGAAAAATATTTAGTATCAGCTATTGCCCTTGTTTTTGAAAACGCATTCAATTTTAGCTTGTAAGCACTCTAGAAAGAACAATTCTTAATGGATTTTGATAAAACTTGGCTTGAGTATTTGTTTTTACCCAAGGATGAACCATATTGAAAATCAAATAAATCGAAATATATTTAGTGTCAGTTATTGCCCTTGTGTTTGAAAACAGGTTTAACTTTTTGGCTAATAAACACTCTAGAAGGTACAATTCATGACCAATGTTGACAAAACTCACTGAAATTGTTGGATATCGCAAGGGATGAGCCTAATTGAAAATTAAAAATATCAAAATATATCTAATGTGAATTATTGCCCTTGTTCTTTTAAATGCGTTCGATTTTTGTCTCATAAACACTCTACATGGCACAATTCTTGATGGATTTCGATGAAACTTGGTGTGAGAGTGTGTTATAACTCAAGGATGAACCTATTGAAAATCAGCGAAATCGAAAAAAATTTAGTATGAGTTACTGCCCTTGTTCTTGAAAACGCATTCAATTTTAGCTTGTAAACACTCTAGAAAGAACAATTTTTAATGGATTTTGATGTAACTTGGCTGGAGTATTTGTTGTCTCCCAAGGATGAACCCTATTGAAAATCGAAAAATATTTAGTACAAGTTATTGACCTTGTTTTTGAAAATGCGTTCAATTTAACTCGTAAACACTCTATAAAGAACAATTTTGAATGGATTTTGATGAACCTTGGCTTTAGTATTTGTTTTCTCACAAGGATAAACCCTATTGAAAATCAGATAAATCGAAAAATATTTAGTGTCAGTTATTGCGCCTGTTTTCAAAAACGCTTTCAACTTTTGGCTTGTGAACACTCTAAACATTCCTTTTTGACAAAACTCGCCGAAATTGTTTAATATCAACCAAGGATGAGCCTTATTAAGAATTAAAAATATCAAAATATTATTAAGGGTGAACCCTATTGCAAATCATAAAAATACCGAAAAATATTTAATGAGTTGTTATTAGGTACAATTCTTGACAGTTTTTAATGAAACTAGAGACCCTAGAGAAAAATAGGTTGGAAGGTTGAATATTTCATTCCACTTATTGTAACCTTACTGAAAAGTTTTTATTTGAAATAAATGCTGCCAGTGGGCCTATATTACCTTGCCTGGCAAGCTATCTTTACCCAAGGATGAACCCTATTATAAATCAAATAAATCGAAATATATTTAGTGTCAGTTATATCCCTTGTTCTTGAAAATGCGTTAAGTTTAGCTTGTAAACACTCTAGAAAGAACAATTTTTAATGGATTTTGATGAAACTTGGCTTGAGTATTTGTTTTCTCCCAAGGATGAACCCTATTGAAAATCGAAAAATATTTAGTACAAGTTATTGCCCTTGTTTTTGAAAACGCGTTCAATTTAACTTGTAAACACTCTAGAATGGATTTTGATGAAACTTGGCTTTAGTATTTGTTTTCTCACAAGGATAAACCCTATTGAAAATCAGATAAATCGAAAAATATTTAGTGTCAGTTATTGCGCATGTTTTCAAAAACACTTTCAACTTTTAGCTTGTGAACACTCTAAACATTCATTTTTGACAAAACTTGCTGAAATTGTTTACCAAGACGCAGGGTTACTCAAGAAGAAATTACAAAATTTTCTAATATTTAATCGCGCAATTTAGATTAAAATACCAAGTCTGATATATTAATGGAAAGATGAGATTAAGCGTAAAAGGAATATGTAAGAAATTCTGTCCTATGTAAATTAGGTCACGTGATAGAGCTCTTTTAAGTTAAAATTCAAGATTTTCAATAGGCTGCAAAACTGAAAGTGAACATCGCACAACAAAAGTGAAGATACCATTGAGTAGATAAAATCAATAACTTTTGTTCAGGTTAAAAGGTCACCAAAGGTCAAGGTCGCGAAATAAGGGTCTTGAAAGTTTTGACAATTACTGAAAATTTTTAATCGGAAATAAAAGAAAAGCAAAATCGAAATTCAAAAATTCCTTCGCATACTTTTTTGCGCAATCGATTGATGTATCTAGAAAATCTAAAATTATGCAAATTAGATTTAAACCTGAGGACTTATTTTGAGTTTTAAAAAGTTAGTCATATCAAGATGGCAGCAATCAATTACTTCTGTTATGGATTTTGTTAATTTACGATCATTTCATAGACAATTTTAGCTTATTGCAAAAGAAAATTTTTCAAATATCTTCAATATTCCGGAAGTGCAAAATTCAACTTTAAAAGTAAATAACATCAAAACAGGAAGTGATATCGAAATTTTGAAAATTAATTATAGTTTGGAATATAAATGTCTATATATCTGTACGCTTTCAGGTCAATCGAAATAAAAATGTAGTTGAATAAAATAGTTGTCAATAAAAAAGTTGAAAAAAAAACGCAAAAATCAGCGACAAAAATGGGAAATGTATAATTCTTAAATTGCTATATTGTAAACAAAGATTTAAAGTAATAAACAACAAAAAACTCGATCCCCATTGATTGAAAACTAGCCTCGTAAATGAGAAAAACCTAAAGTTAGTCATAGCGTCGTAGGTCATTTCCGGTTTGACAAAATGGCGTGAAAATACATTCATACGATTTAAATTCGCATGTTTGTTGGGAGAAATGTTAACAGTTTCTATGTGCCACTTTTAGTTTGGGCTGGGCGCTCTGGGAAGAATTCGAAAAAAAAAAATTCGAAAACAAAGCAGTTCGAAGAACGCACCGCAATTAAATAAAATAATCCAAACAATTACAATACTCTTTAATATATTAAATCATCTCTTAATTTTACATGGGTCAGAATTAGGCCCAATACACAAGGACATGGTTCTGTCTCACGTTCAGCCAATGGGGCAATAAATTTGAAAAAAAAAACGAAAAAAAACAATAAAAAAGAAAAAAATAAGCGAAAATACACAATACTTAATATACATTTCGTCTAAAGTCTAAAAATACACAAGTAGATGTGCATCAAATGGACAGATCTATGTTCCGACGATCAAATACATGACCACAAAATAAATAAACAATACTTCACGTACAATTTGTTTAATGATACACAAGTACATGTGCATTAAATGGACAGATTTTCAACATACAATTTGTATATAAAATGGACATGCACCCGACTTATCTATAGATATTATCTATCCTCCGGCGATCAAGCACATATATAACACATATATACATTCAAAAATCATAATGCCAAACAGTCAGTGCATGTGCTGCAAGTGGGCTACCCAACCCTACTCCGTTTTATGTTCTTATTTTGCTATGGAGGGGGAGGTAGGATTTGTCCATGCTCAAGGCCAGCTTTAAGGATGTTTACTCATCCCCAGACAGTAATATCTTTCATGAAAAGTCTGTACCTTTCTGAGATGTAAATGTTATCAGTGAAGGGGAACAACTTGAGACCAACCTATTTAGCAAACCAACTGTCAATCACTTTTACCTTCCACCATCTAGCTGCCATCCAAGACATATTTTTGAATCAGTCCCCTACTACAGTGGAGCTCTCCATTTAAAAAGGATATGTAGTAAACCCAAGTGGTTTGAAACAAATTTAAAAAACTTAACGAGATTTTTACAAAATTGTGGATACAAGAACAAATTTATATCTAAAGCCTTAAGCAGAGTCAGATACAGAAAATAAGTTTTAAATTAAAAGTCACAAAGAGACAAAAAAAATATAATACCATGGGTAGCAACATATGACCCCAGACAACCTAATATACACAATTTGCTTCAAGACAATAACATTTTAGACACCAGTACAGTAAGAAGAAAATTACAAAATCAAAGAAAATCATCATAGCAGAAAAAAGAAACAGAACTAGTAGCAACTTATTATTTATGAACAAAATTAGAAAACAACAAACCATAGAGCAGCAACCCTGGGGATATAAACCATGCACTAGGAATTAGTAAAATTGCGTCAAAATGTTATTGTGGGTAAGAAAGAAGCTACAATTTTCCATGGATTTTGATGAAATTGGGTGTGAGCATTGGAATTGATAAGACACATAAACGGTTTTTGATATATTGCCCTTGACTAAGTAAAATTGCGAGAAAATTTTACTGTGGGTGCAAAAGAGGCTACAATTTTCAATGGATTTTGATGAAACATGGAATGAGTGTTAAAATTGATAAGACGGCAGTCAAGTTCGAATTTGACAATTTATTGTGGGTACATAGATGCTGCAGGTTCAAAAGGAGTTTGATGCGAGAAATGGCATTGTTAAAAATTAGCAATAAATGTTTTCTAAAATATTGCCCAATTTATTATTCAAATTCAATGCTGCCAGTGGACATTTATTACCATGTCTGCCATGCCTTCTTTTTGATTTGCCTATAATTTTCTCCACAGCCCATGCAGTCTCTCGACAGACTATCATTAAGCTTTAACCCGAGAAACTTTTTGAAGGGAGAAATTTGCTCAACCTATTTTTGGTACAATCAGTTAATCATACAACATGTTGAATGAAATTCCATTGCAATTTGCCACTGTTCCAAGTTCTTGGCAAGGTTACTGTTTTCGAGAAAAAAATATGAAATACGAAAGCCATGATAAGTGTTGAAAAATTGTAAAATAGAAACATACGCAAATAAATAAATTTAACTTTTTGCGTATCTTCAAAAACTAGAATGAGAATAAAAAAATAAACAGCCTATCAAAATATTTCATATATATATACATATATATACCATAATTGGACTGGTAATACTTATATCCATAGAAAGTAGAGGTGTTCTTATGACTGGGAAAAATACCTACAAGTCCTTAATTAACTCGTAATTAGGCTAATTATGACAGGATTACCCTCGACAGGGTACTGCCATAGTTATGTACGTCAAGTCTCAAATGTCGTTGATCTTTTTTTTTGATCATCCAGTATGTGAATTCCGTACATAACCTGACGCTGTGGTTGTTAAGTATGCACGCATGCATACTCCTACAGGTCCTTAATTAACTCGTAATTAGGCTAATTATGACAGGATTACCATCGGCAGGGTACTGCCATAGGTATGTACGTCAAGTCTCAAATGTCGTTGATCTTTTTTTTTGATCATCCAGTATGTGAATTCCGTACATAACCGGACGCTGTGGTTGTGGTTGTTAGTTATCTTAGTCAAAACTCATCAAAATTGGCTTGTGAACGCGATAGAGACTACAGTTTTCATCGGATTTGAATGAAACTTGCCGTGATCATTTATATTGATGAGATCTTGGACAAGTAAGAAATTGGCGATTTTATTGCACTTGACTAGTCAAAACGAAATAGACTTGTGAACACGATAGAGACAACAGCTTTCATCTGATTTTGATGAAACTGATGAGCTTTGGAATGATAAGACAGTAGTCAAGTTTAAATTTATCAACTTAGTTGAAGGGTTTGATTGTATATATAGATGCTATTAATCAAAGGAAAAATGATTTAACAATGCTAATGTGTGGGCGAATGTTACCTTGCCTGGCAAACTATCTTGAATGATTGAAATAATTTCTTTTTTATTAATTTCAGCATTCTATGATTTATTTTTTCCACCATTACGAATTGCCTGCTATTCTTCAACAAGCTCATATACAAGAAATAATACAACAAGGTGGAAATAATGAACAAGATAGAGGAAATGGAAATACTAATGCTAGTAATACAAATACTAATCAAGGAAATATTAATACAGATAACATAAACTCTAATACAGAAAATACAGGTACAAGTCAAGGAAATACTACTGCTTATTCAGGAAATTCAACTGCTAATCAAGGAAATACAACTGCTAATCAAGGAACTACAACTGCTAATCGAGGAAATAGAAATTCTAACCCAAATGATGTTGGAATAGGAAACGCTAGTCCACGCATTAATGCCAGAATGTTAGAAAGACGTGTAAATGATTTGTTAAATTCTTTAAATGCACATATCAATCCTAACAATGCCAATAGGCCTAATGACCCTCTAGAAGTTAATCAGGTGCGTGTTTATACTCCTGGAAATTTCATGCGGATGTGTTTTCGTTTAGCAAGGAATCCTATGAACAACGCACCAATAGAAAATATACAATTGACCAATACAGAGACTCCTATTGTTGAAGATATATCGAATACAGCAGAAGTGAACACATTTGAATCTTTTACAACAATAAGTGATAATAATTCTTCTAATGTGATCAATGACTCAGAATTGAACCCCTCCTCATGCACAGATACTAATAATACTTCAGAAACTGATACTATAAGCAATTCAAGTATTGATCAAATTGATTCACCAAATTCTAAGTCTACTTCAGAAACCTTATTAAGTGATTTATCAAATTCTAATCAAAGTGTTCCTAATTTTGAAGATACATGTAAAGAAAATACAGAGATGGATACTGCTTCAGCGGCATATAGTTGGTCTGAATCTACATCCAGTTCCAAAAATAACTCAGCCGTAACTTTGGAAACTTTAAAGACTGCTTTAAGTTCATGTGAAATAGTTCCTAGATCTAGTTCTAAAGAGAGTAAAAGTTTGTCTGAAACTGATTCAGTTTGATTATTATTTTTATACATACACATGAATATGTCTACCTATATTGTCGTAGCCCTTGTCTGTCGGTCCATCAACATTTGTTTAGACACTATAGAAGCTACAATTTTCTATGCATTTTAATGAAACTTGGAATGAGCATTGGAATTGATAATTGATGGCGGTCAAGTTTGATGAACGGTTATTGCTACTATATTTGTAGACACAATAGGAGCTACATTTTTTAATAGATTTTAATGAAACTTGGTGTGAACATTTGAACTGATAAGACAGCAGTTAAATTTGACTTTTTTTGACGATTTTACGGTTTGAGTTATTGCCCTTGACTTAGTAAAATCTTGTCAAAATTTTATTGTTGATGCCAAAGAAGCTACAATTTTCAATGATAGCATTGGAATTGATAAGACAGACGGCAGTCAAGTTGGTAATTGATGATTTTCAAAAAACGTTTTGCCTTTGAATAAGAAAATCAGGTCAGAATGTCATTGTGGGTTCAATAAAAGCTACAATTTTTAACGTATTTCAATGAAACTTGGTGTGAGCATTTGATTTTATAAGGCTGCGATTAAAATTCGAATTGAGCAATTTTTTCACGCTTAGTAAAATTGCATCAAAATTTTTTTTTTGTAATTGCAATAGATGGTACAATTTTTAATGTTAGTTTGAAAATTGGTATGAGTATTGGAATAGATAAGATGGTAGTCAGGTTTGAATTTGACGATTTTCCATGAACATTTTTTTATGAGTAAAATTGTATCAAAATGGCATTGTGGGTGCATAGAACCTGTAGGCTTCAAAGGATTTTGATGAAACTTGGTGTGAGCAATGGCATTGAAAAATTTTAATGAATGTTTTTTTTAGTTGTTGCCCAATTTATTATTCAAATTTAATGGTGCCAGTAGGCGTATATTTTTTTGCCTGGCAAGCTATCTCTATATTACCTGTCTACATTGTTATCTGTGTATATATGTTTTGTCAATGTTCCAGAAAAACAAATATTTCTCTCAATTAATTCTTCGGTTAGTTTTTTGACCACCTGTTCTGAATCTGATATGTACAGATTTGATTTCTGAGTTGCAAGGCACATGGCTTATCAGGTTATTGAATTGCTATTGAATAAGAGATGTTTTTTATACGCCCACACGAAATTGGGGGGCGTATATTGTCATCACCGGTCCGTCCGTCCGTCCGTCCGTCTGTCCGCTTGTAAACACTCTAAAAGGCGCAATTCTTGACGGATTTTGATGAAACTTAATATGAGTGTTTATTATCACGCAAGGATGAACCCTATTAAAATTCAGCGAAATCGAAAAATATTTAGTTCGTGCCCTCGTTCTTGAATGGCTCGTAAACACTCTACAATGTGCAATCCTTGATGGATTTTGATGAAACTTAATATGAGTGTTTATGATCAAGCAAGGATGAACCCTATTGAAACTCAGCGAAATCGGAAAAAAATTAGTATGAGTTCTTGCCCTTGTTCTTGAATGGCTCATAAACACTCTACAGTGTGCAATTCTTGACTAATGTTGATGAAACTCGGTGTAACTCAAGGATAAACCCTATTGAAAAGCAGCGAACTCAAAAACCTTTGAGTATGATGAAACTTGGCTTGAGTATTTGTTATCAGCCAAGGATGAAGCCGATTGAAAACCATGAAAATCGAAAAAAAAATGATATCAGTTATTGCCCTTGTTTTTGAAAATGCGTTCAATTTTTGGCTTGTAAACACTCTACGGCACAGTTATTGACCGATTTTGACAAAACTCGCTTAAATTGATTATCATCCAAGGATGAACCCTTTTGAAAATAGAAAATATCAAAATATATTTAATACGAATTATTGCCCTTGTTCTATAAAATGTGTTGGATTTTTGCCTTGTAAACACTCTACAAGTCACAATTCTTGAGCGATTTTGACATAACTTGGAATGAGTATTTGTAATCACCTAAAGTTGAACCCTATTGAAATTCAGTTAAATCGAAAAATATTTAGTATCAGTTATTGCCCTTGTTTTTCAAAAGCGTGCAATTTTTGTCTTGTAAACACTCTACAAGGCAAAATTCTTGACCGATTTTGACAAAACTTGCTGAAATTGTTTAATATCACCCAAGGATGAACCCTATTGAAAATCAAAATATATTTGATATAAGCTATCGCCCTTGTTCTTTAAAATGTGTTTGTTTTTTGCGTTGTAAACACTCTACAAGTCACAATTTTTGACCGATTTTGGAAAAAAATTTGAAATTAGTATTTTTTTATCACCTTAGGATGAACCCTATTGAAAATCAGATAAATGGAAATATATTTAGTATGAGTTATTGCCTTTGTTTTTGAAAACGTGTTTAATTTTTATATGTAAAAACTCTAGAAAGAATAATTTTTAATGGATTTTGACAAAACTTGCTAAAATTGTTTATTATCACCCAAGGATGAAGCCTGTTGAAAATAAGAAAAATCACAAAATATTTAATATGAATTATTGCCCATGTTCATTGAAACGCGTTCAGTTTTTGGCTCGTAAACACCTTTCCAGGCACATTCTATACAGATTTTTATACGCCCACATGAAATGGAGGGGTATATTGTCGTCACCCTGTCCTGTCCGTCCGTCCGTCCACAATTGCTGTTAAACACTCTAGAGGGCGCAATTCTTAATAGATTTGGTGTGAGAGTGTATTATAACTCAAGGATGAACCCTATTGAAAATCAGCAAAATCGGAACAAATTTAGTATGAGTTCTTGCCCTTGTTCTTGAATTGCTCGTAAACACTCTACAATGTGCAATTCTTGATGGATTTTGATGAAACTTGGTGCGAGAGTTTGTTTTAACTCAAGGATAAACCCTATTGAAAATCAATGAAATCGAAAAACATTTAGTATGAGTTATTGCTCTTGTTCTTGAAAACGCGTTCTATATTAGCTTGTAAACACTCTTGAGAAAACAATTCTTAATGGATTTTGATGAAACTTGGCTTGAGTATTTGTTATCACCCAAGGATGGAGCCTATTGAAAACCAGTTTAATCGAGAAAGAAAACGGAACAAATTTAGTATGAGTTCTTGCCCTTGTTCTTGAATGGTTCGTAAACACTCTACAATGTGCAATTCTTGATGGATTTTGATGAAACTTGGTGCGAGAGTTTGTTATAACTCAAGGATAAACCCTATTAAAAATCAACGAAATTGAAAAATATTTAGTATGAGTTATTGCCCTTGTTCTTGAAAATGCGTTCAATTTTAGCTTGTAAACACTCTTGAGAAAACATTTCTTAATGGATACTGATGAAACTTGGCTTGAGTATTTGTTATCACCCAAGGGTAAAGCCTATTGAAAACCAGTTAAATCAAAAAAAATTTAGTGTCAGTTATTGCCCTTGTTTTTGAAAACGTGTTCAATTTTTGGCTTGTAAACACTCTACAAAGAACAGTTATTGACCAATTTTGATGAAACTTGGTGTGAGAGAATGTTATAACTCAAAGATAAACCCTATTGAAAATCAGCGAATTGAAAAACATTTAGTATGAGTTATTGCCCTTGTCCTTGAAAACGCGTTCAATTTTAGCTTGTAAACACTCTTGAGAAAACTATTCTTAATGGATTTTGATGAAACTTGGCTTGAGTATTTGTTATCACCCAAGGATGAAGCCTATTGAAAACCAGTTAAATCTAAAAAAAAATTATTTATTTAGTTATTGCTTATTTTTGAAAACGTGTTCAATTTTTGGCTTGTAAACACTCTACAAAGAACAGTTATTGACTGATTTTGACAAAACTTGCTGAAATTGTTTAATATAGCCCAAGGATGAACCCTATTGAAAATCAAATATATCAAAAATATATTTGATACGAATTATTGCTCTTGCTTTATAAAATATGTTAGATTTTTTTCTTGTAAACACTCTACAAGTCACAATTCTTGAGCAATTTTGACGTTACTTGACATGAATATTTGTAATCACCTAATGATGAACCCTATTGAAAAATATTTAGTATTTGCCTTTTTTCGGGAAACTCGTCAAAATTTTTAGCTTGTAAACCCTCTAGAAGGCACAATGATTTACAGATTTTGAAAAAATTAGCTGAAATTGTCAATCATCACTCAAGGATGAACACTATTGAAAACAAGTAATATCACATAATATTTGATTGCACTTGTTCTTTCAAATGATTTCGATTTTTTGGCTCATAAACACTCTGCAAGTCACATTTCTTGACTGATTTAAATGGAACTTGGCATGAGTATGTGGAATCACCTAAGGATGAACCCTATTGAAAATCAGATAAATCTTAAAATATTTAATATCAATTATTGCTCTGTTTTTGAAAAGAAGTATATGTATATTTTATTTTTTATTCAAAATCAATGCTGCCAGTGGGCGTATATTACCTTGCCTGGCAAGCTATCTTGATGAATTTTATTGAAGTTGTTTGTTATCATCCAAGAGTGGACCCTTTTAGTAATCAAAAATACTGAAAAATATTTAATTAGTTATTGCCTTGTTATTAGGTATAATTCTTGACAGATTTTTATACGCTTACATGAAATGGGGGGGCGTATATTGTCATCACCCCATCCGTCCGTCAGTCATCACGCAATCCGCGTGTCTGTCTGTCTGTCTGTCTGTCCGATAATCAGATAAATGGAAATATATTTAGTATGAGTTAATGCTTTTGTTTTTGAAAACTTGTTTAATTTTTATATGTAAAAACTCTAGAAAGAATAATTTTTAATGGATTTTGACAAAACTTGCTAAAATTGTTTATTATCACCCAAGGATGAACCCTGTTGAAAATAAAAAAAATCACAAAATATTTAATATTACTAGGTACGTCCGTCCACAATTGCTTGTATTTTGCTTCAATTTTTGGCTTGTAAAAACTCTACAAGGCACAATTCTTGACCGATTTTGACAAAACTCGCTGAAATTGTTTAATATCACCCAAGGATGAACCCTTTTGAAAATAGAAAATATCGAAATATATTTGATACGAATTATTGCCCTTGTTCTATAAAATGTGTTGGATTTTTGCCTTGTAAACACTCTACAAGTCGAAATTCTTGAGCGATTTTGATGTAACTTGGCATGAGTATTTGTAATCAAGGATGAACCCTATTGAAATTCAGTTAAATTGAAAAATATTTAGTACAAGTTATTGCCCTTGTTCTTGAAAACACATTCAATTTTAGATTGTAAACACTCTAGAAAGAACAATTCTTATTGAATTTTGATGAAACTTGGCTTGAGTATTTGTTTTCTCCGAAGGATGAACCCTATTGAAAATCAGATAAATTGAAAAATATTAAGTGTCAGTTATTGCCCTTGTTTTTGAAAACGCATTCAACTTTTGGCTTGTAAACACTCTAAACATTCATTTTTGACAAAACGTACTGAAATTGATTAATATCACCCAAGGATGAGCCCTATTAAAAATTAAAAATATTATCATGGGTGAACCCTATTGCAAATCATACAAAAATACCGAAAAAATATTTAACTAGGATTGCTTACAATTATGAACGTATTTCGACACCCTTAAAATATTATGAAGGCTAGATTTGCAATGACCTACATCTAGACAATATATTGAATATCATTTGACCTAGTTTTCAAACTCATAAAATAATTAGGTCACACCTTTAAACAAGATGGCGAAAATATGAAAATTATCTATTTTTGCTGTATGTAATTACAGTTATCTCTATGAATTTTTTAAGTAAACCAAATTAAAAAATACCTACTCGTAGACAATATATTGAATATTATTTGACCTAATTTTCAAGGTCATAGATTAAGTGGCTCACACTTTCCGTAGCCGTTAAAGTGACCAAATTTTGATAAATCGAAATTTAAATAATTCGAAAGAAAATACGAAATTAAACATTGGTCTCAAAGAAAAGGTAAATAATAATCCAATGTATCTATGCGCTAAATTTTCATCGAAATCAGTCTATCAATAGTGTCTGAAATTGTAACGAAAATTCAAAATGGCGGCCGATATTGCAGCTTATTATTTAGGTCAAATTGAATACTATTGACAAGTTATTTATAAAACAGGTTTTACTTTTTACATAGCTGTTATAGACCGGAAGTTACGTAATTACGTCATTTGAGGCTAAACCGAAAGTCGAATTTTTTTTCAAAATTTTTCAAAAATTTATAATCATATCGCCTATCAACTGGTAAAGTTTCAAAATTTTACCATTTATATTAAACGAGAAATCACGGTCTGAAATTTTTGGCGATGACACTTGAATATAAAGATATATTAAAGATTTAACCGAATTGCATAAAACATATAATTGTTAGTTGACAAATACATCGAAGTTTTCACATCCGGAAACCCGGTCGAAATCGAACTGAAAATAATCTTGCTAAAGCAAAAAAACATCCGATAGAACTTCCGGTTTTGTTTTTTTTGATAATAGAAATCATTCTAAGATCAACTGTAGATTTAGAATTTCTGTACCTTTTAGTTTTTCTGCAAACTCATCTGAGAATCGCAATGAAAAAAATTAAAAACAAAAAAATCCGAACGATTATAATACGTTTTCACCAAAGTCGAAATACGTAATTAGTTGTTTTTAGGTACAATTCTTGGCAGATTTTTTAATGAAACTAGACACCCTAGAAAAAAAGTTTATGCTGGAAGGTTGAATATTTCACTCTGCTAATTGTTACTGGTATGAAAAGTTTTTATTCAAAATCAATGCTGCCAGTGGGCGTATATTACCTTGCCTGGCAAGCTATCTGATTATATATAATATTATTCTATCCAATGGAGTTTATTTTATGTAATTCATATCTGCCATGGTTCAATTTAAGTTGTATGACAACACAATTTGCAAATTAAAAACTTCTCAGTCCATCCAATAATAAGTGTCAACACAATAGAGACCATTGCTTTTATACACCCACACATTAATATTGTCATATATAGCTGTCTGTTTAAGAAGAAATAGAAAAAAAATGTCAACTTGTCTGTGTCTGTCAGTCCACAATTGTTGTGGACACTATAGAGTGCTGGTTTCGAACTGAAAATAATCTTGCTAAAGCAAAAAAACATCCGATAGAACTTCCCGTTTTGTTTTATTTGATAATAGAAATCATTCTAAGATCAACTGTAGATTTAGAATTTCTGTACCTTTTAGTTTTTCTGCAAACTCATCTGAGAATCGCAATGAAAAAAATTAAAAACAAAAAAATCCGAACGATTATAATACGTTTTCGCCAAAGTCGAAATACGTAATTAGTTGTTTTTAGGTACAATTCTTGGCAGATTTTTTAATGAAACTAGACACCCTAGAAAAAAAGTTTATGCTGGAAGGTTGAATATTTCATTCTGCTAATTGTTACTGGTATGGAAAGTTTTTATTCAAAATCAATGCTGCCAGTGGGCGTATATTACCTTGCCTGGCAAGCTATCTGATTATATATAATATTATTCTATCCAATGGAGTTTATTTTATGTAATTCATATCTGCCATGGTTCAATTTAAGTTGTATGACAACACGACAACACAATTTGCAAATTAAAAACTTCTCAGTCCATCCAATAATAAGTGTCCACACAATAGAGACCATTGCTTTTATACACCCACACATTAATATTGTCATATATAGCTGTCTGTTAAAGAAGAAATAGAAAAAAAATGTCAACTTGTCTGTGTCTGTCAGTCCACAATTGTTGTGGACACTATAGAGTGCTGGTTTCTTGATGGCTTTTAATTAAATTTAGTGCCGAGTCTTTGTTGTCAGCCAAGGAAGAACCCTGTTAAAAATCAGACAAATTGAATAGCATTTATTTTGAGTTACTGCCCTTGTTCTAGAATTCTTTGTGGACACGATATAGAGCTTACGAAACTTCATGTGAGCAATTGTATTGATAATCAGACCAATCAAAAAATATTTACTAGGAGCTATTGTCCCTGTTCTTAAAAACTGGTTCAATTTTTTTGTGTACATGATACAAAGCTGATAGATTCTTGGTAGATTTTGATTAACCTTGGTTTGAGTGTTCGTAATCACACAAGGATGAACCCAATTGAAAATCAGAACAAGTGGTTGCCTAGTAAGATACCCCCACTTTAAAGTATTTTCTATTAAATACAGAGTGAAACTCCAACATTATTTGGACCTAATCCAAGATGTCATCAATATAAATGTTCACACCAAATTTCCTTGAAATCAGATGAAACCTAGTCTCTATTGTATTTACTAGCAAATTTTCATGTGTTTGGACTAAGTCAAGGGCAAAAACTCAAATATAGTTTATCAAAAAAATAGTCAATATTGAATAAAAATGATCACATCAAATTTCATTCAAATCAGATGAAAACTGTATTGTCTATCGCAATCACAAGGCCAAGTTTCTGCCTGTGTTTAAACAGAAAATATACTTTAAAGTGGGCGTATCTTGCTAAGCAACCTCTTGTTGGTACGATTTGGCACAAATTTATAATGGCCCTTGTTATACTGGAAATTTATCAGGACATATCTTTCTAGGCAATTACTTATTCAATGTTTATATTGTCACCTCTATCTGATTATCAGTTTGCTGTCCACAATTGCTAGTAAATGCTATAGAGCTATGGATTTCGGCAGCACAATTTTATGCTGATTCACATTGATTAGATACCTGATAAAATGATTTTCATTTATTTGCATTGACATTTTAAAGGGTAATGCATATTGATATGTTTAAAAGGATAAGATGATTTCTAATATTTAGAATGGGCCCGATTTTATTTAACATAATTATTTTTATAATCTATAGCTGTGAATATAATATTAATAAAATCAAATCATATCTTTTGTACAAATTTTATGAACATATCTATTGGTTGTGTAATGTAATCAAGGAATCTTGGTTGAAATTGGCAGATCTAGTGAAGATTCTTGCAATCTCTCTCTTTGCCAGAGAATGTGTCCTCAAATGATATCTTGTTCTTTAAAACTTGGTATGTTTTATTTTGTTAATCTTTGCAACTTTTATTAAATGATGTGACACAAAAAGGTTTTTTTAAAGAGACAGCTACAGAATAGCATTTTCAAATTCTTAGTTTATTTCATGAAATCGACAATTTACAACTTTTAACATTCCCAGTCATATAATAGCTTTCTGTCTGTCAGTCCACAATTGTTATGGATACGATAAAGAGCTGGGTTCTTGGTGGATTTTGACGAAATTTGTTGTAAATATTTGTAATCACCCAAGATTAAACTCTACTAAAAATCACCAGTCGAAAAATATTTTCTATAAGTTATTGCCCTTGTTCTTTAATTCTTTGTGGACACGATAGAACTGGTTTCTTGATGTATTTTGATGAAATTTTGTGTAAGTGTTTGTCACATATGAACCTATTCAAAATCAACGAAATTTGAAATAATTGAGTGTGAGTTATTGCCCATGTTCTTGAAAGGGTCGTGTAATTCTTGACAAATTGTTGATAAAAAATGGTATAGAGTGTGTTGTAATTCAAGGATGAACCCTATTGAAAATTATTTAGTATGAGTTATTGTCCTTGTTCTGATAAACGCGTTAACTTTTAGCTTGTAAACACTTTAAAAAGAACAAGTCTTCATGGGTTTTCATGAAACTTGGCTTGAGTATTTATTATCACCCACAATGAACTATGCTGACCCTATTGAAATTAGATAAATCCAAAAATATTCTGTATCAGTTATTGTTTGGCAATCGATTTTAGACACAATAGATGCTACAATTTTCAATGGATTTCAATGAAACTTGGTGTGAGCATTGGACTTGATAAGACAACAGTCAAGTTCGAATTTGGCAATTTTTTTAATGAACAGTTTTTGAGTTATTGGCCTTGACTTATTTACATCGCGTCCAAATTTACTGTTGATGCAATAGTAGCTACAATTTTCAATGCATTTGAATGAAACTTGGTATGGGCATTGGAATTGATAAGGCGGTGGTCAGGTTCGAATTTGACGATTTTTCGATAAATAGTTTATGAGTATTTGACCTTGACTAAGTAAAATTGTGTAAAAATGCATTTTCTGTAGACACTATAGAAGCTACAATTTTCTATGGATTTTGATGAAACTTGGTGTGAGCATTGGAATTGATAAGACAACAGTCAAGTTCGAATTTGGCAATTTTTGATGAACAGTTTTTGAGTTATCGCCCTCGACTTAGTGAAATTGCGTCAAAATTCTATTCTGGTTGCAAAAAGAAGCTTTAATTTTCAAAGAATTTTGATGGAACTTGGTGTAAGCATCAGAATTGATAAGACATTAGTCAAGTTTGAATTTCCGACTTTTTTTAACAAATCGTTTTTGAGTTATTGCCCTTGTAAAATTGTGTCAAAAATATTTTTGGGTGCAAAATAAGCTACAATTTTTTATTAGATTTGATGAAACTTGGTATGAGTATTAAAAAAGATAAGATGGTGGTCAAGTTTTAATTTGACGATTTTCCATGAACAGTTTTT
Source organism: Nipponacmea schrenckii (assembly GCA_030562195.1). Classification (NCBI taxonomy): domain Eukaryota; kingdom Metazoa; phylum Mollusca; class Gastropoda; family Lottiidae; genus Nipponacmea; species Nipponacmea schrenckii. The sequence continues at coordinate 16,323,029 of CM060200.1, read as the reverse complement.
ATACGCCCACACATAAATGTGGGCGTATATTGTAGTCGCCCCTGTCTGTCCGTCTGTCTGTCTGTCTGCCTGTCCACAATTATTGTGAACACAATAACGACCACATTTCTTGATGGATTTTGACCAAATTTGGTGAGTGTGTTTGTTATAACCCAAGGAAGAAGCCTATTGAAAATCAGACAAATCGGAAAATAAATTGATGAGTTATTGCCCTTGTTCTTGAAAACACAATCATCTGCCTGTTCACAATTGTTGTGAACACGATAACGACCACATTTCTTGATGGATTTTGACCAAATTTGGTGAGTGTGTTTGTTATAACCCAAGGAAGAAGCCTATTAAAAAGCGGACCAATCGAAAAATATTCAATTAATTATTGCCCTTGTTTTTGAAAATTTCTTGTGAACTCGATTAAGAGTGTGTTTCTTGATGGATTTTTAAGAAATTTGGTGTGATTGCTTTTTATTACTTAAGGATGAAGCCTATTGAAAATCAGACAAATCCAAAAATAAATTGATGAGTTATTGCCCTTGTTCTTGAAAACACATTCATTTTGCGTTTAAAAATGTGTTGTGGACATGATAGAGAGATGGTTTCTGGATGGATTTTGACCAATTTCGGTGTGTGTGTTTGTAATCATCCAAGGATGAAGCCTTCTGCCCGCCTGTCTGTCTGTCTGTCCGTCTGTCTGTCCGTCCAAAATTGTTATGAACACGATAGAGACCACATTTCTTGATGGATTTTAATGAAACTTGGAATGAGTCTTTGTTATGACCCAATGATGAAGCCTTTCGAAAATGACACCAATCGAAAAATATTTTCTATGAGTTATTGCCCTTGTCCTAAAATTCCTTGTGAACAAGATAGGGAGCCGGGTTCTTGATGGAATTTGATGAAACTTGGTGTGAGTGTTTGTTATAACTCGAGGATAGACCCTATTGAAAATCAGACTAATCAAAAAATATTTATTGAGTTATTGCCCTTGTTCTTTAAAACGTGTTCACTTTAACAGCCTCTGATTCTTTGTAGACTTGATAGAGATCTGGTTTCTTGATAGATTTTGACAAAGCATGATTTGAGCCTTTTACATTTAAAATATTGTATTTACTGATACCTCTTGTCCGCCGCCCGAATAACTAAGGCTGCCAATGGTGGGCGTATTACGATGGGCCATCGCTATTTTTGAGTTTTTTGCCATTGACTTCAATATTCATTCAGTGGATGTTTTTTGATTTCGGGGAAGGGAGGGATTGAATCTCCCAAATGTACAGGCCTAGGGTGGAACAAATATCTTATTGAGAAATAGGGATCTGGATCTGTTGGATGATTTTCTTCTCTTCTGATCTGAAATTAGAAAAAATAAAATAACTCGCCCGATGGGCGAGTAGTATAGTACCTATTAAGTACAGATTATTTTTAGTTTGCTATGAACAAGGTTGTCATTTAAGTTCTGATTTTTTGAATATGCCACTATCATTTTCTGTTTATAGACATGAGGAAATTTCTCTTGAAGACTCTTATAATGGGTTTGAACTATCTTACTTGCTTTATTACTGGTTGTATTAAATGGAACTACAAAGGGTGCTATGCCTACACTGTGGTGAATATTAAGTCCTATGGGTCTTGCTGTATTCAATGTCTCAATCCAATGGGCTTCTCTAGATTGACGGAATTTGGTAGTTTCATCTTCGGGCAAGTCGATTTCTATGCGCTCAATTGGGGTTAGGGTGAGATCGTCAAGTGAATGGTCGTCAAGATTGAAATGGTTAGAAACAGGCTTGTCTTTTTTTAATTTAATATCTGATCTGTGAGCATTAAAACGAGTGCGTAATTTGTTCTTTGTTTCCCCGATATATTGTTTGGGACATTTTTTACATGAAATTAAGTATATTACATTCGAGTTTTCACATGTTAGGTGCTCTTGGATCGGGTATCTTTTATTCGTAGAGTTACTTTGAAAATAATGCGTTTCTGATATAAAGGGACATGTTTTGCATCTGGTTGACATACATGGGACACTCCTTAAACCTGGAGGCCCTTCGACATAAAGTCTATTTTTAGCTGCTAACTGTGCTAATGTGGAATTTTTTATGTTTCGTAAAAATCGTTTAGAGTATCCACGCTCTTTCAGTTTTGAGAAAACAATCGTACAGGCTTGGTTGAAATCAGAAGGCCTTGTGCAAATTCGGTGAAATCGTAAAACTTGTGACTTAATAATTCCAGAAAATGTATGTTTTGGATGAAATGAGCTCTTATGCTAAAGTTGATGAGTGTCGGTTTTCATGAAACTTGGCTTGAGTATTTATTATCACCCACAATGAACTATGCTGACCCTATTGAAATTAGATAAATCCAAAAATATTCTGTATCAGTTATTGTTTGGCAATCGATTTTAGACACAATAGATGCTACAATTTTCAATGGATTTCAATGAAACTTGGTGTGAGCATTGGACTTGATAAGACAACAGTCAAGTTCGAATTTGGCAATTTTTTTAATGAACAGTTTTTGAGTTATTGGCCTTGACTTATTTACATCGCGTCCAAATTTACTGTTGATGCAATAGTAGCTACAATTTTCAATGCATTTGAATGAAACTTGGTATGGGCATTGGAATTGATAAGGCGGTGGTCAGGTTCGAATTTGACGTTTTTTTCGATAAATAGTTTATGAGTATTTGACCTTGACTAAGTAAAATTGTGTAAAAATGCATTTTCTGTAGACACTATAGAAGCTACAATTTTCTATGGATTTTGATGAAACTTGGTGTGAGCATTGGAATTGATAAGACAACAGTCAAGTTCGAATTTGGCAATTTTTGATGAACAGTTTTTGAGTTATCGCCCTCGACTTAGTGAAATTGCGTCAAAATTCTATTCTGGTTGCAATAAGAAGCTTTAATTTTCAAAGAATTTTGATGGAACTTGGTGTAAGCATCAGAATTGATAAGACATTAGTCAAGTTTGAATTTCCGACTTTTTTTAACAAATCGTTTTTGAGTTATTGCCCTTGTAAAATTGTGTCAAAAATATTTTTGGGTGCAAAATAAGCTACAATTTTTTATTAGATTTGATGAAACTTGGTATGAGTATTAAAAAAGATAAGATGGTGGTCAAGTTTTAATTTGACGATTTTCCATGAACAGTTTTTATACGCCCACACATAAATGTGGGCGTATATTGTAGTCGCCCCTGTCTGTCCGTCTGTCTGTCTGTCTGTCTGTCTGCCTGTCCACAATTGTTGTGAACACAATAACGACCACATTTCTTGATGGATTTGACCAAATTTGGTGAGTGTGTTTGTTATAACCCAAGGAAGAAGCCTATTGAAAATCAGACAAATCGGAAAATAAATTGATGAGTTATTGCCCTTGTTCTTGAAAACACAATCATCTGCCTGTTCACAATTGTTGTGAACACGATAACGACCACATTTCTTGATGGATTTTGACCAAATTTGGTGAGTGTGTTTGTTATAACCCAAGGAAGAAGCCTATTAAAAATCAGACCAATCGAAAAATATTCAATTAGTTATTGCCCTTGTTTTTGAAAATTTCTTGTGAACTCGATTAAGAGTGTGTTTCTTGATGGATTTTAAAGAAATTTGGTGTGATTGCTTTTTATTACTTAAGGATGAAGCCTATTGAAAATCAGACAAATCCAAAAATAAATTGATGAGTTATTGCCCTTGTTCTTGAAAACACATTCATTTTGCGTTTAAAAATGTGTTGTGGACATGATAGAGAGATGGTTTCTGGATGGATTTTGACCAATTTCGGTGTGTGTGTTTGTAATCATCCAAGGATGAAGCCTTCTGCCCGCCTGTCTGTCTGTCTGTCCGTCTGTCTGTCCGTCCAAAATTGTTATGAACACGATAGAGACCACATTTCTTGATGGATTTTAATGAAACTTGGAATGAGTCTTTGTTATGACCCAATGATGAAGCCTTTCGAAAATGACACCAATCGAAAAATATTTTCTATGAGTTATTGCCCTTGTCCTAAAATTCCTTGTGAACAAGATAGGGAGCCGGGTTCTTGATGGAATTTGATGAAACTTGGTGTGAGTGTTTGTTATAACTCGAGGATAGACCCTATTGAAAATCAGACTAATCAAAAAATATTTATTGAGTTATTGCCCTTGTTCTTTAAAACGTGTTCACTTTAACAGCCTCTGATTCTTTGTAGACTTGATAGAGATCTGGTTTCTTGATAGATTTTGACAAAGCATGATTTGAGCCTTTTACATTTAAAATATTGTATTTACTGATACCTCTTGTCCGCCGCCCGAATAACTAAGGCTGCCAATGGTGGGCGTATTACGATGGGCCATCGCTATTTTTGAGTTTTTTGCCATTGACTTCAATATTCATTCAGTGGATGTTTTTTGAGTTATTGCTCAATTTATTTTTCAAATTCAATGCTGCCAGTGGGCGTATGTAATCTTGCCTGGCAAGCTATCTATAATTGCAGTGCGTTTTGCAGTGTTTGTTTTTTTCGCAGTGCGTTTTTTCGAACGAACTGCTTTGTTTTCGAAATGACTATTTGCAGTGCGTTCTTCTTCGTTTGTCAAGAAAAATCTGTTTTCAAAAAGTCGACATCACTTCCGGTTTTGGCGTCATACGTCTCTAAACTTCGAATTTTCACTTCCGAAATTTTTTTTTTGCAATTAGTTACTATTAACCCATAATGATTTTATAATTAACAAAAATTGAACCGGAAGTAACAGGTCAGTCTCCATCATTAAACCACTTACTTTTGTAAAACGAAAAATGGGGACTTAGGGGTTAATCTGACAATTGTAATTTTGATGTCTATGTAATCTTCAATCGATTGCTAATCGCAAATCTAAGGCAGCCGAATTTTGAATTTCGATTTAGCTTTCCTTTCAGGTTCTTTTTTTTTTTCACTAAGTGCCTTATTTTCCAGCGTTCATATATCGTGACCTTGACCTTCATCGACCATATGACCTGCACAAACGTTGTTGCCCTTGTCGAGACCTATCCACTGATGTTTCCATTTTTGTTTTCATTTGAAAATTGCAATTTTTAACTTTGAAGAGCTCTGTCACGTGACCTAATTTACATACGTTAAAATTTCTTTCATGTCCTTATTACGCGTAATTTATTCTTTCCAATGGTGTATAACACTTGATATTTTGATCAAAAATGCGCTTTTATTATTCGAAAATTGATAAATAGACAAAAAATTTCTATAAGATTCCAACAATACCTGTTTCGAAATTAGCAGGAAACATCCGAAAATGACCAAAATCGGTCGATATTATCAGAAATCGGAATTTTTGGATTATTTTTTGAAAAAAAAATTGCAAATTTTTTATTCCACAGAATTGGTACCGTCAATACCTTCATATTGTATGATCGCCATCTTAAAATATGCAAATTATTGGAAAAAAAAATACTCGTCCGTCAGTTTTAATCCGATTTTTTTCAAACCAGTTTTAAAATATAATTTGGATAATTATCTAGGTCACCATCTGCATCCCTTAATTTTCTGCACAACCATCTTCATTGGCTAAAGGTTCATATGATACCTTGATTTCTAATTTGGTAAAGAACATTTGGTGGAATATGGCTCCAAAAATTGGTAAATTGCATATTTTTATACGCCCACATGAAATGGGGGGCGTATATTGTCGTCACCCACATCCGTCCGTCGGTCCGTCCACAATTGCTCGTAAACACTCTGCAAGGTGCAATTATTGACGGATTTAATTGAAACTTTATATGAGTGTTTATGATCACTCAAGGATGAACCCTATTTAAAATCAGCGAAATCGGAAAAAATTTAGTATGAGTTTTTGCCCTTGTTCTTGAATGGCTCGTAAACACTCTACAGTGTGCAATCCTTGCCTGATTTTGATGAAACTTGGTGTGAGAATATTTTATAACTCAAGGATAAACCCTATTGAAAATCAGCGAAATCGAAAAACATTTAGTATGAGTTATTGCCCTTGTTCTTTAAAACGCGTTCAATTTTAGCTTGTAAACACTCTTGAGAGAACAATTCTCAATGGATTTTGATGAAACTTGGCTTGAGTATTTGTTATCACCCAAGGATGAAGCCTATTGAAAACCACCAAAATCGAAAACAATTTAATATCAGTTATTGCCCTTGTATTTGAAAACGCGTTCAATTTTTGGCTTTAAAACACTCTGAAAAGCACAGTTATCGACCGATTTTGACAAAACTTGTTGAAATTGTTTAATATCACCCAAGGATGAACCCTTTTGAAAATAGAAAATATCGAAATATATTTGATACGAATTATTGCCCTTCTATAAAATGTGTTGGATTTTTGCCTTGTAAACACTCTACAAGTCACAATTCTTGAGCGATTTTGACGTAACTTGGCAAAATCGAAAAAAAAATTAATATCAGTTATTGCCCTTGTATTTGAAAACGCGTTCAATTTTTGGCTTTAAAACACTCTAAAAAGCACAGTTATCGACCGAAATATATTTGATACGAATTATTGCCCTTCTATAAAATGTGTTGGATTTTTGCCTTGTAAACACTCTACAAGTCACAATTCTTGAGCGATTTTATTTGTAATCACCTAAGGGTGAACCCTATTGAAATTCAGTTAAATCGAAAAAAAAATTTAGTATCAGTAATTGCCCTTGTTTTTGAAAACGCGCTCAGTTTTAGCTTGTAAACACTCTAGAAAAAACAATTCTTAATGGATTTTGATAAAACTTGGCTTGAGTATTTATTTTTATACGCCCACATAGAAATGTGGACGTATATTGTTGTCGCCCCTGTCCGTCGGTCCGTTGGTCCGTCGGTCCGTCTGTCAACAATTGTTTGTGGACACTGTAGAGACTACAGTTTTTATTGGAATTTCTTGAAACTTGGTATACTTGTTTATAATCACTCAAGGAAGAACCCTATCGATTTTGGTATGATTTCGAAAAAAATTCCTGGAATTCTTGGACTTTGAATTTCAAATTGTTCTGTTTGTAAACAAAAGCTTGTGGACACTGTAGAGACTCCATTTCTTTATGAATCTTTTTGTAACTTGGTATATTTGTTTATTACCATCCAAGGATGGACCTCACCCATCATTCTCAGACGAGCGACCGATCGACAGATCTGTCGATTGGGATGGTACAAAATTACTTTACTGCTAATGCTAACGTTTAGTCTGAAGCGAAACGTATCAGCATCCACGAGAGTTACCTCCCATGCAGATTTGATGCTTTTACCGATCATGCTCCGGACTTCTGATAAGCTGTAGTTTATCGGCTCAATTTCCGTTAGATCTAGTCCTTGTTTGCGAGTTCATCTGCATTTCCTTGTATGCCAACATGAGACGGGATCCATGCCAGCTCGATTGATTTGCCTTGACTATGTATCAATGAGCACGCTTGCCTGATTTCATCCACTAGCCCCGATTGGGAACTCGAAGAGTCGTTGACAATCGAAATCAGACTGCTAAGCGAGTCGCTTAATACTACATAATTTGGATAATGGTGGCCTGCGGAATATTGCACCGCATAGAGGATTGCAAGCATGAAGTTTACACCGAACAGTTATTGGGTAATAGCTTGATTATTCTTGTACTGCTCGAAGGGATATAAATCCCCAACCCGG